>UFQX01000635.1:44032-59360 GCA_900497675.1 Arapaima gigas
GGGGGGGGGGGGGGGGGGGTGGCTGACGCGCTGCGGTGACCTCCCTCTCGCCGTGCGCTTTCCTTCTCTCCGGCCGCGTCAGTTCCGGGTCCGGAGGAACCCCCTCCCCCGGCGACATGCGGACCCCTTATCTCGCTGCGGTTTCCCGGCGGTCGCACCTCGAAGCTCGCCGCAAAAGTCGCTCACTTGTCTTCCAAGTGACCTGCGGCAAAAGTGGGATAGCTGGTTTAATATTTATGGATATTTATGGACAAGGCCTCTCCCGTGAGATATGGAGGCTTTCAGTATTTTTCTCAATTAAAACAACTAATTCTAACAATCACGCTCCTTACAAACCGGCCTAAAAGCCTGCCTCTTAATATTTTATGAGACCAAAACATTACAACGATTAATCGCGGGCTCCCTGCCTCCCTCATGACTTTTGAGAGGCTGTAGCCCTTTGCTTGAAATTGAAACATCAATATTTAAAACAAATTACATTTTTTTTTTTAAAAAGAAAACGGTCAGTTAACTCACTCTGTGGCTTTGTCTCGCAACCTGCGGCTAAAGAAGAACGACCCGGAACGATCGCCGGACACGTGAACGGCGTTGCGGGAAGAGCCGAGCGGCATGTTTGGCCAGAAAGGTCAGCCCTCCTGGCACTCGGGTTGCGGCTCCTTCAGAGTCAGACCCTCGGCGTCTGCCGCGTTCTAATGTTCTGTTCCCGGAGGCGGGAGCACCTGAAGCGCGTTTGCTTGTTGTCCCCGCCGGGGGTGGCCGCTGGCCCCCGGGCTCGTAGATATCCGTAGCGGTAAGAGGAACGTTTAGCTTGTTTCGCCGTCTACCCGTCTGCGTGACCCGGGGCGGGGGGGTTAACCTGCACGTCTGCGCTCGTCCGTCCAGGTGGGAGGACACACCATGCTGCCCATCCGCTGGATGCCCCCAGAGAGCATCATGTACAGGAAGTTCACCACGGAGAGCGACGTATGGAGTTTGGGAGTGGTCCTGTGGGAGATCTTCACCTACGGGAAACAGCCCTGGTACCAGCTCTCCAACAACGAGGTCAGCGCTGCCCCCCCAACTGGGCGACTCCTTCCTTTACGTCACTTTCGCATCTCGGCTGTGCCGGCGCTCGGCGTTGCCTTTATTCTCACCCCCGTAATGCCCGCTCTTGTCACGCTGCCTCCTACAGGTGATCGAATGCATCACCCAGGGCCGAGTGCTTCAGCGGCCGCGAACCTGCCCCAAGGAGGTGTACGACCTAATGCTGGGCTGCTGGCAGAGGGAGCCCCACGTGAGGCTCAACATCAAGGAGATCCACACCATGCTGCAGAACCTGGCCAAGGCGTCGCCCGTCTACTTGGACATCTTAGGCTGAGGCGGCAGTGACCCTGTGTGTGTGTGTGTGTGTGTGTGTGTGTGTGTGTGTGTGTGTGTGTGTGTGTGTGTGTGTGTGTGTGTGTGTGTGGGGGGTGTGTGCGCANTGTGTGTGTGTGTGTGTGTGTGTGTGTGTGTGTGTGTGTGTGTGTGTGTGTGTGTGTGTGTGTGTGTCCGGGGTGTGTGCGCACACCTCTCCCCGCGTGTGTAAGAGCAGCACGTGCTCCAAGCTGTGTCCGTACAAGAGCGAGGGGCCCCGTGTGTTTTGTGTGTTGCGGGCGTGAGAGTGCGTGCGTGTTGCCGTGACCCCGCTCTCGACTCTGACGGCCTTGTCGAAGAAGACGAGGAGGCGCTTCGTCTTAAGGAACTCCGGTCCTCGCCCCGTCTCCGTCCCCCCCGTACGTCCGACTCCGCCGCCCTTTCCCCGCTTCTTCTCGCTCCCGTCCTTCTGCACGAAAACGACCCCCAAGTCCTTGCCGGGATGAACAAAGGGAAACGAGACTCTCACAACGTGCTGTAAATACCCTCCGTCCCGCGGCGACGTCCAAACCTCGGCCGTTTCTCCGGGAGGACTCGGCGGCGTAGGCGGGGCCCAGGCGTCGCCCGACAAAGGCAGGAGCGGGCGAGCGCTGCGGCGCCTCTCGACGGGAGGGAAGAGGAGCGCCGCTCAGCTCCGCGTCCAGGACTACGAGGGCGGGGCTTCTGCGAAACCCGTACAAACCTTCAGTAGTAATTATTTGCTTCTGTTTTTGTTTTTTTGTTTCGTTTTGTTTTAGGGAGAAATATGTCGAGTCACCACATCTCGAAGGACCACTTCGTGGGGGGGGGGCTTACGTTCACCGACAACCACGGTGTGAACTACAGGCCTCTAACGCGTGTATTTATGCGCGAGGGGCTTCCATACGACAGGGATGTAAATGTCCTGACAAATTCCCCCAAACGCATCCTTATCTCAGTGTGACTTTTAGTCGCTTAATGCCCCTTACAGTATTTTGTGGCTCGAAATTGAATTGTGCATGTTTTTTTGTTCACTGCTTGAGTAATGTAGCCGTTTAAGAAGAGAGCAAGCTCTCTGTAATGGTGTAATGTATATTTCATTAAGGAGGCTAATGCAGACCATTAGCAAAGCCCACGTTTGATGGGGTGATAGAAACTCTGCAAGATGGACGTTTAAGATTTATTGTTTTATGGGAAAAGGAATGGGACCGGATGTCTCCAGAGGCTCGGGGATGGGATTTATTAGCGTTTGATTTATACCGTTCGGAAACCCCTCTTTTTCTTTACACCTCAGTCGCCGTGCTTTGGTTTTCCAAACACACACACACACACACACACACACTTTGCCGAATTGAAATTGGACCATCGAGAGACTGAAATGTAACCTGACATAATGAGCGAGTGGAAGGAGCCAAACTGCAGACCTTATTTTCTGACCGGTTTATTATCAGTGGAACATGGCTCTTGTATTACACTTTAATTTTGCTCATTTTTAACTCTTTGCCTCTCTAACACCGCGGCCCCGGCAGTTCTTTTTTGATAGAATATTTTTATACTTAATTTATTTGACTTGATGCACTTTCACATTTGCGTTCTCGAATTTGTTGGTCAAAAGCGTGCAGGTGGACTACTTGTTTTCGCAGGTTCTCTTGATTTAGCCCAGGGGGGTTCGAGTGACTCACAGTACCTGACATTCCAGAGTTTCGGGCGCGGTTTTCACCCACGGCGGGTTCCCTCGGCCGCCGCCGACTGCCGAAAGGACACCCGGAAGGTTCCGCTTTGCCGTGACAGCGGCGAGGAGATGCGTCGCGGCAGGGGCCCCCCAGCAGGGCGAGAGACATTATTGCCGGCGAAGAGGGAACGTACGTCCTGCGAACCGGCGGAGGGCACCGGGCCTCCTCGGAGATGGCGAGCAGCCGTCACAGACACGACGAGAGATGACAATCAAAGCCTCTTTTTGTTCAGCCTTTTTTCTTTTTAGTCCGCCTCTATGTTATAAAGAATCAAAAGAAACCCTCCGTGCGCTACGGTGCGAGGAGGGAAGCCTTCGTTCTGAGGAATGCTGGGGCAGCGAGCGTGGGTGACCTCAGAACGGAAAGACAAACTCTTGTTTTTAGAGATTGTGTAACAATACAGAGACTGAAATACTCTTAAGCTGTTTTGCGGGTTGGAGAAAAGCATCCCAATTCCCTCAGGATCTGAGGGGTCATGCAAAGGGGTCTGTTTCACCAATTTGAATTGTGTCACTGTAAAAAAAAAAAAAAAAAANGCTTTGTGCTTTCTGTCTGGTACCAGTGGTTCTGGATTCTGTACTGGTTGTTGGACCAGCAGCTCACCCCCCCCCCCCCCCCCCCCAAAAGGGAAAAAAAAAAAAAAAAAAAAAAAAAAAAAAAAAAAAAAGGGAAATCTCAGACACGCGGGCAATATTTTCATCCGTCATCCGACCCGGAAACAGACGCACTCGGTTCCTCCCTCCCGAACGGGAGACGCGGAGACAAGCGGAGGACCGGTTCTCCCAATAGCGACTCGCTCGATTTGCGGCGCCGAGAAGGGAGAGACGCCCGGAAGCTCGCGGCGGGTCACAGGCGCGCGGCGATGCGTCTGCGTGCGTTTTTCCGCCCTCCGCGAGTCTCGCTTCTAGCGGTGACCCCGCGGGCTGAAGGCTGCTGCACCGAACGGCCCCATCGCTCTGCATCTCATCTTTCCCAGTCATATTTTTATAGAGGGAGCCATATCCATCCACGATTACGATAATGTTACCCATTATGGTCTTAAGTATCAATTGTCTCCCTTCGTATTGAAGTATCGGTGCCTACATGTCCAGAGATGAGCTGAATCTTTACCGGCGAGGACACCAGACCTCGCTCTGGGTTAATGCTTTTTTAATTTTTGTTTAATGCGATTGTGATTAATGATCACGACTGGAATTGATGTTGTTACTGCGGGATATTGATTGCTAATGAGACCGAGCATCTGACAAACGAAATATATCCCATTTTTAATGAGTATTTAGCACGTTTTTTTCTCCCCCCAGTCGCGCCGCGGCGGGACCCCCGACCCTTAACCTCGGCCCGGCGGCGTTCGAGCAGCGGGCGCCACCTCCGAGCTCGGCTCGCGTCGCGCCCGCCGAGGTGCCGTCAGTCGGCCGGAGCCCGAGCGGGACCGCCGACTGCATTTGCGGGGGGAAAAAAAAAAAAGGCGACGATTTGGAATTCAAAATGTCCGGCTAACAACGTAAGGAGGTCAAGGTTGCCTGTGGTTAATAAATGTATTGAATGATTTTTTTTCTTCCTTTTTTGAGACGATCAGCAGACAAAAGCCCGCCCACCCCCCACCCCCGCCCGGGTACATTGGTGTCGCTGCCCCCCGTAGGCCCGGAACCCCAGGGACACCGAGAAGCTTTAGGCGGAATTGTAGCCGCCACTCTTGCTGCGATTCGGACGTGACCGGCTGTGCTGGAGGGGGCGTGAACCCCGGTGGAGGGGGGGGGTTTCAGCAGAGGTCTGGGAAACACCCACAATGGGCCATTTTTTTTTCTGGTTGAAATGAAAAAAACTGTGACTCAGCATAAGGAACAATCTCTTCTTTTCGAATGTACGTGTATATTGTGTTCTCTTTTAACAACTAAGGGGGAAATCAAATCCAGAAGGCATTACTATTCCACCGATAGAGGGTTCCAAGCGCTGTATTCTTAGCTGTGCGATGTCTTTGTGCCGGCTTTTTTGTCACTGTTTGGTGTGTGGCAGGCTGATTCGCGCGCCACGGTGGCACTATATAATGATGATGACTATTTGTGTATCACGTGTCAGCTTCTCTGATGAAATGGAAAAGTCTCTTGTTATACAGTGTATTTAATAAAGGTGTTATGTCTTACGGTACCCAGGGAATGTTGGGCTGCGTTCTGTCCCGACAGGTCAGGACACTGACTGAGATTCCAGGTCGGTCACGGTGGAAAAGCGCCACTTCGCCACAACTGTACAGCGGTAGCAACCGGCGCTAAACAAATTCAAAGTGCGCAGAAGTCTATATCCGAAGGCGCTCTTGCATTAACGCTTTTTCGTTTTTGTTTTTTTTAACGCCGCATACGGCTCAGAGGAACAAAACTCGTGTCGGACAACAAACAGGATTTCTACACCCGGCTGGGTTCCTTAATGCCACCGTTTTCCTAAAGCTCATGTTCCTGCAGCCACTTGGAGAAGTGACACACTGATGGATACATTACTTACAGTGCAGTGTTTTATATTTATTTGGAGAAAAGCTAAAAACACTTCCGTCCAGCTTGTGTCTCTGCGTGATGCTGTATTCGTGAACGTCAGGGGATTTAGGGAGCAGCACCCGCCGCCGTCGGCCTCTTCGCGGCTACGTTGAGAGGGTCTGTGCTGTAACGCTGGCCGTGTTTGTGCCGCGATTCGGTCTCCCCTCGTTCCCGGGTTTCGATCCAATACGAAGAATCGCCGAGGATGAAAGAAGAAGTGCGTTTCAAGCACAGGTGTTGTTTCCCCCCTGCAAGTTTAACTCCCGACATGTTTGAGTGATTAGACAGCCCCATTCTGTGTGTGTGTGTGTGTGTGTGTGTGTGTGTGTGTGTGTGTGTGTGTGTGTGTGTGTGTACAATTTTGCCAGGTGCGTCAGGCAGCCAGTCGGTCCCGTACTTCTGTAGGAGGTTTTGTGTAGGAAGGAAGTGGTGAAATGATCCATTCAACCCAGACCGTTCTTGAAGCCATCTGTGTTTACCCTTGATCAGGGTAACTTGTTCTCCGCCGCAGCCCCCGGCAGGGAACAGCGGGGGTCTTAAAGAGGACACCAGAGTGCCGGAGTCTCGCTGAGGGACACGGCAGTTTGTGGTACTTGAGGAAGCCGGGGGGGGGCTTTGTGACACGTAGGAGCGCAGAGAAGAGCTGTGGTTAGAGCGTTGGCCGCCGTCTTCACCCACATCTTCACCTCCTCAGCAGTCCTCTACAGTTCTGGGTTTGGTCGGTGGTTTGGTGGCAGTGAACTCGCGCAGCTGCGTTGTGCTGGACGCGAGTGGAGCCCTTGCTCAGACACGAAACTCCTAAAACTTCTTGAACTTTTAAGAATGCGAGCTTCACTACTCGACGCCCTGCTGAGGTTTTGAGACATGGGATCCTGTGTGGAGATCTGGAGATACGGGGGGGGCAAGTGATCTGACCGTGCTCACGTGCTTGGACAACGTGCCCAGTGGATCCCCACCGTGCTTAGGCCACCATCCCACGACGCAGCAGATCTTCTCAGGGCAAATGTCCTCCAGGACGCTGCAGGACGCCTGGGCAAAAGCAGGTAGTGCAGAAGGGCGTAGGGAGAAATGTTAAATACGCCTCGCTGCCCCTCGAGATCCTGTGCGGAAGAATGTCCGTCTTGGCAGATCGGCTCCCAGCCTTTCCAGCGTAAGGACAGACAGGACATAAGAGAGAATGAACACAAGGACGGTTCGGTTCCCTTCGAGCCGAAAGCCAGAGGCGCCGCCGCGGCTCCGCATCGCGAGGCTTCGCCGAACAGGGAGCTGCGCCGTTTGTCAACATTTACATTCTGCTGTGGCGCTAAAGCAAAGGCCAATCGGCGGAGCAGCCCATCAATACCCGTACAATAAATACAGGAAGGGCTTTCTGTCCACACAAGGCGGCATTCAGCCTTCGCCAGGCTGTAAATCGCAGGGCAGCCACCGCGATTCGCCTTCCATTTAGTTACAGGACAGGACCGTGTTTCGCCCCGGGAAGCGAGCGAGACGTCGGCCGGGAGGCCGAGGATGAGGAGGGGCTCCGAGCATCCGGGTAGAAAAAAAATTCCAAAAAAAAAAAAATCAAAACACAGTAAACCGCGGGAACGCAGTTACCCCCCGTATCCTCGGCGCTTTACGACCCGACAGCAACCAAGACGAAACCTACCAAACTGTTCCTATTACATAACAAACACCAAACTCCCGAAATTTACGTGCGGTGTCAAATAGACTGTGTTGCGCCGTGTATTTACCAGTTTAATAACTTGCAGGAACCAGAGGAGGAGATTTCACGTCAGCATCTGCAGTTTTCTCATCACACTTTACCGCCAAAGACGTGTGATGTAAATGACAGCTTTTGCTGAGCGGTTATTACTTTGGGAACCTCGATCGGATCCAGTCGTCCCACGGTGGGGGTCCTCCTTCTGCACAGCCTCCCGGGCAGACCTTTGACGGCCAGAAGAGCTCCGCCATCCCCTCGGGCCCGTTTCTCCTGCGACCTCGGCGCCGTCGCCGCACAAGAGGAGAAGAGGCCTGGCGAGGGGGTCGGCTAAACGCGCAACAGCGTCGGGATCATTATCCGTCTCCGTCGCTCTCGGACGGTCGCTCAGGTTTATTCGGGCACTTAGCCCTACAGATTAAAGGTTCGAGTGCAGCTCACGCCTCCCCGGTTGTGTTTGTGAAAATGAGACAGGTGCTCAGGTGTTCAGAAGAGCGCAGCGATGGATAGGGCACTAGAACACAACAAACTGGCTAATTTTATTGGCAGGGAATGAATTTTATATCATTTTTAAACTGTGGTAAAGCTGCCCTGGTTTCTATTACAAATGCAAATAGAGGTTAAATGAACGGGGGGGCAGACACACCCCACCGGACGTGATGGCCGCTGAGGGGTCTGTAGGCCGACTTCACATCACTGCAGGACAAACCGGCATGGAGAACATGAGGCAGGGAAGATGTTTGCAGGTCCACTTGTCGCCCGCAGCGGGTTAATGATGCACCGCGTCTTGTCTTATGTAACGTGTGTGTGTGTGTGTGTGTGTGTGTGTGTGTACCGGCTGCCTTGGCAATGCAGATGTGTTATTTATCGTGCCAATAAAGGCACTTTGGATCGACTTTAATTTAATTGAAACAGCTTGGCAAAAGCTTAATTCATTTCCATGGTAACATTTGTCTGATGCTTTCAGGCCAAAGAATTTGTAGTTTGGGCTCTTCATGCGGGCGTGTGTGTGTGTGTGTGTGTGTGTGTGTGTGTGTGCACGCATATGCTGTGCGAATGCCTTCTACTCATGTATGTGTCATTGCGTCAACAAAAAAACGGCACATCACCGACGCCGGACGACTTAGTGACGAACGACAAGATGTGTTCCTCACCGTCGGCAACGCAGGAATATCCTGAGGTTTCGCACACAAGAGGAGATGTCTTCTGCACCCGCGCTGACGGAGGGATCGGTGCAGCGGCCCTGACAAAGGAACGGGGGGCCAGAAAGGAAGCCACTGGGAGAGAAAGATCTCGGGAGGGACGGAAATCCCCCACGCAGGGCACGTGAGAGCGTGTCTCCGCTTTACACACGCTGCCCCTCGCTCAGCCGCCAAATCCATCCGCCCCCGTCCGGCACTGACCGGGACGCTCGTCCGCCCGCGATTCTCCCCTCTGAAAGCCGGACACCGACAAACACGTTTCAAACGCTCACGCGGCGCTCTCCGCTGGCCCCGGAACCTTCCCTGACACAGGATCCTCGTGGCTTTTCCTTAAAAAAGCTTCCCACGGAAACGCACTGCTCTCAGTACGATCCCGGGCGGCCCGTCTTCCTCCATGCACTAAGGGGGCCTTTGTTTCAAGCGGGGACTCTTGCCCGGTGGCCCAGTCCCACCCCTGACCCGTGGCAGCACAGTCAGGCCCACGGGGGCCTGGACCCAGCGTGGACCGGCCAGACGGGGGTTTAGCTGAGAGACAGGAAGCAGAGAAATGAAATCCCACTTCCACACTCACGTTCATCCCAGGAAGCAGGGGCTGCGCGTGACGCGGATGTGACAGCGCTGCGTTTCCTTAATGACACCTCAGTGACGCCGGTGTTTCTACACAGACAAGCACTTCTTGGCTGAAAAATCCCTTTTCCAGGTTAGCACCGAAAACACCCGACTTCAGGTCATCAACACGATAGGGACGTTTTTGACAGAAATTAGATTGTAGGAACAGCTCAGTGGGGGGCCAGCAGAGTAAAGTAACAGCTGACAGGTTTGGGAGGCAGATGGAACCACGGAGCGCGTGGAAATGACCGAAAACTTTCCGTTCAGGTGGAAGTGATGGGCTTGGTGACCTTTTTTCACTGGTGGGCGATAGGGCCGCTTCTGAGGGGCCTGAAGGGGACAGGAGACCCCTGCTGGTCAAAACCGGAAACGTGCGGCGCCAGATAAATTTTGACCTTTTTCTTGGCTAAAGACTATATATGTGTTTTACATTATTACATTTTTATATTTCTCACACATTCTGGCATGAGTTATATTTTTAATTTTTTTAAAATCAGCTGTCGAGATTTTCATCGGTTCTTATATAAAATTACAGCGAAAAAGCGGCGACAAAACTGTTTACTTGGCAAGAAGAAACGTGTAGAAAAAACGTTTTGTGTGAGTTTTGTGTTTCATGCGCAGAAAAATCCTGACAGAAACACAGGGAAAAGATTATATGAAATGTGGCGAGAAAAACTGGAAACTGGATAAATTAGAAGAATTTAATGGGGGTAAATGAGGACAGACCAAGGATTCAGGTTATAGTAAAATTTTATGGACAAGTTTATGTTCAGTATCTGAATTCTGCCCCCCAGAATGTTTGTTTCTGGCGAAATCTGACATGTGGAAAGACTAATTATTTGCGTTATTCTGTTTTATAATTAAAACAGAATAAAATTAATGTTCAACAGCCGGCGACACATCGGCAGGGTATTTTGGGTCTCCGTCGAGATGTCTTCAAGGTGGCCACAGAAAAGTGCTTTTAAAAAAAGGCTCAAACCATTGCAGACCCTTCAGCTGTGATTTTTAATTCTTTTCCAGCCCTGGCGGGGGTCCATTCACCGCCCCCGGATCGGACACTCACACCGTGCTAAAAACTGGTCTAAAACGGCGCAGAGAAATTCGGCTTTATTGACGTCTCGGGCCGCGCGAGACGAAGGGAGGGACAGAGGGGGGTCCTCCTCGTGCCCGCGATGAAATTCCCAGGGAATAAAGCAGAAGGCGGATCGATCGCCGCACAGAGATGTTCCCAGAATCCCGGGGACTCGCGTGCTCCTCTGACAGCTGCGCATTCGGCGACCGTCCACAAGCAGAGACCCCCAGCAGCCGCACGCGCGGGCCGACAAGGCGCTCAAACGTGCGACTTTACCTCTGCGCGGTTTTCGGCTCCCGCACGCGGCGGCGACACGTCACACCAGATGCCGGCGTCGAACCTTTGCTTTTCTGAACCCCAAAAAGATGGAAATTAAAAAGAAAACAAAAGAAAACAAAAGGGGTAAAGCCGGTGCGACGCTGCGCTGTGATGACGTCGGTCCTCGCGCGACCCCCCGCTGCTCCACAGCGGTTCGTCGTTAAAGGCCGTTTCGCTCCGCAGCTGTTAAATCTCGCCGTTTGTTGCCGTCGGGGGTGAAAAGTGCGGTTTTATTTTATGCGGTTCACTCTTATTTAGGGTCCTTTATGTGCATGTTCTCCGTGCTCACGTGGGGAGAAGTCAGGGGTCGTTTATAATGACAGATCCGAGGTGACAGGAAAGAAGAAGTTTTTCAAACTCATCGATGTGACATAAACGACCGATTATTTGTTCCCTGCGCTCCGGGATCTTCGTTGTCTGGTTTTGGCCGGGAAAAGAAAAACGTTGTTTTTACTGCTGCCACCAACACGAGTTTGACAGACAAAAACACCCCCCACAGTCCCTGTGTTTGGCAACCCTACGGTGGTCGTCATTATCTGACAGATTTTTAAATAACTTCAATGGCCCCATTCGCTCCATTTCAGGCAGAGCTTCGTCTGTATAAAGTGATGACAGAGTGTGTGTGTGTGTGTGTGTGTGTGTGAAACAATAACAAAGATCTCACACACACACACACACTTCAGAACCCAGTGCTGAGCTGTTTAAACGCAGCTGGCAGGAAAATGGGTAAAATGAAGTTCTGCAGTTTTCACCGCGTTGAGCCTGGATTTACTGTGACTTAGGTCTTCTGGAGAAGGAAAGGGAGGTTTGTCTCCTGTGGGTGAGGAGGCTTCAGCTACAGGGACAGCGGACGGTGGAGGAGTGCGGTGGAAAGGAACCTGGGCAGATACAGGGAGGCTTACGTGAAGAAACGAAAGCAGCTCTGGCAGCTTCTCCTTCTTCTTCTCCACCTCCTCCTCCCCGTCTTGCCGGTCTCTGCAGGCCAGTTTGGTGGCTGTGCTGTAGTAAGGAGGTGCTCCACTTGGTGCTGTGGGTGGAAGGGCTTCAGCTCGCTTGATAACTCATTTAGCTGCTCAGACCGCTTTTAATCTCGCAGGCGCGCAAACATGAACGACGGTAACTGTGGACGGAGGCAGCGACACTGTGATGAACTCGGACACCTGGACACTTTTTACAAGCTGGCGAGGATAAACCGGAACTGCGGCGTCTCTCTGTAGTGCAGCAGGTTTCTGCTCACACCTGGACCCCCCCAGAAAGGGCAGACTGATGACACTGGTCCAACAGCAGCAGAAGGAAAATACGGCATCCTGTCCCTCCTGTCCCCCTGTCCCTCCTGCCCCCTTGTCCCTCCCATCTCTCCTACCCCTCGTGTCCCTAATGTCCCCCCTGTCCCTCCCGTCTATCCTGCCCCTTGTGTCCCTCCTGCCCCCCGTCCCTCCTGTCTCTCCTGCCCCCCTGTCTTTCCTGTCCCTCATGTCTCTCCTGCCCCTTGTGTCTCTCCTGCCCCCCTGTCCTTCCTGTCCCTCGTGTCTCTCCTGCCCCGTCACTCCTGTCTCTCCTGCCCTTTGTGTCTCTCCTGCCCCCCTGTCCTTCCTGCCCCTCGTGTCCCTCCTGTCCCTCCTGTTTCTCCTGTCCCTCCTGTCCGTCTTGTCTCTCCTGCCCCTCATATCTCACATGTTCCTCCTCTCTCTCCTGTCCCTCGTGTCCCAGCTCCAGACCAACCCCACTCATAAGCTCATGTTATTGATTCTGCTGCTCGTTTTATGCTGTATTTTGATGGGCTGTTTTTCTGCTGTTGGTTTGTTCTCCTGCCCCTTTTACTGCTGTCATTTTTGAAATGGTGGCAGTTGATGTAAGTTTCATTTGTACTGCGACCTGTATATCGATTGTCTTTACTGTGAAGGGTAATAAACGTAAAGATTAGGAAGGAAGCAGTTCCTGCAGTCGCTGGCAGCACAGCATCATCTCACCACTCGCTGTTTCACGTAAGACTTTCCGTTTTGACACCTGAAAACGTATCTCAGCATTTGCTCCGGGGTTAACTGTTAGTGCGGAAGAAGCAGGAATGCGCCTGCTGAGCGATGCCTGTCGTCACCCCCCGACCCCCCGTCGGGCAGCGCGAGGAGCCACACCTGTGGTCCCCCGAGGATCCCCGCTCACCACGTGTCTGCAGCCAGAACTTCTCCCATCAGGCGTTTCTCCTGCACATCGACAGCACGTGGAGCAAATCTGTGCACGAATCGCACGAGCTGGAATTTGCGTAAAATGAGCCTTCATTACACAGCTTCTTTGTCCTCAAGAAAACCGCTATCACCTCTTTAGTATTTAGGACACCTTTAACCTACAAAAATGAAAACTTTAAACTGTCAGAACATTATGATTAAAAAAAACCCCAGAAGATAAGGAGGCCACTCACCCTTCCCACCAGGCACGATATTCACTGTCCACCTTCCTTGTTTCAGTTCCATGCCTCCACCTTCTGTGTCTATCGCTGCCCTTGCTTGGTGCCTGGAGGACGGTCTGGCTGCTTCTTGGGTGACCTTGGCATTTGGTGAAGTTCCCTCACAGGCATCATACAAGTTATAACTGTATTATTAAGCGGAAGACGGTTCATTTCTTGCTGTGATCCCTGTTCAGCCGTGTCGGCGTCCACAGGGCCTCGCCTTCCCGTTCACGTCCCTCCCAAAGCATCCAAAAGCATCGTGTCTCTCATTCTCGCAAACTCCTCTGCATTCGCAGACCTCCGTGACCCAATTCGTGGCATCGATCTCAAGGCACCAGTCACACTCAGAGACCCCGGGAGACCCCACGGCGTGGGTCTGACCCGGAGAGTCTGCTGAAGTGTGACTGCTGCCATCCATCCATCCATCCATCCATCCATCTATTACCATTGACTGCACAATCCTAAGCAGGGAGCCGATCCTGGAATCGGGCTGTGAAGCTTCCCCCCGACGGGCTCCAGAACCCAGGTGTATTATTAAGATAATAAATCAGAATAAACACCCAACGTTTCTGTCGCTTTAGTGAACTGCGAAAGGAGCAAAGCAGCTGTGGTGCAGTAAGCTGTGCGACCGCAGCCATAACATCTGCACATGCACATCTGCATCGGCCTAAGACTCGAGCGCTTTGTGAAATAATCGTGCGAAAACTCCAGAGGCGACGAAGCGGCCGCCCGCCCTTCTGCGAACGTCCCTCTTTCCAGCCCCTCCGCACCTTCCCGTATCTCCCAGGGCGGACGGGGCGAAACACGAAAATAAATGGGTTTGAAGGGAACGCTTATGGCGCAGAGAGGCCCGACTGACACTGGCGGGTGTAATAGAGCGAACGCGAGTGTTCTGTTCGGGAGTCTCCGCTCTACACAATAATGTGAGCTGGATCTTTCAGACAAATGCAATAATATAAGTCGGACGACAGCGGTAAGTGCAGCCATATTTACTGGCAGCATCTCGTGTTTCAGCCTTCATGAGAAAGGCAATACGGCGGCTGTATGGAGGCCTCGGTCGGGGAGGGGAGGGGAGGGGAGGGGAGGGGAGGGGGGGGTCAACTCTCATGACAAATGAGAGAAATACTGGCGCTCTAAACCCCCCAAAACACACACACACACACACACACACACACACACACACGCAGTATTAATTTGAGCTGAGTCGCACACCGGGAAAAAACGGCAAATGAGTCGATCAATTGATGGATCGAAAGGTCTGTTTTGACGTTTGTACATTAAGCAGCAACTAATCGCGTGATTGACAGACGCGCTTTTAAAACAGTTCCTGGGAATCGATAATGCAGTACATTTGTTTTCGGTGGGCCGGAATACTAATGTACAGAAGGACGTGAAGAGACAAAGGGGCGGAGAGCTCGCGCGCGCGTGTTGTGTCAGGTGTCCGCGCGGCTGGACTGTGTGGCAACGCAGAATCACAACTCGGAAGATCTTCTTGGGATGTTCTCGACGGGTCTGGGAGGGGGGTGGGGGTTGTGCAGAGAGGCGTCACTTGACAAAAACAAGAAAGGATGTGACGTCGCAGCATAACAAAATACGACCCCGAGTTCCGCTCCTCGCTCAGCGATGTTCAGGCGGGCCTCCTGCCCCCCTACGGCCCCCCACTCTGAGGTCAGCGGCTTCCCCGGGGTGCGGACATCGAGCAGCGGGGGGGGGGGGGGTTGACCACAGTGTTTTCATTAGCACCCGCGTGTTTTCGGCTACCGTCAGATAGTGGTATCTACTGTCAGATACCACAACTCAATACAGCTCAGCCGGAGTCGTGGCCACACAAGCAGTGCATCATGGGTACGATTCACCTGGATTAATGCGTCGACTGTACTTCTCCCCCAGGCGCGTGACCTGCTGCGTCCGTGAGCAGAAGCACCAGCGGCATCCTCAGGACCCCCCGAGGACCGACGAAACGAGTGAAGTTCAGACAGCGACGCCCAAATGGAGCGAAACTGAATACCGGGATGTTATTCGTGTTTTGCGTTTATCGGGCAACGTTACACGAGCGTGTTGAATGGATCGCGTCACTCTGGAAGAACGGAGGTGCGGGCGGCCGCACGGCATCCAGGCCGACTAAACCGGGAGGACGGATTCAAACAAGACCTGGTTCTTCTTCTTCTTCTCGCTCAGCTTCACACGGGGGCCCCGCGCTCAGAGGGCGTCGTGCTGACGCAGCTCCTTCGTCTCCGGTCTGACCTTTCTTCAAGGTCGCCGCGGTTTTGCTGTTATGAAGCTGAACTCTTCCCATCTGCCGGTGGCCACGACGTCTGCAGATCCGGACGTGTTCTAGAAAGGCCCCGTCCACGTTAAGCCCCCCCCCCCCCCCCCC
>UFQX01000635.1:59413-119358 GCA_900497675.1 Arapaima gigas
CCCCCCCCCCCCCCCATCGTCCTGCAGCATTATGCATATAAATTATTCATTCTACTGATGACCAATCGATAGCGCTTTTTCTTAAGGGGTTAGACGGCTTAATAATTCACAAATCCAAAGTAGACCTTTCTGCACTCTGGTGAGCTTGTGAAAGCCCTAAGTTTCACTGGGGGGTGGCAGAGCGGAGCTCAGGAAAAGAGCCTGTGGGTTAAACCCTCATCCAGCCGAGCGGGACGAACGTGTGACCAGCCAGTGGCTAACTCAACATTCGCGGTCCTGCAGGGAGAAACCCAAGAAAGGCTGTCTGGTGCCGATCTCCACCCACGTCATTTCCACGTTTCGGTGAAGAACGACAGGGACTCATCCTCACATCCTCAGATCTGGAAAGTCCTGTAAGAACGTGAGGAGGTGGCAAGTCAACTAGGAACATGTTAACCGCAGCTGTGGCCCAATAGCTCAGCTGGTTGAGAATTTGCGTTTTGAGGTCTCAGTCTTTGGTGACTGATCACTGTCACAGATGGTGGAGGACAGGAGGCTTTTCTCTTTGTCCCTAACGCACCTGTGACAGGTGCGCAAACGCTAACGTGTGTGATGTTCAACTGACCTGCACATGTACTAACATTAGACCTGCACCTGTCCGAGACGTAGTTCCCGGCCAAACACAACCAGCACATATCAGAGGAACATTCAAATGCGCAACAGTATGAGTGTGAAGTTAGGTGGCCACAGTTTGCTGGCTACCTGTGCACCACCTGTCCCCAACCTGCCCAAAATCTGCCTGTTACCCATCAGTTACCTGTCTCCTACCTGCCCACCACCTGTCCCCTACCTGTCCCCTATCTGCTTGCTACCTGCCTAGATTGAGGAACTTAACTGGATTTCCAGTCGTAATTTTCGTGATAAGAAACCATGGAAACAGCTTCCCGGGATCCAAGTTTGCTGAATTCCAGTCATTTCTATTAACCAACTATACTGAGATCCTGGGGGGGCAGAGGTGCCTGCTTTATGTTTGGCTCACAGGCCGTCACACTGAACCCGCTTGAACCGCAGCCTTATTCTCCAGGAATGTCAAGTGGCGACAGAGACAGAGGTGGACGGGGAAACCAGGCTGTGGGGAGCAGCTGGTTTTCAACACTAACCGGCTTTATGGTAAACGGTCCAGCTGTTCCCTCTTTCCCTTGACAGGTTTCCTCAAGTGACCAGCAAAGGGCCCATCATGGTTGGCCTGCATGACCTCAGCGTTAAGAGAGCTGTACAGGTCAGCAGCAATATTCTGTAATCTCTGGAGCCACACAGTTCCTCTAAGCCCCCCCCCCCACACCTGGCTGTTTGAGGGGTCCGTACCTTTCAAGAGGGTCAGTAGAGGAGGAGGAAACCATTCCAGATCAAAAGGGACAGGGAGCCAGTTGTCACTGCAGCCTTTCGTGGGGACCGGCGAACTGGCGAATTTCTGCCGTCGTCCACAGATTTGAAGTTATAGATGAATCTCATTTGATTTCTGTAATGTTCACGTTTACTGCCCGCTTCAGATTCCAGACGGAACCAAAGTTTCAAATTCACCACGATACCAACAGCACTTGTTTTAAACTGGAACTAATATCTACCTGTGAATTTCTGTCGTCGTTGCTGAGAAACGTTTGAGGAACATCTCTGAAAAGATAAAAATCCCTGAAAAATCAGTTGTCACCCTTCACGTGTTTATCTTTTTACATTTTTACTTATTAACAGCATAAAACTGTGAGTCAGGGATGTGAAATAGACACAGCGATGGGAAGATTATTGTGAGTGTGTGTGTGTGAGTGAGAGAGTGTGTGAGAGTGAGGGGGTGAGTGAGTGTGTGTGTATGTGTGAGTGTGTGAGTGAGTGAGTGTGGTGGTGAGAGAGTGTGTGAGAGTGAGGGGGTGAATGAACATGCTGATGGGAACATGGAGCTGGAGACCAGAGAAGATCAGCTGCGTGAAGCAGGAAAGCTGTAACTGCTCTGTTAGCAGGAGAGAGAGCAGCTCGCAGTGAACTTTCACCATCAAACAGACTTTAAAAATATCTGCAAGTGCAGTTAAACCCAAACCCTTCAGTGGTGCCACTCGGTGGTGGAATTCGGTGAACAGTCGGGGGGGGGGGGGGGGCTNCACGGTGGATGATTGGGGGGGGGGGGGGGGGTTGGGGGGGGGGGGGGGGGGGGGGGGGGGGGGCTGCAAAATTCTCCTGAAATTTTCTGCAAAAAATGCACCAAACTCAAAGCGAAGTTAAGCTGGTCTGACTTGACCGGGTTAAAGGGCACCTTGAGCACAAACTGAGCAAAGCAGAGCAGTTGGGGCCCAGTTATTCCACAGTTCCGCCAGAGTTTGGCTGGTCATCTTGACCCGCGCCTGGAAAGCAGTTTTTAGATGACAAAATATCAGCATTATTATCTACCATCCTGAGCTGCAACTCAGATTTGGGCACATCATCCTCTTAAAACTGCAACACCACCACCCACATGGTGGCCAACAAGAGGGGCCTGGAGGGACCTGCTTCCAAGCGCACTGTTTTCACGCGGCCCTTTCACCGCTGAAGACAAGCATCTCAGCAGCAATCTTTTCTACGAAATGACCCCTGTCACGACATCGCAGGACCGACCCCCCCCCCCCCCACACAGACATCGGCGGGGACGCAGCCTGAAAAGATCCTCTCGCTCTCAGACAGACCTCCAGATTAAGGGACGATGGGACATACGTTACAAAAGTCATCAATGAAGCTCCCTTTCTGTTAGCGCCAGATATCCTCTGGAAAATAGTTGGCTATTACCATGGCAACGTGCGCCAGGAGTCACCCGGCCATTTTCCAAATAACGGTGAGTGATTCGTAGAGATCGAGTTTTATTGCATTTACGGGGCGCGGGCAGGAGACGCGCACTTACCAGCAGCAAAAACGCACCGTTTTCACACAGCAAATCCCCCAATCGGAGCTCTCAGGTTCCTCCACGAGAACCAGCGTCTCGACCTCCTCGGCGGTCAGAAGCCGTCCCACAGTCGCAAAGACTGGAACTCATCAAACCGCTCTTAGTAAAATGAGGTCCGGAGCCGAAAACCGTGCTTTGCTCGGCGTGAGGCCTTTTCTGCGTCGTGTGCAAACAAGCAGCCGCCGCTCTCCTCGGACCCCAGAGCTCTTTCAGACGCGCCGTTTTTCACAATTAAACATCACGGGCAACATTTGAAAAGGCAGAAAATGGACAGAGGGAGGAGGAGGGAGGCGGTCGATCATTTTGTTTAGGTGCGTGATTCCAGCTGCCCTTTGGGGAAGACCCTACGGGGGGTGTATATATTCTATATTCTATATTACAGACCGAAGACGCAGGAATCGCACGTGAGGCCCTGATGTTCTGGGTCCTCTAGTTAATCTGCTATCAGCTCGGAGCCTCCGGCCCCACTCCTGCGAGCCTGAAGCTCAGCGTGACGTCGGCTTGCAGGCCCCGACAGAATTCCCCCGCGTCCACAAAGAACCCGAGGAGAATAAATAAATAAATACCAGACCGCTGAAGTCACCTGTTAAGAATGGCTCCCAGATGTTTTTTTTTAACTCTCTGTCGCAGAAGATAAGAGCGGCGGCTGGAGGAGGACGAGCGGCGAGGCCGGCGATAAGAGCCTTCGCCTCAGGAGGCCGAGGTGTCTTCAGCCGCGAGTTTGTGCCGTCGTCACTTCCAGAAATTAACATCGGTCCCCCTCCGGACGTCTGGCACCGGCTCGGAAGGACCGCTCGCCCCCGGCGGCCCTCGACGGCAGTGCGCGTCCTCATCGCCGCACCCTTTCTTCGGGGCGACACGTTTTTGTTTGTGAGATCTGCTGCACTTTTCCTGGGAAAAGCAGTGAGAGGCCCACTGGAAAGATACAGGGACCCTGGGAAAGCGTCTGGTCGGGGGGCTCCAATGCCCCCCATGGGGAGGGGGTGTAATTAGACTGGAGATGAATGCACAGAGACCACCGTGGAAGGACAAGACCCCCTCCAGGCCATTCTCTGAGGAAGAGGGGAGAGGGCAACGTGCCCCCCAGTGGTAATTGGCGTGTTCTTTGTTCCTGGTCCTCAGGCCCGAGAGCGAAGGAGCCATCAGGAAATGAGGGACGGGACCCAGAGGACGGGGGCCATGTTTGTCATTCGCATCACAAGTCCGGATTCCACGGCGGCACTTCGCCGCTCTGTGACGGTTTCGCCTGCGGGGCTTCCGCCCGGTGACGGCGGACCGGTTAGCCGGCAGCTCGTCTGCCCGTTTTTGCGCCGAAGAGACCGGTTTGCTGCGGTTAAGACGTTTGTTGGAATGTGAAGGTGCCTGTTGCCTGGGCACGGTGAGCGAGGCAGGGAAGAAGTGGGGAGGCAGAGGAGGATGTGCTGGAGCAAAACTATTTTTGGATGTAATAGCCTGACATACATTCTAATGGTCTTACAAGAAAAGGAGCAGAAGGAACATGGAGAAATTTAAATTGCAGCGTATCGTCGATTCGCAGAAACAGCACAGGGTTTCAGCCACATTTAGAACGTTTGCCCCCATTTCATAGTTAACTAATCCGCGAGACAAGCAACACCTCACCTTTACCCCCTACCTGTCGAACATAAGGACGTTTAAACAACTCGCATGATGCTAACAGGACGGACGGCCGGACAGACAGACAGACAGGCAGGCAAATAGACAGACAGCTAGATGGACAGAGAGAGACAGACATGTAGACAGGTGGACAGACAGACAGACAGAGATAGATAGATAGATACAGACAGGAAGACAGACAGACAGACAGGCAGGCAGATAGACAGCTAGATGAACAGAGACAGATGGGCAGACAGACAGACAGACAGGTAGACAGGTAGATGGACAGAGACAGACAGACGGGTAGACATGTGGACAGACAGACAGATAGATAGACAGACAGCTAGATGAGCAGAGACAGATGGACGGACAGACAGACAGACAGGTAGACAGGTGGACAGACAGACAGGTAGACAGGTGGACAGACAGACAGAGATAGATAGATAGATACAGACAGGAAGACAGACAGACAGATAGACAGACAGCTAGATGAGCAGAGACAGACAGACAGATAGACACAGACAGGAAGACAGACAGACAGACAGGTGGACAGACAGACAGACAGGTAGATAGATAGAGACAGGAAGACAGACAGACAGACAGGCGGACAGACAGACAGATAGATGATAGATAGAAAGACAGACAGACACAGATCCTGAGTTTTATCGTCTGTGCTGTAAAAACTGATTTATGTGACAGTGGGCGTTTTGCTCTTGCTCATAAATTTAGGCTTTGGATTTTTTCATAGCGACTGTTGGCAGTTCACGGAGACAGTGATGTCAGTTGGCTCTTCGTCTTCCTCCATCCACACTTACGGTAACAAAATCTACATTCTTGTCGAACAAGCATTCGGTTACAAAAGCCGTTCCAAAAACACGCCTCACTTTCCCTGTCGCAGGGAGTCGTCGTGCTGAGGATGCGGCGCCGCTCCTCGCCTCCCTCTCCTACGCCGACCGACGTGAGGACTATGAGGAATACAGATCACAGGGGGTCGGGATGCTTTCAGACACAGTGACCACTAGTGGGCAACGGAAGCGTCTGCAGCAAGAACCCAGAAGCGGTTTGAGCGGCTTTTCAGTGCCACCCTTGACAGTCCCCTGTGTCCGGAACCTTCTCTCTTCCTCAGCCGGGCTGCTTTCATTCACATCTTTAGATTCAGAGTTGTCTGTTTCATGAGACAGAGGGAGCCACAGAGATTTCTTTTTGCTTTCTTCTCTAATGAGTGTAAAAAAACCAAAAACATCATTTTAAAACCTTAAGCTGCAGGCTTATCGGGGCTGGTGGTCGTCGTCGGTCCCGTTTGACCAGCACATGTCGACGTCTGCAAGTTTGTGGGTTTCTGCCCCGCATGGAGCCGTTAGAGGTTCAGATCCAAAACAGAGGACCAGTGGCGTCCAGAAGCTGTGTAGTGTAACACCTTCGAACAGAGCGTAGGGTCTCTCTTCTGAACACACGCCATACCTGGGAGAAACTGGTTTCTGGCGCCCCCTGTTGGCTCATCTGCCTCAGTTACATGTTCACAGTGAGAAAATAACTTGAGGAAGTACAAGAAGTATTCAAGACAGTAAAAATTGACCTTTTGCGTGCAAACCTGCTGTCTTTGGCCTCCGTCCTGCCTACGCGGCCACCTCTGCACCACAGCTGGCCCCATCTAGTTCACAGCCATAACTGACTAGGAAAACTGCGAAGCACAGAACTGCTGTCAGAAATCAAAAAGTTCATCGACGGTGAAAAGGGAAACGAACAAACGTGAAACAGAAAAATAAAAGCTAAACAGAAGTCACACCATATGGTTCAAACTGCCCAGAAGAGAACTGAAGCTAAAACCCCAAAAAATAGGGAAGAAATAAATTAAAGAGAGACTTCCTAAGAGGTCCCTGAAGAAACAAAGAGCAGCGCTGTAACACGTGCTAAAAAGACATTTCGGCCAAAGATGCAAATGGACGAGTAATGAGAGAAGCAGAGGAGGAGTAAATACACTGGAGATCCACAGAAACACTGAAAATGCGTGACCACATAAACTTCTTACAAACACATCGATAGTGAAATAAAATTGGTGCTGAAGTTATTGCCAGCGGGAAAGATTTGGTAGCTGCAGAAGTTTTGTTAGCAACGCAAGAAGTGGTCGAAGACTAGATGAACGGACCGAATCGCAGTGGAAATGAACTCACCTTTTCCAAAGAGAAGGACACGAATGGAGGACAGTAGTTCTGGAGACTGTTTACGTACGTAGCTGCCGAGAGCTGAGATTGACTCGGCGGCACTTAACAGCAGCGCGGTCTGAGACAGTGATGCATAACGTAGTAAACCCGCGTGAAAGTGCTTTGAAAGATGCTCGTTCCCCCCCGAGAGGGTGTATTACAGTACTCTTGAACAAGGCGCTCCATCTGACTCGAGGCCGTCAGGAATAAATCCAGTGTCTCTAAAAATTGTGAATCGTCTCACGCTTCTCCCCAAAACCACTTTCATTCACATATACAAACACACTCACACTCACACACACTCAGGGCTCCGAGCTCTTCTCCACACCTGGAAACGGCCACCGAGAAAGTCAGCATTTAATGTAAACGTCAATCCCTCGTAACGGTGGGCGGCGGAGGCGACGGTCGCAGAGGACGAGGGAGCTCACCCACCGCAGGGGGAACGTGTCCCAATGTCCTCCTTTTGTGCCACAACAGGACATACCGGTGTCCTGAACGGTGTCACATCGGGCCCGGATGAGAGCTCTGCTCTGGTCCTCTTCGGCGAGACAAGGTGACGCGCGTAAACGGGTGAAACTATAAGTAATGTCAAGAAAGCTTCAGAGAAGCAATTAAATAATGTCAGACCCAACATTTATATATCATTGTTTTGCTGAATACTATTAAAACTCAATAATGTGAAAAACACTGTGCTGAACTCCAACGAAACACACCTAATCAAAGCAGCTTTTTAAAGGACATTTATTTCCCTTGATTCCATTGCAAGCTTCAATCTGGTTTTGGTACATTCGGTCAATTTGGACGCTTCCCATAAATACAGACAGGGTTTAACACCACAGCACAAAGCCGCACATCTCCGCACCTTAATTCACAAACAAGCACTGAACCATCAGGAGTTAAACAGACAATTTCCGACAAAAGTGGCAGAAAAAAATACATTAAAAATAAAGATATTAAATAGTAGTGCGCTCACTGTACAAACAGAGCCCAAGTGTAATATCTACAGCGTAACCAGAACACCTATTCAACAAACACAAACCTCTCTAGCGCCACTTAACTACTGACAATTTTCAAGTCGGCAATAATATAATTTTTTTTTAAGTGAACGAGACACATTAGAGGTCAGATTTTCCATGTGAGAAACATATATATATATATATATATATATATATATATATATATATAGAGAGAGAGAGAGAGAGAGAGAGAGAGAGAGAGAGAGAGAGAGAGAGCAATGTTATCAGTGCAGCAACCTTTGGACATTCTTTCAGAAATTCTTTCATAACACAAAAACAAAGACCTTAATCAAGGTGGAAGCAAGTTGCGCTTTTCCCCACTGAGTTAGGTGAATTATTTTTTGTGCGGGGTTACGATTTCTTCAGAATGTATGTATGTTTGAGGCCAAACAGATTATCGTTCCATGTGTGTTGCATTAGAAAAGAGAAGGCAGAGCGATTACAATTCCTCACAATGCATAAGTAATGAGCCATTCCTAAATGCCACCAGAAAGGAAAGAGAAGGTTGGTCTGGGGTCACCACAACTCCAGATGCCCTGGGAATGAGCAGAAGGGGTGACGAGGAGCCCCCCCAGCGAGCACCACAGGTGACAGGGCTGAGAGAGTTCAGGAGCTGTGCAGCGCGGGCTCGGAGTCTGACAGCCCGTCCTCATCAGCAGGGGTCTCCTGGGGGTCTGGGTCCTGCTCGTCATTGCTCTCTGCACTGTAGTCCACCTCCTCCAAGAAAGATGGCTCGTCCTCATCCAGCACGTAGGTTGTGGAACTACCAGGAGGTGGTGGCGAGAAGGGATGTGACAGAACCAGACAGTTAACACACCAAATATCACCATAGAAACCCAGAAACCTCATCGGGTCACGCGGCACAATTCTGCTCAAGGGGCAGCCGAGACACGTCCACGTTAAAACGTACCTGAATGGAAGCATTAAGACTTACGCACAGTATATCTGAGGCAGCAACACATGTGGATCCCCCGTGGGACGTTGACAACATTACAGTTTTGTACCTGCAGTCTCTTTTTAATCTTTCATAATTGATCTTCACACAAGAAACAACACCGTAACACTTCTCATGTACTGGAAGTGTGAACTCAGCTCTATTCCTGCCCCCCCCCCCCATTTTGGAACTGAATACAAGAGATCCTCAAATTACAAACAACCGGACCCAGAAGTGTGTAACTCAATATGTTTATGACTTCAAAAACTATGCCAATAGAGGGCGAATCCATAGGTGCCTCGACTTATTAACAGGTTGCATCGTCTCGCATAGCTATAATAAATAAATAAAAACTCCAACATCTCTGTCAGCAGTAACTGTTTGTCCTGTGCACGTTCACAGCGTCTCCAGTCTATCTGGGAAGTACAAGGCAGGGTACACAATGGATGTGACACCACTACACTAAAGTGCGACTCTTAATAACTAATACATTAAAATTAAAACCTGTAAAAAATTATTGAAAATTTAAAAGAAAAAAACACTTTGCGTCCAAAACCTCGCATTCCAGGCCGTTGACTCATTCATTAGATAAACGTGAGCAGTGTTTGGCAGCTTCGAGTCAGTTTCAGCTCTCCTTACCACGTACACAATCAATAAGACCACGAAAATATTCCTCAATTAATTTACACAATTTATCGATCGCCGGAAACACCGCAAACGTGTTCAATGAAGGCGACCTCACCCTCCTGGGCTGCATCTCTTCTGCCCGAGTGGATTTTTAATAAAGGGGTAAAGAAAACGCATTTAAAAACGAACTGCTAGATGTCAGTAGCGTTGAAAGTGTGACTCAAATGAAGCAGCTGAGTTGCTCACTGTCTACAGCTAGGAGGGGACTGTAAGCACCAAAGCCGTAAGATCGACGAGAGAAGGATTCAGATTGTCCATGTGAACCTACAGTTCATGTCCAGCCTTAACACACTATCCAATGAACCTCAAAGCATCCTCAAATATCCCAGTTTTTTTTCTTATTAATACTCACCCCACCCCAGCAAGCACCCCCACAGTGTAGCAAAGTGTCCCACACACTGAAACTCTACAGTCAGATTCGGTACGAAAAGCCACGTGGAACAACTTACAAAACTGTGTGAACTGAGGTCCACCGAGACCGGGGTTCCGGGGTTCTACAGCCAACGGCGGCCAAAAACAGCAAAGCAAGGATAAGACTAATAAACAATCTATCCAGCATTGCGCTGCTACACTTTTAACCAGCTTAGATGTAAGGCTTTTCTGACACCGAATCTCATCTCGAGTAAACGGACACAGGCAAAGAAGCCTTAGCGGTCGCCGGCAGAAATGATGCAGTTGGCACCGTCAAGCCCTTAACCCCTGACAAACATAGTGATTAATGTCATCTTGGAAATGCTTTAACAGCAGTGGCCTCAGAAACAAAACACTTACAACAGGTGCATGAGGACAACTGGTTTTCTACCCGCTTCCGCACACACTTGCCTCAGAAACCACGGTCCTCCCACCAGAGACGAACCTGATTTGTCCCTGGCCAGAAGATAATTTCGCTCCTGCCCCTTGACCGCAACGGTCAAGGCGACGGCGTTCCTGGGTAATGTTTTGAAATACTTCTTGGAAAGAGTTAAAGCGATTATGTGCCATTAGAAGATAACTTCAGATGTTGCAAGGAGGCAGCTCTGGGGAGCCGGGGTTAGGGGTGTGTGGGTGTAACACATCCTCAATTTCATTACCGCCCCTGGATATGGAGAAGGATATTTGTCCAAGAAGTTCTGAGTGGTTCTTAAGACTTCATAAAACATATGCTTAAAAAATCTGATGACCCCTCCCCACATCGTACTTAACCCATTAAGGCTGCAACTGGTCTTGGGGCTACTTCTAAGTCAAACTGGCCAAAATACTTGTTTATTTTTTAAATATTAAATGTGAAAAGCTTTTTAGGTGGTTAATGCTTGCTGCCGAACAAGAAAGGGGCTGATAGAAATGCACATTATCTCATAAAAAACTAATGGATGTCTGCTGAGTACAGTACACCTGCTCACATTACAGTATGGAAACTCCATAGTGCTCCATCACTGCTTAAAGCACAGTAACAGCCTCTAATGCCAAAGTGCCTCCACCCGGCACCGCATGCACGGCTTTGTGCCACCTCCTCCGTGTAAAACCGCTGGCTCTGCGGCGGTGCACAGCTGATGTGCGTGCTTCAGGGTAAACAACCAGAGACAGACCCAGCACGTCATTCCTCTCTCTTCCCATCTGAAAAGCCCTGCTGCTGCCTCCTGCCGACCCCTGCAGCGGGTTCAGTCGGCTGATACTTATTTATGCAAATGCATTTTATCAGAATCTTAGATTTGTCCAGTAATTCAAACTGATGTTTGATGATGCAATCATCGTATTCCGAAACGGCCGAACGTCCAGGGAAACAGAATCAGAA
This sequence comes from Arapaima gigas, assembly GCA_900497675.1. Classification (NCBI taxonomy): domain Eukaryota; kingdom Metazoa; phylum Chordata; class Actinopteri; order Osteoglossiformes; family Osteoglossidae; genus Arapaima; species Arapaima gigas. The sequence continues at coordinate 70,578 of UFQX01000635.1, forward strand.
TTTCCTCGACAAGGCAGAGATGCTGATGTTTGTTAAGGAAAACATGCCCCTCGTGCTAAAAAACAGAACGATGCACTTCCAGAAAAAAAGTTAATGTTATTATTAAGGAGTGTTTATTACATTATTTTACCCCCTTTCAATTTTCATTATTTCAATTGATGTCAGATTTTTTCCAAAAGAAAGAGAAATGTTGTGCAGCATTTAAGGGTAAAGCCTGCAAAATCCTTGCCTATTACAGAATCACGCTGCCAGATGTGGTTCAGGTTTATTTTAATGTACATGGTCTGCAAAACTGAAAAGTTACACAAATTAATCTTAAACTTGTCTGTAATTCTCATCGAGGCAGGTCTAGTCTCGCTTTATAAATGTGTATTTCGACCCTGACAAGTTTCACCATAGAAATTAACGGATATCAGTAAGAAATATCATGCATCTCTAATTTATTACTTTGTCAAGTTTTTTCAAAAGCAAGGTACAACTCAGAGTAAAAAAGTGCCTTTGGCAAACAGAGACACAGACACACTGTCAGTAAGTACAATGCTACCTACGTTTTTCTGGAGCCATTCAGAGTAAGCGCCTTGCTCAGATTAGGCAAACACATCCCAGGTCTTTCGAGTTGTGGCTCTAACCGCTGCATATATATAACCGTCTTCGCGGTTTTCACAATGGACCCCTCAGTAGTAAAGAGGGGGATTTCAGTGTACTTCACAGTAGCCAGCAAAATCTGGTGAGCATTTCCTGACTCTATTCCCAATGTAAACAGTATGGATTGTTATGTCTTCTAAGTCCCTTCCTTTTGGAAACGTTTATTTTTATTTGAAATAAGGACAATAAAAACAGTCTGACAAATTAACCCATTAACAATTTTGTGCAACTGTACAAATGTAAAAAAAAAAAAAAGGTGCAGCTCTGAGTTAGAGAGGACTATTTCTGTGTGTGTTCAGCTGTTTCTGCATGCATTTCCTCTGTTTTGCCTGTGTGTGTGTGTGTGTGTGTGTGTGTGTGTCTGTGTGTGCATGTGCGTCTGAGGCTCACGGGTGCTGCCCTTTGACAAGCTGACAGACAGGCGGGGAAACTGAAGCAGCCCCTGGGACCGTGAGACCTGGTTCTGATCTACAGGCTGACTTAAAGCTGAGATTGAGTTTCTCTCCATCTGATGAATCCCAGCAAGCTTGCAGACACCCGCGCACACACACTTCTTCCTTTCTGTCAGTGAAACTCCTTCTCTTTGCCTCTCTGATATCCTGCTCCCTTTCTTAATAGCATTTGGGATACTGTCTCACTGACTGGGACATCAATATCCCAGGCAGCAGAGAGCTCAACAGGAACTTTTACACCAGGTCACTGGGGACACACCAGTACCACTGCAATCAAAGTCAATATGAACATGCTAGTATAGTGTGCACTGTAACATAGGAGAGAAGACAGTCTGGCAAGACGCTCACTCAATCCACCAAAAGCCTTCCCAGAATAACCCAGGCTTCAATGTCTACGGCGCCAGTGAAAGCAAGAGGCAAAGCTTTATGACGCACTAACCTGTCTCTACCGCTCACCTCATGTCTCATGAGAACCTCTGCATCGGGCCCCTAATTCCACCACTGTCTACTAGTGCTTTCTGATCACTGACTCTGCAATCGGCTAGCCAGACTGGAATACAAATTTTCCTCCGCTTATGACTGGCTTAGGGAGCAATGGCCCGGTCGGATCGGTCGCAACTCGGATCAGACTTGGGACAGAGGGACTGCTTCTAAGTGCATAGTCCATCGTACAGTAACTTCTTTCCAAACATGTGTCCACGTTTTTCACCTGTTTTATTTCTTCCCGCAGTGTAGCATGTCATCCATACCGTTATTAAACAATTCACTACGGGTTTCTTAACCACAGTTCCTTTTTAAATACTACAATACGGTCGTTACATTTTTTAAGTACTTCGGTATTCTGTGCCGGACAACAGCGAGATTAAGTGGATTCGAGCAACGTGATCCTTTGCCACCAATCCACCGGGAACCCCACTGAGCTTGTTGGTGGCCGGTTTTCGGTCAGTAGGGCAACTGGTGCAGGAGGTGGAGATGATGCTATGGAAGACAGGTGCCAGTGATGCCACAATAGAGGGAAGATGTGTGCTGAATTACCCTCCCATGTCCATATCTTTGTGTGATGTGACGTTTGTGAGAACAACTAACACTGCATTTCATGAGCTTTCCATCACAGAAGGGAGGGAGAAAGGAAGGGGGGGAGGGGGGAAGTGTTCACCTTAAGCAGTAATTGCGCTACAATGTCACACATGGATACTACGCAAGTACAATTTTTTATGCATTTTCATAAGCTCTTTCATCTATACCTATATATATCATCTATCTAGTATATCATCAATAAGTACAGGCTCAATCCTGTCTAGTACATGTCCATGTCTTTCTACAGCTGTTGGCAGACGCTATCATCACGCCATGACATTGGACATGTACTGTACTCTTATTATGAATTTTACGTTACAAGATGTTCATGTATCCATGTTTTAATTAACTATAAGATGCTCAGGCACTTACCAGAATTATGCAAATATTTCAAAATGAATTTTTGAACAACTTTCATCCATTTTATAAATTATTTTTAATTAATCGATTGATGACCGTGGTAAATGCAAGTCCGTTGTACGTCGAGCATTTTGTAAGTTAAGAACAACACATTCGGTGTTCTAAAGAGATGTCTGACTAAGGGCTATAGTCTGTACAATAAAGAGGCCATTTATGTGACTTCGGATGAACAAATTCAAACATCTTGGGGCTGATTCAGCCAGGAATACTTGGTGTTACATGTACTTTGGTGGTAATGCAATATTTCTTTTTTTATCTAACTTTTGACATGAAGCAAAACTCCCTGTGTTGCGTTACTACTCCATTCGTGGCAGGAACCCTTTAGTAAGGCCTCCCTTCCCGGCATCCCCACAATCTCTCTGAGGTGCTCATATTTCCTGACTACAGCATGTCTTCGGTTACAGAATGCAATAAAGCAATAAAGGTTATTCTTCATCCTTCGGTTTCTTTCAGAGCGTTATGTAGAATAAATGAAATACGTTTCTGCAGAGACACTGACACCCTGAAAGGAGGACTGTTGTCTTATATTAAGTTGGGCCCAATATCAGCATCAGCAGCCTTAATATCAACACCAGCAGCTTCTCTACAGCTGGCCTCCACCATCACTGCCTCTTTCATGCTGACTGGGTCAAGCGAATGAGGGACAGGCGACTGGAGGAAGGGCAGGTGTTGCCTTTCACCAGAATGATGACCCTGATGTCAGGGACCACGAGAGGAGTTGAATAAAGGGGCTCAGGTTCCCTCAGTCTCATCATACTTAGTCTGCTTTAGTCCTCTAGGGGCTAACTGTAATGAGGGAGAAGATTCATCCTCTGTCTGTGGTAACACTCTCAAAAACCTGCAGAATACACGCAGCCCCACAGAACTGGTATACACACTGCACTGCGTATATCTTTCAAATAAGGGTGCTATGAAGCAAGATTTTGATGGCACAATAATTGTCTCTGGAAATAATTGCAGTTAATCAGTTTTACAATTTTTTTCAGGGAGTTAATTTTTTTTGCACGTAATGAGACCCTATAGACGAAAAGGATGGCATAAACAAACTTGGCGTAATTGAACATGTTATTTTTTCAAAATATTGTACCATTGTTTGGGTCTACTTAGTATTAGAAATGTAAATTTGATGGGGAAAAATAGGCCCATTTAGGAATTCATTCTAGCTGCTTTTACAAACCAAAATACTGCATTAGCTTTTTGAATATATAAAATACATTAAACAAAATGTAAAGATATATTTTGATGGGCAGCTCCTCATTCCCCACCCTGAAATGATCACCTTATTTAAGGCAGATGGACTGAGGAAAAGTTGGTCCAGTGCTTCTGTCCTGACTGACATCTGACAACCACCCCACAAGTGGCCACACTACCTTTGAATAAAATACTGACTAGCTGGTTGACCTGCAGCTGCAGCAGGATCAGAGGTAGCTTTAGACTAAATGTGAACTGAGAAGTATGACAATTAGCCTATCCCATGTTTGAAACTGTACAGCAGATTTAATGATTATAGCAGAGCTTTCCAAACTGGGTGAAATATTGCTCTTTCAGTTTACATAGGAAAAGAGTGAATTTGCTTTCAGTTTCAACTTTCAGTATAAAATAAACAATATTTGTGGAGAGATGTAACATCTGTTACATGGTGATAGGGCTGCACACCAGAACTGTGGACAGTTGCTTTCACAGCAGACACACCCAAGCAGTTTCCTCTACAACACAGTGCAGTACCAGAAATAAAACACACCTTGGAACCCATCAGGACCCCTCTACAGGCCAATGTTTACCCCATAACTCCCGGCTCCTGCGAGCAGCACGTTCCTCACATTCCCAGAATTCCCCAGCAAATACTGCCAGCATAGACAAAAAGACTGCCCAATCACAACAGAACACTTAAACGTGCACAGAACTGTGTACAACGTGAATCCACACAAATGCCTCCGTGCCATTAAAATATGAATTAGCTGGAGCGGGTCGGCACCACTTTACTACTGACAAAGAACTCTACGTTGAGAGCTGCTGTGCATAGTTTTCTGTTAGCGTTGGTTTACTAAAAGATCGGCGCTGTTTCAAACTGACAGTACAAAACCACACGTGGATAAGTTTGTTGTGAGAAAGTGAAAAATTGATATCGTTGAAAAAATACAACACAAGAGATCCAACAGCAGTAACTGGTATCGAAATGGATTTCAGAAATTCAGCAAGTCAGACCGAGCTCAGTCTCCTGGGACAGAACTGGAAAATGTACGAAAGAGAAAGCCTTGTAGCATCTGACATTGCAGATGCCGTGGAGCAGAGCTGGCGTGACCTCTGTCCTGTCGTTCAATTAACACACCGCGTGTCTGGCTCAGAGTGCAGACACTGAACTGTGCAGGTCGACCTCTGATCCCATCCATTGCACTAACACTAACATGTCATTGTTCCCCAGTGCATCACTCCCTGAAAGGCAGATCTTTGTCAGCACACTTTATGTCCTCAAAAGTATTTCTACATCAACTTCAAATTACTAAATCCAATTAATGCTTATGCAATCCAGCAAGATTACACATGAGGATAAACTGGATTTTTATTATGCTAACTCAACTACCCTTCAGTCTTTTAGACAGAATGAGGAATTCTGAGAATAAAATCTCAAAAAGTACCCTGATTTGATCATTCGAATGAGATGTAGTGGTTTAAAAATGTGCAATTTCCAGTAGCCACAGTCTTACTTTTGGTATTATATAATATCTAACCATATGTAACTGATATGTCAACTTTAATTTCCATGCAAAACATGTTGAAATGTAAATATTGCAACAAAAGGTGATTTTTTTCAAGACACTATTTAGATAAGCTTTAATACTAGAGTGAATTGTATTGCTCTTTCAAAAATGTTGGTCATATAGCTCTTTGACTGCAGCCTATCTTTTGACAGGGAACACTGGAGCCATGTTCACAATGTCAGAAGCTCTTCAGTCTGCTAGAGCTGCTTCCCTCGTTTCTGTCCTCAATCTTCTCAACCTTTCTGATGCATTTGACACAACCAGCCACAGCGTCCTCCTCATCTTACCAGGTGATTTGGTGTGAGTACCTCTCTGCCCCTCAAATTTTTTAAACAGGTATTCTACAGAGCTTTATACTTGACCCTTCTCTCTTGGTACTGACTCTTCTCTATTTGCACTGCTTCCCTTCACCCATTGCTTTTCAGTTTCTCTTATCGCTCCATGACACTATCACTTCGATGTCAGCTCTGTCCCTGCAACACCACGACGACACTATGCTCCTCCACCTATGGATGCCTGCTTGTTCTTCTCAGTAGGGGCTAAAAATCTAAACCCCAGTGATCGTCAGTCTTGGTCCCAGTGTGACAGAACAAGCTCCCCCTGTGCCTCAGAACTGCATCCCATTCAAGAAACTCAAACTTCTGTCACATTCACAAGCTAGTCCTGCATCACGTGCTACTTCTCAGGATATCTGTTATCCTGATAGTTTGTCACATGCACAGGCAGCCACTGGAATTATTGCATGTGTCAGTAAGCCTTCTTTCTTCATAGGATACACTTTTTAATAATCTGAATCACTTTACAGAAATGCATTTGCCAAATGCATAAATGTAAATTGTACGGACTGTTGCCTGCTACTGAGTATTACAGACTGAATCTGTAAGGGTCACTTTAAGAGAGTGTAAAACTTTAACCAGTTGACTAGCTCACCTGGTGACCTTGCAGCAGCTCTCAATAAGGTCACTCTCCACATCCAGGAAGTGGGAAGAGTTTCGGAGTTCTATGGGGGAAGACAACCTCTTCAGTCTCAGCAGCGCAATACAGAACTGAGCTCCCATCTCCTCAAGCTCTCGGGTCCCGATCTGGAGGCCCTGTGGAGAGACCCAGGTCAAAGCGAGATGAGAAAGTCTGTGGAGACCCACCTGGGTCAATTCAATGTGCCTTGTGAGGGTAACAAACAGAAGAACAAGTAAGGGAAGCCTAAAGCTATCATTAAAGAGGATGAAGGTTCATCCCACATCTGTGTAAACACTCCGCTCAGTTCACTTTGCTGGGATATGGTGGGAGGGGGGAAGAACAGAAACAATATGTACAACATCACTGGGCCAAAACAACTATTTACACTGGCAACTGATGGGCTCAGAGTGATGGAAATCTGTACTCCAGAAATGTACAGTTGTTTTTTGTGGCCAGCAAAATAGTCAGCAGTTCAGGACTCCAGTAACTTTTGAGATTTGCTGAAAAAAAATGACAGTTCAGAAGCAGATATTTTTAGGGAGTTTGTTAGATAAAATAAAAAAGCAATGAAGTTTTGTACAGATTTTAACAGTAATTTGAACCGCTACTTGTTGTACTAGTGTGGTTTGTCTCAGATGTTTGTTTTTTGGTATCCTCTGGTTTCAGTTAGCAAAAAGGAGCTCATTGTTTCACCTCAGTTTGGTTTCCATTGCCTTTTACATTTGTTAAATTTTCTGTACTGACTAACAACAGTAACGTTTCCTGTCTGGAAGCAGCATTAAAACAAGAAGACCCTACGACTTCAGTGAGTTCTCAGGGTACATTACTGTAGTGGACAGGTCCTTTGAAAGGTATAAATTTGTCCCTCCGAGTAAGCCATACCTTGTACTTGCCCTGGTCACAGCCACACAATGTGCTCTCCATAGTGTAGCTTTTCTGCACACCAATTTCACGCCACACCACCACACGTGCTGTTGACTCTTTGGACTTCTCCACTACGAAGCTGCAGCTCCCCAAGCTGAATGCTGGGGCCAGCTGACTCAGGATCTTTGGCAGGGTCTGTGAAAGATGAAGGGTGGATAAAGACTACACCAGATCTCATAAAGCTCTGACTTTGACAAAACCTCCACATTCAACAACCGCAACATGGAAGTCTGGCTAAGAAAACTAAAATGGAAGTTGAGGGTTTAGGTTTTTTACATGTTTCATGTACACACAAACATTTACATACGGTGAGATTGCATGGATAAAGTAGACCAACCAGCTGGCCAGTCAAGCTCTTCCACACCAGACTCAGCAAACCGTTTCTTTACGGATTCGTTTTGTGTACAGGGACACCGTCGTGCTGAGACAGAAAACGGCCACCCTCCCCACACGGCTCCCACAAAGTTGGAAGCTCATAATTCTTTAGAATGCCAAAATATGCTGCAGCATTACGATTTCCCTTGACTGGAATTAAGGGGCCCAAACCATGAAAAACAGACCATCACATCAGATCATTATTCCTCCACTACCGAACTTTAGTTTCCAGTATGCATGCAGGCAGGTACATTCATCCGTCAGGCTGCCAGATGGCAAAGCGTGATTCATCGTTCCAGAGAACGCACTACCATACATCCAGGGTTTTTGAACAACATAACACATAAATCATGGGACATCTCTTTCTATTCATCTTTTAGTGGTGGATGCTTAGTGGTAAATGACTTGAATTTACAGATTTACAAAAAAAATCAATTAAAGTCTCAGATGTGTTCATAAAATAAGGAGCTACTGTAAGATTTTACCTGGGTTGGTACAACTCATACAACACGTGACTTTTCCTTGGCTTAATTTCTGTGCGACTTAAACATTTTCTAGGGTTCTCTACTGCCTTAAATTTACTGGGCCTCTTTCCTGTTTCTGTACAACTATGCAGGGCTTTATGACAAGACACCATTTTCAATTTTATTAATTTCATTTGGCCTTTGTACTGAAAATATAAACTATTTCTGCAAATGTACAGAGCATAAACTTCTTAACATCCTTTATGCTTAAACTGGATTGTGTGGAATTACTCTCTTGAGTCAACATGCCTTTTATAATTAAATTCCCCCTAACTGCTGTACTGATGGTAATCTGTTTTGATGTAATCTAATAATTCAAATCTAATTCTGCTGGTGTGTTATTCTTTCTATCCAAACCAATGAGCTTGCAGTTTTGTGCAGGATAGCAATAGAGAGGCCCTAGGAATGGGTAATATGTACATACATGTACACAAACATAAAGATCTGCTCAGCTAAGCATATGAGAGAGTGTGAGAGAAGACAGGAGGAGAGACCCTACCACTATGCATGCAGGGGTTTGTGGGGCACATGAGTTCATCTCACCCTGTAGCTCAGGTCCTCTTGCAGGTCACAGGCAGCTGCATTTGCATTGGTCTGCCACATGGTTTCCTTTACACTGCAACCATACATGAACACGTTCTTCTTGCGAGAGTGTCCATGATAGTCGCAATATACCTGAACACAAAAGAGGAAGTCAGCAAGTACAGCATGCCACCAGATTATAAAAACAATTCACCCGGTTTCAACATAATTGTATTCAAACTCAACATACTGAAACAGAAGTTTTTCTGTAGATATTCTAGACTACTTACCCCAAAACGGACTATATAAGTTTGTGTGTATTGTCTTTGTGTGAGACTGAGAAAATGACCTATCCCTCATGATGCTTATGTCACTGAAACATACAAACACCCCTATGACTGTGACAAATGCATATACTAGTTCATAATACGTGCTGAGAAGAGAGCTCAAGCTTAGGCTCATACCCATATACTGGTGTAGATCACTACAATTCACTCCCACTGAGAACTTTTGGTTATTGTCATGTCCTTCTGAGTAAATGCTGAATAAACTGTCACCTTCTTCAGAGCAAATGAAGTAGGCAACAGTTCAATTTGCAAAAGAAATTACAGAGATGCAGGCAATCTTCTAACAGGAAGAACTGTTGCACTACATTGTCAGATATCTACTCAGAGTGAGAGAATGAGAAGTATTTATATGGGTTGCTGATCAAAAGTTTCACGTAAAGCCGTTATGTTACATTTTTGTTCTCCGTTGCTCACCAGTGGTGCCCTCTGGATGGAAGACAGGTACTGTAAAAGACCTTTGGTATGGAAGATGGTTGGGTGCAGATCAGGACTAGGCCTCTGCCACTGTCGGTTCAGATCTTCCCCACTCAGAGAACAGCGATGACTAGGTTGAGGAGAAAAACCCCGATTAGGCCAAGAACAATTACCTCAATGCATAACACAATTCCAACAGCAGAAACAACTCCAAGAGGGAAGCTATAAGGTTCTTAATCACGCTGAACAGAAGACCATCAACACCTGTCAAGGTCCTAAAGAGAAGAACCAAGAACCAGGCCTCAATAGATCAAGATCATACTCTGAATCAGTCCTGAACCTACACAAGTGTTCCTCTTACACAGTTAAAGACAACAACCACAACCATATGATGTTTCCATATCGAGTTATGGTATCAAAGATGCTGCGAATCCTGCAGGTATTCTAATTCAAATTTCATACAAATAAAACTAATTCAAACCTGCAAAAAATAAAAGCTGTAGGGTTAAGCAAAAAACATGGAATAAACATGTCTCATCGTGCTGACATGACTTTCCCTTCAGTTGGTCGTAACCACCGGAAAGAACGCAGGCTACATCAATGCAAATGCTCATAGACAGGACAGAGTTTTAATTAGAGGCGGAAGTCTCTGGAAGGGTCCGTGCTGCAATTAAAATAAAGTAAAACAGCAGCAGTGCTAGAAAGGGGTGGATTAGAAGGAGGTGCCAGAAAAGAAGAAGCACTGGTGACTGTGGTGCTGGCAAGCAACAATGGCATTACAAATGGTCACATACTTCCCATTGATGACTCCGTCTGGGTTGAGCATGGGAACAATCTTGAAAATGTAGGCTTCCCTGAGGCTTTGGGCCAAAGGACTGGTGCTCATCAGGAACTCTAATGTTCCTTTCATCACCCAGCTTGCATTGGTCTCTCCAGGGTGCACCCGCGCTGTCAGGAACACATATGGCCGATTCCCTGGACAGTACAGCAAATTTGGCTAAATCAGGTCTGATGCAAAACAGTTCCGTGCACACTATTAAACACTGCTGTCTTAAGGGTCCTGGAAATGAAAGACTGCTAATGCTAACACTAATGAGCTCATTCAAAGCTACCAATGACCAACGCATTCCAGAGCTACTCGCTTTCACAAGAATGGCAGGAACTGGATGCTGCAAGTTACCAGCTGCTGGTACTTACTGAACTGGCAGATCTGATCATTACCGGTGGATTGTGGCATGGCAGTAATGGTGAGGAGGGGACAGCTGTTGCCCCCAAGGGTCTCACACAGTACATCCTGACGCAGATAAATCTGGGGAGTTCTCAGCGCCTCCAGCTTCTGCAGGTGCATCTGTTCAAAGGGAACCAGATACCACTGTGAGAGACTCGACACGGCAACAGGCTCTGTCTTTATTATTAGCTAACTTTCAAATCCCAGGAAGGAATCTGTCAGCATTTAGCACAAACAAAAACTCATATATGAACAGGTCAAACAAGCTCAGTATGATTCAAGGAAAAAATGTGCTCATGTTTTTGTGAAAAATAGGTTATAAAAATGCTGATAAAGCTGTAATCAGCTGATACACAATACAATACTGCAACAAAACATATCTGCCCCATAATACTGTTTTTTGCCACGTGGTTGTGTGCACAGTAAATGGAAAACCTCCAGCTGTCCACTGCCATCCAGGGTAGAATTTGACAGGGATAGGAAGGCAATTGCATTACTCCATGCTCACACTTTATTTTAATGTTGTGTGTAATGTTCTCATCACATCACAAGTGGAAAAAAATGAGCTGGAAACCCAGTCTTAGAGAAAAACAATATTAACCCCAGTTATTCAGTCTGTTGTATTAATACATCAGTTGTTTCTTGAATATTTTTGCAGTCATCTCTAAAATTCAAAATTTGTAAAATTGAGGCCCTCTTTTAACAATGACTTGTGTGTTCTAAATGCAACGAGTTTAAACATAATAAAGTTTGGTGATATATAATTTATCACCTTTTACCTTTTCACTTCACCTGGGGAGCACGGCATAACTCAGCTAGTCTCCATATCTGTCAGTCTAAATCTCTGTCTATCTGTTTGTTCCTTATTTGCACCATTTTGTTCAAGCCACAGGTACTTATCACCCTAAGTGAGGTCTTTGCACAGTAAAACTCATTAAATGCCAACAAGGCTACTGAAGTATCTTGAAAACTTCTGATTTGATCTTTGAAATAAGGGTTGGAAATGTGCACAGCTGTCACACGCAGCACTTAGTCACATCACACACAGACTCTGATGAAAACTGTGTTATTTTCTTACACAGGTTCCCTTTGTCTAATTTTACATTTTGTCTAAAGATCTTAAACCATTCCGTGTGACAAATATGCAGTAATAGGGGAAATCAGAATACGTTTTCACCTGGAATATGCTGGGTAACTCAGCTACTGTAATCCCTCAGTATCTGGATCTAATTTATCTCTGAAAACAGGTGGGATACCAAAATTTTGGATACCTATTTCCCATTATTTTAAATGTGGGGAAAAAACAGCATTCTCCCACCCCATTGGAGAACACCTATACAACAACTTGTCTGCCTTCACACAATTTTCCTTCATGAATCACCTTATAACCTACAAGAGCATCTTCAACTGTGTTGGTGAAAGCAAGACTCCTGTTCATGTCACTACCCTGCTTCATAACTGGTGAGATCATTGTGTTTGATGCGCTAAATCTTCTTTTAAAGTTTTTCGTCCAGTATGGGAAAGATCTCCGGTTATGAGAAAATCCTTCCTCCTTTTCCTCTTCCTCTGAGGACCGATGGGTATCCAGCTGAATTATCCAGCTAAAATCAGTTCATCGAGAAACACATGCACACAGTGACTCGCGAGGAAGCAGCAGAAACAGCTGACAGGATACCAGCGTGAGCACGTGCATGTTTCAAACTTTCACTTCACCTAAATTCATAACATTATATCATAGTTTATTACAAAACACACACTATTTTTTATTACAGTACAGTAATTATTTTAATTTTCAATTTTTTTAAATTAATCAGCTTTGGATAAAAATTCATTATACCCAAAGTTTCTGTTTGATACTAATATTTAGGTGATCATTTTCAAGAGTTGTTATAGTGAAAATTCAGATATAGAGTTTGGATACAGAGGGATTGGTGTATTAGTGTATAAGCCAGCAGGCAGCAGAGGAGAGGAAAACTAAAAGTTCCCAGCTGTGAAAAAAGGGAAAAAAATAAACCTCTGATGGATCAGATACTAATGGCTAACCTCCCATCCTGGTGACTCTAATGAAGTGACAGAGGACCTGTGTGTGTGTGTGTGTGTGTGTGTGTGTGTGTGTGTGTGTTTAAAAAAAGAGACCAATATGTCTTTGAAGGCAGAACTACATTTGAGGAAAGTTGTTATCCAGGCACATGGCTGCTGATCCATGTGGCAGTTGGTAGAAGTTTGGTAGAACTGGAAATCTTGAAATCTCTGAAGCACGGCTGTTTCATATAGAAACTTGCAGTAACATCTAAACATTACAAAAGCATAACAAATTCCCATCACTGATGCATCACAGAACTATAAAGTAGCTAAATGCCAGTAAAAAATATTACAAAGTCAGTGTTTTATTTGCTTTAGTGTACAATGGCATTCATCCCAGCATGTCCTGAAAGAAATAACAGCTCTGTTTAGATAAGAGATATATGATGTGGTACTTTAAGGGAAGAAAACTGTGTAATTTCTCTTTCTCACTCCTCCATCACCTGCTGCCTCAATCCTAATCACTGAAGATTTTGCCTCATTCTTTACAGATATATAAACTGATCACCAGCAAGTTCTCCATATCAGTCTGAGCCAACATTACAAGCAAGGCCTCATTCCATTCATTTCAACCCCCTTATAATGTCAACATCTCTGACCTCCTGCTCAGACACAAAGCCACCACTTGCCTGTTTGATGTGTTCATTCTGCTATTCAACAAACAGTGTTTTCTCATGTCTCCCCCTCCTCCTCCTTCTCCATTGGTTTCCAGTGGCTGCCCGTATCAAGTTCAACACTGGTTATGGCTTCCAAGACAGTGAAAGGATCACCACTTCATACTTACTGCTCAATCTCTACACCTCAGCAAAAGCATTGCAAACCTTTTCCTCTGGCCATTGGAAGTAAACATCAAAGGCCAAATTACTCGCTACAGTGCAGGGAATGAACCACCTTTCTCCCTCAGAGCATCTGAATGATTTAAGAAGGGTTTAAAATCCACATCCCTATCTCCTGACAGCTAAATAAACGTTTCAACATTGTCTGTTATGATCATTGATATATTTGGTATTTGAGTTTTTGTACTCAAAGTAGTTATGTAAATAATGTGTATCAACAAAATGGCAATATCAACAGAGCCATGCCTTCATAATTGTGTCTATATCTAAAGCTCTTGCTGTTGAATGCAGTTTTGAGTACCAAATTGTAATCACTTGAAAAGTGCACATTAATAAATGTGATGCACAGTGCAGACTTTTTTCATTGAGAAAAGTCAAACTTACTCCACTGTAGGATTGTGTCCACAAGTGCTTCCAACTTAACACTTGGCCTTCATCAACGTGTGGCGTGTAAAACTTAGAGATAGTGATATATGCAGCATGACTTGTGTTCACAAATTTTACTCATTTTTTTAAACTGGAAATAAAAATAAAGTTTCATTCGGATGAATGGGATCACTTCATAGTGTTAAGAATATGCCAGACCTAATGTATGGCTTTGCTTGAAAGCCATTTCAGGACAGTCTGTTTAAAACACCATCCATAATGTCTACCCTCTAATGAGCACGGTCAAAGCAGTCGGCACTGTACATGCATTTTCTGCGCAAAGGCAGGTTTTGGCCAGGGGTACTTCAGAGATGATTATTGAATATTTGTCAAATAAAAGTTGGAGGGGACTGAAAGTCTTTTTCAGGAAGTACGGAACATATGCTTTTCACCGTCTCTTCATAAAATATAAACTAAGAATAAAACAAAAGCATATCAGAATAAGTGAGCCGTTATATCAGAAGGTACATATAACACCAGGCAGCATGGCATGATGTCTATTTGTAGGTGGAAGAAGTGCTTTACGACTGGAGCAATAAGTAATACTGCAAAGAAGAAATGGTACTGTACTTTCAAGGTGGAGTAGGTGTAAGGGTAGTGATAGGCAAAGTAGCAGACATCATCCCGGTGTTGGAAGGTCACTGTGAAGGTCATTGTGTAATAAGATTTCCCCTTCTGTCCTCCAGCTGCAATGGCACTCCTGCAAAAATGGTTTCTGTAGAACAGGGAAACAAAAGCAAAATGTCTGTGATTAAAAAACATGATCCAGACTTCTTTACAGAAACATGGACAGGTGAAAACAGAAAATGTGAAAGAGCGTCAATAGGCATTATAATTCAAGACAGCAAGCAATGTACACTTTCCACACTTGGAGTATCCTTGTTCAAGGCATTTTTAATGAAAAACTCTAGTACAATATATTCAGGTGTATAACAGTGTCAGACTCTAAGTCAAACATTAGCTAAACAACAAAATTATGATCATCTCTAAAGGCTGTGCACAATGATGTCACATCACCACCCTGTGGCAATGGGGAGACAAAGCATGGGAACAATTGCTATGGGGAAACATGCTTTAGAAATCATTAGTGGAAATCTCTCAGCCATGCTATGGTTGACATATTGGAAGACACGGTGGGGAGTTCTGTTCCTATGGTGATCCCCACTTTGCAGCCCTTTCTGGCATGAGGATTAAGCCCAACCATGCTGTTTCTGCCAGAGGACAGAGTCTGCCTTAGTCTTTTGCTCTGCTTGTGTTGTGATGCGGCTTCCAACAATGGGCAATATGCGAAACAAATAAAATGGAATTATGTTTTGACTTACTTTTTCAGACAAAGAACTACAAACAATTACACACTCTCACGGTCAGTCAGCGGGGAAATTACTCCACTCCCTCACTTAGTACTCTTCATTTGCTCAATCAGGCGATTCATCTCAAGCTAATTGTTTTAGTTCCAGAGTCTGCTCAACCTCAGGCCCTTTTTCCATGCCAGCGTCAGAGTGGATTACAGACAAGATGCTGGGCATGAAACAGACAGACCTCAGGAGCAGAAAATCTTGTGTCTCCTGCAGGCCTACACAGGACACAAACACAGGGCAGTCGGCAAATGTATATAGTACTCTACTTGACCTGATCATACTGTGGCCTTAAATTGGTGCCATTTGTGGCAATAAATCAGCCTGTTCTTCCCTTGAAGCTCAACACACCAGGGTGCATGTTGGCAGAACTGTGTGTCCACTAAACACAGTACAGCAAATCTGCGCCATTCTTGCTACATCAGGTTCTTTAAGAACACATTTGATCATTAGTACAAATTTGTTCCTTGAGACAAAGGACTCCCTGTCTGGAAAAAAAAAAAGTCTAATCCAAAGTTCACACTACAGGAAGGTTCACAGTACACCTATGATTTGAGAAACATCTGTACTGTGGTTCCGTTTTGACAGCTGCCTGGAGGGAGTATGAGTCAAGATTTACTTGTAGTAGCAGATTTCTGTCCCTGTGCGAACCCAGCAAGGGCGCCCACTGATGGCTTGTTGGACTGAGTACATCAGCACCTGCATACCTGTAGAAAGACCAGCACATCAACTACTGTACATATTAGGGGAGAGACAAGCACATGTCAAGAGAGACCAGTACATTACCAATGCTCTGAATGAGGAAGGACTGAGAAGGACTTAACATTTGGGAGCCTCCACTGGTTTTTGCATACAACATGCTAAAAAGCTAATGGCAGTGAGTTAGTCTAGAATACATTACCAGTCAAAATTGTGAGTACACTTGCTGGAAACTACTTTTTCAACAAAACATTTGTTTTCAGCAGAAAATCAGTTAAAATGTCTTTGAATCTGTTTTGTAGAAACTTCCAGAGATGGAGGACACTTTGGGGTTGCTTTAGTTTAATTCTTCTGCCCTAGGTTGCTCTGGTGCACTCAAACTTTTGACTTCTAGGGTTAGGGCATTCAATTTTGGACACCACCGACAGCTGGCAGCGCACCTTGCCCTGAGAGAATACATCCAAAATGTTCAATTTCTGTGCCCCCCACCACTCACCATAATTGAACTGGCTGTTCACCTTCTCGCAGTTGATGATGTTGAACCGATAGGGGCAGCCCACACGCATGCCGCTCACCTCAAAGTAGAACCACTGATGGTAATGGTTACTGTTGATGTCCGAGTTCAAAATAAGGTCATATTCAAACCTGGAACACACAGAAAAGTATCTGTTGGCTCTTAGTTGACTCAATTTGCCTCAAGTGAACCTGAGATGATAGGTGAGTTGTGAACATAGGATCAGATCTTTCTATAGTTTAATTTATTTGCATGAATCAAACTGCTGGCCAGTGTATCCTTTCAGCAGTTCCTAAATGCAACGCAGAAGTAGACATGAGTTATTAGAGCGTTTTCACATCTGTGTTTGTAGGCCCTCCCAGGTCAGCCCCTCAAGCGACCTCATGTCCAACAAACAAAGTATCAGGACGTGGAAAACCAGCAGCGAGACTGCTGCTTTCTCAGACAGCAGGACCCAGAGGAGTTCTGGGCCTTGTGATTTCATGCTGCTACTTGTGGGTCCACATACTTTCAAACCAAGGCAGCTCACATGTGAATAGTAATAATATTTTAATAGTCTTCTGGAGGCTCCTTCCTCCCCTCATTACTAATCTACTCACTTGACGTACTGCAAAAGTAAGTCAAGTCACTGTAATTGACAGAACATGTGCAAGGATTTTTTTAAGACTTAGCAAAACATCAACACCTGTACCTTATGAAAACAGCTGTAAAAAAGAAAAAAAAACATACTTTCTGACTTGGACCGCTTTCCTCAGGTTTCCGGACTCAAACTGGGAGTTGAATTTCAGGGAATCTCCGTCATCAATCACTGGCGACCTGAAACAAATGCAGCAATGATTTTGTGAGGTTAGAAAACACACTCACACACAGACAGAAGCAATTCTATAACCAGGCTCTAAAATTCATTTTGTGGAAAAGGCCATTTCCAATCCATTCTGATTTCCATTGTCTACTTTGGTCACTGGGAGGTAAGAATACCCATACAGAGAGCTCACCTTTGCAAGTCCAGATCATATACCACTTTGTCTACGATGTCGTTGGGGTGGATCATCCTCTCAATGTCTTGGAAGATTTTTGTTCTACACAAAAAAACGAGTTTACTGTCACTTATGTCCTATCTTTAAAGTACACCCAAGTAATCCAGCTGTGTATTTGTACTACAAAGTATAATGAAAGACTGGCTGTGTTGTAATTTATCTGAGGTCTATTTAATAAAAATACATCTTTGCTTTATAGTGGTCATAATTTCACAACCTGTAATGGACTACAGGCAACCCCGGCCAACTGGTCCTCACCTCTGGACTCCGTAGACTCTTTCAAGGATGTGTTCCCGGAATGTGGGTGCAACATGGCCAAAGTAGTCTGGATAAGCCACCTCTGTGTACTGAGGGACAGACTTGGTGCCCTTCACCATCTCAATGTAAAGCTCGGGGTCATGGAGAGGTAGCAAGGCCGCTGTGTCTGGGACCTCCAGTACACCAAGGTCCCCTGATGAGTGGGAGCTGCAGTCATCATCACGATCCAGCTCTCTCTGGAGGGCACCCACCACCGGACATTGGCTCTGCCCGTTGAGGGTGTCCTCCTCCAGTGCCACCCGCTCCAGCTCCTGTGCGAGCCCCTCCCCAGCCCCACCAGTGCTCCCATGACCATCCTTAGAGATACAGATGCTGTCCAAGTCCAGAGGCAGGTTGGTGAGTTCACCCTGGGCTAGGTTCAGAGGGGTGGGCGCATGAACTGTGGGGACCACAATTGGTGCAAAGGATTTTGGTAGCAATGACGGGGTATGACAAGCCCTGTCACTGTCAAAGCTGTACCCCTGCAAAGGAACATAACATGTTAGCCACAGAAAAGCAGAACCACAGGCTAGTTAAGAGAAACTAGCTAGAAAACAGATTATCCATCATCTCCCCAGGAAATACTAGTGTACCACTAACCAGGGTCCCCAAGGTCTTAGGTTCTCACCAATCATTTGCATTTACAACAGACTTTAGCATTGTTTCCAACATTGTCTCTGTTTTGGACTCTCAGGAATGACAAAAAATGAATCAATTATTGAATTAGATATTAGTGAATTTTTATGTGATGCGCAAGCTGTTTAGTAGGAAAGAGCGATTTAAACTTTTAAAGATGACGTGTTCATTTTTCATGAAGTAGCGATCAATTATTGCTTTATAAAAATGTAAACCTAATAAATGAAGAATCTGATCTGAAGCACAGATAGTAGGACCAGGTGGATCTCCAGAGGCAGACCAGAGACCAAAGGTGTGTACACTGGAAGAAATTGTCATCCAGCCTGCCTGGATACACCTGTAGTTCTCTACTAGGCCATAAACCAGGCACATGTCACTCACGAAACCAAAGCCAGCTGACAGAACAGGTATCACAGCAACAAGCACTTTTACCTGAAAGTTCTCGGACAGTTCTAGGAAAAAACACTCATACATCTTCAGCTCTTCCAAAGGCCTGGTAAGCTGCTCGGTGGGTCGCAGCTTGCTGATGTCAGTTTCAATATCATCGTTCTAAAACGAGAAAAGAGAACATCCATAAAAACAACTCCTATATGGTACCAAAAATTCAGGCATACATACAACAGAGGACTACACTGCTGAAGGCATCATGATACAGCTTATCAGCTGTCAGCACGCATGCATGCATGTTATTGAGTTACACCATTCAGACTAGTTGCATGAGGTGCTGAAAAAATGAAGAGCCATGAAAGGCAAGAAGATATGAAAAAAGGAAACTGAACAGAAAAATTAGAAGTAATTTTTGGACCGTGTATATATATGACAACATAATGAATACCATGCCAGATATTTCACTCCCATAACAGATTTACCTACAAAAATGTTTTTTTCAGTTGCTGCCTTTATTGTTTGTACCAACTGGGAATACATTTCTCACCTCAGCTCAAAAGAGTGCTAAGAAGTTCTCATATATTTATGAAGAGCAGGAATGACATGTCATTTACAGCAAGCAGTTTTAATCTTCTCTATACAGTATTGGACTGGGGCCCATATAATGTCAGGAGCATCAACCAACAGTTTGCCCCAAACAAGAGTGCAACAAAAGTGAATAAAACATTAATGGGGAGGGGTTAAATGTATGGACACAGCAAATGGTTTATGGGTGGATTCACTGAAATGAGGATGAGACAAATAAAAGTACTGTGAGTGGATTTCCTGTGCCCTGTGGACTGGGTTACCATACTGTGTTTGAGAGGACTGATAGTAATATGTTTGTGGCTGGAGTCATTATGGGGATATAGGTTGAATCCAGCACTGCTTGTAAGCAGAGTCTGTGCTGAGAGTCTGGAGTAAACTATGGCTGGAGTCACTGCACCTGCACTTTATGGTCCTTCTCATCCTCTTCATTCTCTGTGTCATTCTCAGTGTCCGCCTCTGTGTCATCGTTATCATCACTCTCATCGACTACATCATCCACTGGCAGGGAGAAAGGGACAAATCAGTCCCCAGACACCTGCCTGTCTTGCTCAGAGACGTTTCATCAAAATCCACACACAGTGCATACAGTCTATATTACAGTAATACTTGTAAAAAGACTTATGACCTCAACGTACGAATAAAACCGGGGCCCGAAGTCGGTTCATATCTCAGAACTGTTTGTGAAACGACCCACTACATCACAATCAGTAAAAGTTTACATTTTAATTCTGCAATTTATTCATGGGTTAAGTTCAGTTAAACGTAACATAACATTATGTATAACCAAAATGAACTGAAAATTCCCTATATTATGTATATATGTATGACATGAATTTATCCTGCTTTCATAAATGCTGATACAATATCTGCACAATCTGTACCCTAGAATCTTAAGGCATGAGATTAGATACAATGTTGACACAGTACTAGCTTCTTTAATTCCTTTATTATCATTAAATAACATGAAAGTTAAGCCTATTTTAAAATGACTGAAAATAAAAAATGTCATGTCCATAATCTTAAACGGCTGTGTTTCTCCTGCACATCAAGTGGCTCAGGAGTATGTAACAGAGGAACACGTATTAAAAAGTACTGCATCTTAAGTACCGACTGCATGTCTTGTGGTAAACCAACAAAAATGGCCAAGAGGAAGAGACAAGGTTGGTCAACATGTAGATAATTTATGTTTGTATTCAAAAAAGTGTAACAGTAGAAATGCTGGACAGTTTTTAGAAACATCCAGGATAAAGCAACAACAAAGAAAAAATATGTGCGAGACCAAAAGCTCCTGTTCCTCCTCCCCCTTATCCATCCCATTTGAATTTGTATTATGGAGGGTCTCCATAATAACCTGTAATAACCTCAACCTGTATTGGGACCAAGAGATGGTATGTTAGTCAAATGTTACATGAAGTGGGGCAGGGGTTCTTCATAAATTCTACACGCAGCTATGTCTGTAATGTGCATCCTCAAAAGCAATGGTACAAGTGATTGTATTTTAAGAATCAAATGTATGTATCTGTACCTATCTGTCTTTTGGTGAAATGAACTTTTTTTACCTCTGAGTTGTGTGTTGCGTTCATGAAAAATGAACACGTCACCTTTAAAAGTTTAAATCGCCCTTTCCTACTAAACAGCTTGCACGTCACATAAAAATTCACTAATATCTGATACAAGTAAAATAAGAAATAAAACTATAATTACAAGAAATTTTTTAAACAATGTAAGCTGCATGTTGTTTACGTAGTGCAGACAACAACTATGTGTCACTGTAGAGCTGGAGGTTTTACATGAAGGTCCCCGTTTGAGTGTGAGGAAGCATTTCACTGATGGTTCAGAACTCATCTATAACTTGTTCATCTTCTCTTTGCTACTACTTGGCCAATTCGAACAGGTTTACACTTCACATTTTTGAAAAATAACTATTAAATATCTCTCAAAAAAGGTGGTTTTAGCAAGAAGTTTTCTGTGCAGAAGTTTCTAAGTCAAGGTCCCACTATATACAGTATCTAAGGGCCTTTTGCTGCCCCTAATGGAAACAAGTCGAAACACAGGCCATTTTTTTACTGCAACAGAGAACACTTAGCAAACAGAATGGTGAAGAAAATTACAGCAGAAATAAATAAACTCGAAAATGCTGCTGTCTTTCAACAGTCAGATATTTGTAAGGTGAGGTAAAATTATAAATAACCTTTAGGTAACTGACATCGGTAACCTTACATTCTTCATATGCCTGAAGCTAAATTTCAATGTAAGTTATAAAGTTAACAAAAGAGATGCGGGCTTTCTGCTCTAAGACAGTGAAAGACATATGAATCTTAATTTCAGGATTAAGGTGGTGAGAGGCCCTGTTGAGATCTGTCAGGCCAGAAGCCCCCAGAGGGAGACAGACAGCAAGAGAGCAAGCTAGAGAGGCAGAGAGGGGGCAAATCCATGAAGCATAGAGCCTAAAATATGCCAATTAGTGTGAAGCAAAACGCATCATGATGTGAACCATAAGGCCCCAGGCCCACACATTCTTCTCACCCTAAAATAACAAGTACCTGCCACTTTGAATCACAAAGAATGCTAAAAGCTTCCACGTGTGGATTTCATTGTAACTGTCTAGGGAAATCGACAGTTAGTCATCGAATTAGACGGATTCCTTAACTAAAGGCCAGGTTACAAGGAGTAAATGGCATCATACCCTCAGGCGGCTGGCGGTAGAGCTGGGCCACAGGCCCCTCAGCAGGGATGTGCGGCAGCTGGTGATGGAAGACGCTCTTGATGGTGGGCACAGGCAGTCGGTTCTTGGGGAAGCACTTGCGCATGATGAGGCTGGAGATATTGATGAGGGGGTCCAGCGTTCGCACAGAAAGGCACTCCTGTCACACAGCAAGCCCACAATGCAGTCACCAGTCGCAGGCACGCACACAGGGCAGTTCACGCCCACAGACAAATCTCCTTCTCCTCCCCTACCTCAAGGTAGCCCGCTACACAATAGGGTGTGTACAACAAGGGAATGAAGATGAAAACAGACTATATGGAATGAAGTATTTTTGCAGGCTTTCAGGTAGGGTGTTTCAGACCTCCAATACCGATCTCACAAACAAAGACGGGACAGAACATGTTGGACACAGCTGAGTAAAAAGACCAAGGGAGACAGAACTCACAGTGGAAGTGGTGTACAGAATCCTCATTCCGTCAGCTTCAAGGAAGGCCTTGCGGCCCAGCTTGATGTTGGTTATGTTGCGTATGCATCCCAGAATGCCCCTGCGAATGTGTGCATGCCTGTGGCGGGTGTCATTGCGGTGCCAGTCCTGATAGATGGTCAGAAGGGTAGGCACGTAGGCCCGATCCACTGCTCGTCGTGCGTTTGCCTCTGACATACAGGAACAATATGTTGACAGAGTTAAAGCCAAGCACATCAAAAATTTCCCACAAGGGAAAATATGCTAAATGAACCAATGAACACACACAGTAATTTGTCCATCAATTCTACTGAGGAAGACACACACTCGAAAACAGACTGTATTGACACCGCACAGCTGCACAGGGCTGCTCTATCCGTGAACTGTAATCCGCTGTACTCACTTGATTTCAGCAGAGCTGTCAGTGTGTCCAGCGTAACTCTGTCAAAACAGAGAGCATATTAACAATGAACAGACAAATTAGCTGATACCACAGGTGGACAACAACCAGCCAAGAGACACATGTCAGGGGCATGAAAGTCTGAAGAGACCAGTACAACTGTGAAAGCAAGACAAGCAACTGCAAGCGCAAATTACACCGTTCATCCTACATAGGACCAAACCGCCAAACTGTGCATGGAAACATCTCTCATGTGTCTTAGACCACAAGCTTATTACAACACATCCCAGACGATCTTGCAGATGGTCAGTATGTCGCACTCACAGGTATGCATGCATTCTAGAATCAAACACATACTTCAGAATACTGGTATTCTTCTTGCTATAAGGGCCGATTATTTTGAAGAGCAGCTCCACCACACCATTCTTCCCGAGAGATACAGCATTGACTGCTGAATGAACAGAAAGACGGGGTTAAAAACTGGTCAAACACACTTACGCCAATCAAGCAATCTTCACGAGTGCACACACACATACACGTACAGACGCGCAAAATATTCATCTACAAGCACTTATTAATCTTACATTTTGCTGTGGCTGGCTGCACAATCACTGGACTCCAATACTCGTGGATTATAGAGCAAATACAGAAATGAACATGACATGAACTGAACATGAAGAGTAGGTTGAAGTTCCAGTGAAGTGGTTATGCAACTGTGAGAAAGATAGTCTACTTGAACTGTTAAATATTTAAGTTTGTCACAGTAAAAAACACCAGATTCCAGTAGAAATCCAACTGCAGTGCTCTCAAGTACAGGGGACAAATGAAAAAGTTATCACTTAATCAAGTTTTAACAACAAACTTTGCAGTTTTTCATAGACCTTTTTGGATTTATTAATAAAATCATTAGCATCTGTCCACAGTAACAGAATCTCAGTTAAAAGAGTTCAGACACAGGCATTTGGCGCTGTTCTTCGAACAGAGCAATGTTGCTGTAGTTGCTGCCGCAGTGTACTTACAGTTGGCGGAGTACACCCGCAGCACCTGCAAACACGGCAGCAGTAGCTTGTGGTTCTGAAGGTTTTGCTTCAGCAGACTCACAGTGATGTTCAGAGCCCCGTTTATCCGGGCCTTGATGCCAAACTTTCTGTCTGCGAGAGGCAGAAAGTTCAGGAATACACCTCCTACGGCGCAGCCCATAGTTACATCCCTTGATGTGTCTATCCCCCAGAAAAATGCTCAAGGTACTGAAAAAAGTAATAATAACATAATAAGGACTTTTGTGGAACTATCCATCCATCTGTTATAAATAAATATCCAGGATGGTGCTGATCCTCAGCCTATTCCAGAAGCATAGGGCATGAAGCAAGACTCATACTGGATAGGACTCCAATCCGTTGCCGGATAGCCGCACACTCATTCACTCACACACTCAAGCACTAATGCCAGCTCAAAGTAATCAATTCACCTGCATCACAAGTCTTTGGACTGTGGGAGGACACCAGCCCACCAGGACAAAACTAGCATGAACATTGGAAGAATGTCCAAACTAAACGTGAAACCAGATCCGAATGTGCTCTCTAGGTGTCACCCTCCTTTTGGGGATAGCTTGATAAAAGTCTGTAGTATTATTATAGCATATCCACTAGATGACAGTATTGGTCCAACTAGACAAGTGAAGAGAAACAAAAAACCAAGGTTCTTCAAAGGAGATGCAGTAGAGCCTGTTTGTGTTTAAAGTGTTAAGAACAGAACACATTTCTGGACCATGTCAAAGGTATAGAAGGCAGAGCACAATAAAATCACCCAAGTTTGGTTTTTTGAGACATTTTAAGACATATTTAAGAAAAACTTTGACGTTTGGTTATATTGGACTTAGTGGCAGTAGTACAAAAATTGCTTGTCTGCATCTGTATCTCTCTTTTAAAATGTACTTTTGTTCATTCTGAGTTGGACATCATTTTCTAGAAAAGCATCTGTTAAAAATAAAAATGTAATGAACATGGCAGCAACATGATAGCTCCACATGGTTGGGAGGCATCAGTGGGGCTGTTTAGACAAAAAAGCAGCAGACTCCCACTGAGGAGTCCACAGAGATCAGGCTGACAAACAGCCTGTCCCTCTACCAAGTTGAGAGACCCCATGTTCTGAGTCCCCTGGCAGCAGTATTTATACAAGAAACCAAATAAAGAATCATGGCCAGAGCTAGACCAGAATTCCTATTTGCAATTGCAATTTTCCAGTGTATCAAGTGCAATTCTGGCACAATTTGAACTGGCATTGTGCTGTATTTATGAAAAAAATTCCCTTACTATCCAAATGCAAGCTATCCAAATATTCGCTGTAAAAAATTGCTACATTTTGTACCCTAAATTCACTGTCCAGATCAAAAACCCACTATGAAAATTCTGGATCTGAAAAAATTTCTAAGCGCATTGCTATCAAAAACATTTACGCTGTATCCATGTCTGAGTAACAGGATGTTGAATGTTATGAACGTTATCAAGAACCATGGCCAGAGCTAGAGCAGACTTCCTATGCTTTAAGACAGTGAAGTTTGTTACTTAAAATATAAGTTAGGGGCCTAACTGAAAATGTAAATGTAAACACACACCTTTGGGTCCAACTTTGGCCAGGATCGTGTGTAGCTGCAGCATGAGCTCTTCACTGGGTGGCCACTCCTTACTGGTGGTTATGAGCAGCTGGAGCAGGATGGCCGTCCCCCCTTTAGACACAAGGACCCCCACTCTGCGCCCACCACCTGCCAAACATGAGGAGAATCAGCAGTGCTGAGAGCCAGTCATAGCACCCCGTTCACAGGGCTTCCAGTGAAACCTTCAACAACATAGCTGCCTCATGAACGCTGGCAGTATCAGACTACACCATAACAACGAATGTATACAGTATAAATCAAGAGGCCTCACAGCAAGGTCACAGGCACTGGTGCAAAGGACCTAGACAACAAAAACATACTACAAGACTAACATCAAAAATCAGCAATATAACAAGGCTAAGAGCAAACTGAGCAGCTACACACATACAGAGAACCATGGCCAAAGGTTTGGTTCTGGACATAACACCTTTAGTTGTCATGCAGTCATGCAGAAATGTGGACTAAAAGGACTATTAAAAGTCATCAATGCTAACAAAGAAATTTCCTGAGTGAATCTCCTTTATTCTTTACTGTACACATCTTGCTTGTATGGAGTTTTTACACAGTTTGGAGACGCTTTTTCACAGCAGTGCTGCTGGTGATACACCAGAGTACATCTTAAACACTCTATACTGAATTAATAATCCTTGTCAGTTAGTATGTCACCAATTGCAATTTTCTATTAATTCAATTAAAAAAAAATCAATTTATAGATGTTAGCTTCCAATCCTTTTCTCAAATTTCCCTTTGCTAGAAGAAGTGTCATGCTGAAACATGCTCTTACCTACAGAGACCAGCTCATTTAGGATATACAGAATGTTCAGTATGGTCTGAAGATCCCGTGTGCTCTGATTAAAGAGAAAAATGTTTTAGAGTCATTGTTTCACTTGCAGTTACATGCACAGCTACAACCACATACATAGGCAAAGACAGAATTGCATAAACATGCACACACCTGCTGACACATATGAACGTTTATGTGGAATATGTAGGTGAAAAGGCTGCTTTCAATACTGATGGAGAAAAGGTGTAGTGTATGCTGGTTTTGCTTTATCTCAGCTCCAACCTTGTTTATTTAAGTAATCATTTAAATACTAACTCAAATTACCTGGCATAAAGTGGCTCAATCTATATGCACAATTGGAAACAGAAGTTTGACATTTTTTTTTTACAACTCCAAAGTTATTTAAGTTAGTAAATCACAAACAATAAAATGAGAGACATCCATCAAATTATAAACTTCTTATTAACTTTAACCTGGTAAACTACACATATGTGATCTCTACATACTCCTTTTTCGACCTCAACTGCTGACTAACTCAAATGCAACTATTATCATCTTCTTGCCGTTTTTAACTTTGATCTCCTTAGTAAATGGAAACCTCTTCTTACTGAAGTTATTACCGTATATATCATTTAGCTGACACCTGTCTTCAGTGTGTCATATAATGTTGGGCACTAAGCTATTAGAATCACAAGCACCAGACACGATCTTTAAGTGAGCAGAATTAATTCAATCCCACAATCCTTTCTGTTGAGGTGTTTTTATCTGATTTCTATTGGTGGGGAAATTCTACAAAACAGAAACATAGAAGAAAATAGTTTTTGGGGAGAAGAAGCCAGAATTTTTATTAAAAAGGTAACTTGACCATTCAGAAACTTGAGGAACAAATGTTCTTGTTTACAGCAGGTGGGAATAAACACTTAATGGGATTATTGCTGATAACCTGTGGCATTGCCAAGGTAACTCGAACATGTTCAGTAGTGTAGTTTTCAGAGATAACCTAACCCCGTATCAGTGAGGGTGGCCAGCTCCTCTCATATCTAAAAGAACTTTCTAGGAATTAAACACTGGAATGTCTGAGAAAAAATGTGGTCAAACACTCACCTCTAGGGAGGCTAGGATTACCTCTATGCCGGTTGAACCCTTGGCTGTAATCTCCTTCCTGGTTTTCTCTGGAAAGCAAAAGCATGAAAAAGATCCATCAATCCATTTACAGACAGCGACATTAACTTGTCCTAGAGAAAATCACTTTCCAGCAGCACTGCCTCACTGGACCTATCATAAGATAAAACGATGTCCAGTCAAAGATTCTAATACCCAGTATCAGGGAATCTGGAAGCCCTTCTGGTGTATGATGAAAAATAACAAATGAACGTCTTTCATTCACGAAAATGTTGCTGCAATGGAAGGAGTATAAGTTCTGTGTTTTGTTTTAAAAATGAATATACTTCTCTCTTTGCACTTCTCTTTTGTGCTTTGAGCAGACATACTACACAGGCTTAATCTATGTGTATGAGCTCATTGTAAAGCCAGTGTTTCTCTGGCTGAGTCTAACCATGCACTCCTAATGTTCTGCATTAATAAAAAAGAACTCTAAACTCTTAATGTTCAAATCAAATCTAGAACAATTCCTTTTTTCTCAGTTGATCACTTCCAGCATTGTGAATATCCAACACAGATTCCATCCCCTTCTGAAGTAATGTGGTGTGTTTGGTGCTACCAATTTCCTTCCTGCCTGCTTTTGAGGAGAAATGTATAGGAAAACTACAAATTTACAGACCCTGAAAAGCACTACCTACCAAGTGCTGGTATTTATAAATCAATGCATCTTCAGTGGATAAAACCAGAAAAGGAATTCACACAGCTGAACAGAAACACACAGAACTCAAGCCAAATATAAATGTGCCACATCCTCAGTAACAGAAGATGAGGATGAGCCAAATTAACTTGACCTCTGGGACATATCCTGCAATCCTGCACTTTCATTGCGACACTCAATTCCATACATTTTTAAATACACATTTAAGTCTCCAGCTTCTGCAACATCTCAACTCACTGCCTCACACTTACCCTCGGTGCAAAAAGTAACACTGCTCTGGACACTTGTGGCCCAAGGGGGTCCAGCCTTCCTCGTGGTGGAGTTATCCATCATGGTAAACAATGAGTCACAGAGTCCACTAGCTGTGTGCCTACAATTCAATGTGATGCCCTGCAGGGATCCCTCTTCAGCACCATGGTAGGCAGTAAAGAAGCTGTGTCATGCAAGCTGTGTGCAGTTGACACACCAAACACCAATAGGAACTGTTCTCTTTCAGCTCAGCGATCAGCTTAATCTTTCCATCATACATCTGATAACTGTGAAAGCAAAAAAAAAAAAAACGAATTCCTTAAAAGTACAGGCTTGGTTAACTGCTCCAAAGGCAGTTTCCACCTTCCTTCTTTGGTACTGCCACCTAGCTCTCTTCTACAGAAACAAAGTACTGAAATTCTATTTTCAGACTCCATTCTCCATGATCCCAGATCCAAGTTCTGTTCTCCAGAAGCACAACTGCAGTCTGAGCCACATACCACACTGAGTACCACCGGATCTGTGCCAAAGGACAGCTATCCAGACCTGAGAGAACCAGCCAAATCTAGTTTAAACTGATTCCAATGGCATACTTTCCAACATATGGTAAAAATCAGGCTTGTATACTCTCACGCAGGCAACCCAGCAGCGCATGAAGAGGGATCTGATTACTGAGAAATACGTCAAAACCTACAGGGCTTGTGCTTTCAGACAGAGAGGCTTAACACCTATTCTGGGGTGGCTCTGAGAGGGCAGGAGTGCACGCATCAAGAGTCGCACTCCAAGGGGAATGGTCACACTTCACACCCTTTGGTAAGATCTCTGTTTTTCTCTGTCAAACGAAGTATGCTTTACACCTGCGATCATCTACAGCTGCACACAGAAAGCACTCACAACTGTACGATATCAAATTATGTGCCTGGTCAGCTGAAAGACAGATTAAGTTGTCTATCCATAAACTGAGCCTTGACAAAATCGCACATTTACTGAATAACAAAAATGATGCTTTAACATTTCTTTCCAGGTGATATTTTATTTTAAAATAATACTCCTCAAAATCAATGTTTTAAGTCAACATGAGTTTTGCATCACAAAATATGTTTAAAGAAGAAACTGAAATATGCTGTTTGAAAGTATTCAAGCCTTTGAACTCATTATTCGGTTCAAGCAGTTTCGGTAGCAGTCTTTCTGGGTCAGTGTCTACCAGGTTCAGCTTGGTACAGTTTTTACACACTCTTGTTGGAAAATCTGATCAAGTTCTCTCAATCTGCATGGAGATCACTTGTGGAAGGACAGGTCAGAGTACTGGCAAACTACCAGATGGAAAGAAATATTAAAGCAGCAAGTTGTTATCCAGAAAAATGTGTGATTTTGCCAATGATCTAAATGCAAGATTTCACATTATTCACAACCACAAATCCACCTGTGTGACCTCATTCTGAGGTAGTACGTGCACTGTCTCACCCCTTCTACCCATCCTCTCTCACTCTCATCTGCTCCATATTTCTTTCTCTTTCCTGCCTGCCTGCCTGTGCCATCTTGGGAAGGAGACTGCAGGTTAATAATAGACCCAGTTGAAGCAGCTTTCATCCACTGTCAATTCCACGCTGATGCCTGTGACTAGTATGAGTTGGGGTCAGACCCAACACCACAGTAAGGGCATGAACTGAGAATGGGGACTTCCAGGTGTCATTCCTCTGCGGTCAGTGAGCTGAATGCCCATGGGGTTCTGATCACCTCCTGCACTCAAGTTGCGCTGTTCCATGAGAGCCAACATTTATGCTTCTTATTAGTCCAACACCAGTCCGGTGCCAATAACATTAACTTGGACAAATAACAGCTGATAATGATATGATTCCAATATCATCCTGCATCCTTACAAATAACCTTCAGCTGCAGCACTCATACGTTATTATATACTATATTGTGCAATAAAGGCCTAAATTATAAAATTCTCACTAAAGGTAATGTGTACAGAAAATACAGCAAGTGTGACACAAGTAGCAGTTGCACAATCTTCCTCTGCAGAAAATACAGCTCATCATATGAAGCACGCATGATGGCATCCACCTGACACACAAGATTGGTTCTGCTTGTCCTCAGCTGCGTAAGAGCTGCAGGTGGTTCACATGTCTGCCAAGAATCAGCTGAGCCCTGCAGGCCAGCCAGCAGGCTGAGGTTCAACATCAACTCGGCCAAGTTAGCAACCTGAGACACTGCCTGTCTCATCACATTCTCCCGGCAGCATGTGGGCAATTACTGTGGAGCTGGAGAGACACCATGGATTTAGATAAGATATATCTAGATCAGAAAAATGTCCAGTGTTTCAATAAGAATGAGATAAGGAGACAAAGTGAGTTTAGGTGAGGTTAAATTGAACAGGTACTGCGGTTCATTGAGGTTTCGAGGTAGTACTCCGTTTCAATAAGGTTCAAGGCAAGAGTACAGTGCTTCAGTGAGTAAGTTTAGATTACTCAGTAGAGAACAAATTCCTTAGTACCTTGTGTCTGGATGAGATGGAGGATCTTGGATGTGATATGCCGAGAAACCTCTACGTCACCGAGCACTGCCTCCCCGTTCAGCCTTTCCAGCTGGCCCAGGAGCATGAGAACTCGGGAGTTACTGGGAACCCTTGAGGAGCAGGGGGCACAGAAAACACACTCCTGATTAAGCGGTAAAAAAAAATGAAACAGAGTAAACAAAAAACAGAAGTAGCCGGCACAGAGCTGGAATGGAACAGACGTGGAGAGAAGTTCACTTGAGCACAAAGAATAGAAGAGACAATCTACACAGACCAAGATGTTTCAGCTGTAGTTCTGAACTTCTTTTAGGCTCCTTGGGATGAAACTGAACTTAATATAAAATACACTTTTCTTTCCACATTAGAATGCTTAGGAGTTGTATGAAACCACTGGAAGTTGAACACCCCCCAGGTTTTTTATGCTCCTTTGTAGTTGGGGCTGTTGTTTTTCTTTCCACAGTTGCCAACTGACTTATCCTAACAATTAACTATATCTGCTGCCCAACGAAAGAACAATCTGTGTTGTATTCTCTTCTGCATTGTTCCATTCCCTAGAACTTGGTTCATGACTCTCTGTCACACGGGTGAGAAGATGGCTCCATAACTGTATGGAGGTACCATGTTCTTCTCATGTCTGTGTGGTCTTCCTCTGGTTTTTGCCCACAGTCCAAAGACATGCAAGTTAATTGGTCACTCTAAATTGCCTGTAATGTGTTCCAGCGCGTAACATTGTGTGTGTAGCTACCCTGCGATGGACCCGCGGCTCATCCAGGGTGTAATTTCATAATCTAGCGCCTAGTGATTTGAAGATAAGGTTGCAGTGAACCAGAGTCTAACAAGGATTAAGAAATCTCTGGTAACGGGTGAACGGATTAATGAAATTGACAAGATAAAGTGCGAGTCAGTGTGAACCCTTAAAATATTGCTCAAATATTCTCTGTTGACCACAGTTTCAGAGTGGCTGTGAAAAAAAAATCATTTTCCTCCAGGAATCTGGTTTTGCCCCAGGTCTAGTTTTACTATGGCCCTTCTTTCAGCGTTTTGGGTTCCCTTGGGGCTTTGTCGTTGCAAAGGCAGTGTGACCATACCCGTGATTACTACTGGGTATCTCTGTAGGCCTCTGCAAGAGAGCCTCCTAGAGGCCTGTCATCAGGTGTCTGTTTCCCAAGGCAGCTAAAGTGCAAAGCACTGTGCACAGGTCAAATA
The DNA here is from genome assembly GCA_900497675.1 of Arapaima gigas. Taxonomy (NCBI): domain Eukaryota; kingdom Metazoa; phylum Chordata; class Actinopteri; order Osteoglossiformes; family Osteoglossidae; genus Arapaima; species Arapaima gigas. The sequence goes on from UFQX01000635.1 coordinate 102,881, forward strand.
GGCTGGTTTATTGAGCTTTCTAAGAGGAGTAGGAAATGCATTTAAAAAAAAAAAATTAAAAAAATAACCTCTGTAAGCTTTTCAAAAAATTATTTTCATCTTGGGGAACAGACCATTGTACATGGTGGGATATTGCACTTCAGGACCAGGAGGGTGTTCCAGGACCAAACCTGTTTATATCTGTGATTCCTTGGATGGCAGTAGAACTATATTAGTTTTTGTTTGTTGAATTGCTTAAAACCAGCCATGTCCCATTTTGGGTGTTTTATCTAATAAAAACCCATTTTTCCCAAAGCCCTGTTGTCTGGAACTTCAGTCCTGTCTCTGTGGCCACTCACAACCACTGGCACTGATTTCTGTGTTTCAAAGTCAATGTTGGAAATGCTGAGCACCATGGGTGGAATACCAGACCAGTGCAAGACATCTATTTTATTGTCTTTTATTAATCCCAAACAACATGCACAATGTTTGTCAGCCATTTTCAGTTCATCTTTGGGTACTTTAAGGACAAATTAAAATGACTGAGAAAAATGGGCAGCAGACTAGGCAGCACTGCCATCTCACAGATCACGAGCTGTTTGGGCATAGGTTCGAATCTGCCTCAGTCTGTCTGGAGTTTGCATGTTCTCCCTGTTTCTATGTTGGTTTCTTTGCACAGTCCAAAGATACACATTTCAGGTTAATTGTCAGAGTCATTATACATTTCCCACAGTGTATGACGACATGAATGGACAGATGTGCAACTAACCTGAGATGGACTGGTGTCCTGTCCAAGGTATTCCCTCCTAGCCTAGCACCCAGTGATACCGGCAGAGGCTCCGGACCACTGTGACCACGATATGGATAAACGGTTAATCAGAGCGAGCTAAAATACAAGTTGCACAAATGTCTCTGCAATTCTATTGACTAATTTATTCCATAAACATATGTGCCACTGACTGATCTACTGATCATCAACACTCAAACATCAGACACCACTTGTAATTAGTGTGGGAGGGAGCTGAATAAGTTCAGTTCCACTCATACTGTTTGGGTTTTTACTGCTAAATAACTGGAAAGGAAATGGAGGCTCAACAAAGTGCGATAAGCTAATTTTTACAAGTAAAGAACATTATCAAGAGAACCCAGGAAATCTGTGCTCTATCAGCATAGGTGTTAAATTTTGAATCCCCAAATGACAACAAACAAACAAAGAAACAAAGAAACAAAGAAACAAACAACGTTTTCGCACATTCTTAAATTATTAGCTTTACTGCTATATTATGACTAAGAAAAGGCAAAATAAATACAGGACACAAATAAAGAGACTGTAAAAATAATAATGTACATTTTAATTGTGTTTTATTGATTTTATGTTCATATACAAGTCCCTGAATACCCAAAAGGACACTTGCTTTATAGATGCTGAGCAAATTCTAAAGCAAAACAAATGACAAGACTTCATGAGTTGCATGAGCATGGCGCTACACCCAGTCTAAATGTGACTCTTGCTAGATCTTGTCAGCTCATTTCCTAAGTACAGTATTGAAATGACATTCTGAACTGTTCTCTGATAAAAATATCTGCCTTCCATTTTTCACATATGTGAAACCTGTGTATTTGTTTCCAAATGAATATATCTCCAAGCCACTCTCCTTTCTAAAATTTATTTCAGATAATGAACTGCTTTTATGCTGAGTAACAGTGTGTACAGCCCACCACACTGTAAGCTGCAAACATGCCTTCATTAAACCGCCCTCCTACAATGCTGCAAGCAGCAGATAAGCAGCAGTGACCATCATAGATATGCCAGAGCATAAAGCTCATGTTTAAAATCCATCTAGTTAACATTATATTTTATTCACACAATGTTTTATAAAGTTTACCATATTTAAATAATAACTGCAAACTGTGAACTACAAACACAAAAATAAACCACAATTTTCCACAAATTACCTGGACACAGTGGAGTTTCTTTATGATCAAACCTACACAGTACCTTAAAACCGTAACAGTGCGGATCACACAGCAACAGCCTTCTAGAAATAGTACTGGATTTCACGTTTATCACTGACGGCTCCCCTTGTTCTCAGGAAGGTTCTCCCCCCACTGCATCCACTGCAGGCTTCTTGGCAGAGTGTGCATGAAGGCACAGAGGCTTGAAGCTTCATACATTATTTCACACTCAGCTCTAATGGAGTAACAGCCTTCTATTATTTATTTAGGTGACAGCAAGAGCACAGTAAAATAAACTCAAAAGTGCAAACATAAATATTGATGGAAGACAAAAGCATATTAGTAAATGGCAGCAGTCAGGCAAGAACAGGTTCATTTTGCTCATATACCTCTATTCGTATTTCCCTCATATTTGAGAGGTCACGTTTACACACCAATAAAGCTATTCCAACAAGATATTTACGTGTGCTTTCCCCAAAGCAGACCACTATCAGCATCAAAGCACAATCTGAATGAAGTATATATGCAGACCATTTTCACACCACTTGTATACTTAGAAACAGTTCTTTAGGTCATTCCTGGAATGCCCGTATGAAACCAACGGTTCAGTTTTGTTCAGTCTACCGGAAACGTTTTTAAGCTTATCCCCCAGACTTCACATGCTTGCTGAGCCCCAATGCAACTTAGGAGACATTTCATGCTCTTAAATGGTACCACCTGGTTGTAGACTGGCTTGAAGAATTATGCGAAAGCCTAAAATATGTCCAATAATTACCAATGGCAATAGATGAAAAAAATTAAATACTCAGAGCTATGTAAAGCAAGCTGTCAGATGGCGAGGCACAGTGAAATTTCTGAGACACTTGAGTCCCGCCTGTAATGGCTTCGAAGAATCCTCTGCACAACCTGTATCGAGGGGGTGCAAAGTATCACGCAAAGTTCCAGTACACAATAACGTTCTTTGCGGTACTGAACGCATGTAGACACAGATCCACAGAAGTGAGAGCAACCCTTTAAACAGCTTGTCTCTTAAAAAGAGACAAGATAAATCACTCACCACTTTATGCAGACCAATTCAGTGATTAGGTCCGGTGTTATTATTCAAACTGTCAAGAACTTTTTTTTTTTTTTTTTAAATTTCCTTGCCACTATGGCCCAGTGAAACAAGTGTACAGCTCGTACAAAGAACAGAAACTGAGAAGAAAAACAAACATTTTTTTTTGTTTCCTTAAACAACCTTATTCTCAAAACTGAAATTTCTCCAAAAAAACTGTCATCTTAACAGAAGCGGTGCTCCTTTGCAACAGCGATGTGCATGCTGAGCATAAGTCTGTATGGCCAACAAACACTCAAAAGGCATGCACAGAAACACACAACTTGCATTTATCAACAGACTAACTCCACACACCTGTAAGCGAAGTGTTGCTGCATACTGTGCTACTCATGATTTATAATAACGTCACATGCCTTCCTTACCCTTTCTCTGTAGTCATTTTGGGCTTATTCATCTTCTTCCTACAACCATTTCACCATGTCTTACTTCCTGCAAAACATAGTCATAATCAGAAACAAAATGCAAAGTTAATTTCCCCTCCCACTCATTTTCAACTGTAAAAGGAGCATTAATGATGGTCATTCATTATTTAAGGATTAAAACAATATGCATAACTGTTACATTTTACTGAAAAAAAATTCTTTGGACTCTACTGCTTTTGTTTTTGAAAACATACTGTGCTTTCAGTCATGTTTCACGGAAAGGTTTGTGTAATAGTTTCTTGTAACTAAACATAAAAAAACCAAGAAACACTCCAAATTTCAGTAATTAAGAGTGTGACATATAAATGTATACATTCACCTAATAAAAATTAAAAACAATGCATTCAGAAGTATGGCTCCACTAGTGAGGTGTTGTATTGCTAAAAAACATATTTCTGAAGGAGGGCAGCACAGGATAACTTAAAGAACAGCTATATTAATCACAGAAACGTCATAATTCATGAGTCAGTGCATTTCACATATTCAAGGATGACAAATGCAAAGCCATCAAATGACATGTGCATCAACCACGATTAAAGGACAACCATAAGCACACGGAGACACTGGAAATGAGAGGGTAACAGATTCTGATCTGGAATCTGCACAAATAAGTCAGCAGCTACATGAAAAAAAAAACTGTAGAATCATTGTTCATTATGATTTGGACAAACTGCAGAACTAAGGCCAACGTGCAGCCGGCCTCACTTACACAGTAATATACTGAAAGAAAAGATACAGGCTGGCGAATCCATTTGTGGAAAATTCAGTTTAATTTACACAGACAATCCTTCACAGCCGTTACAGACATTCGGGCCCTGTGGGATACTTGCTATCAACGACTTAGGTGAGACCTGAACCTTCACAAATGTATTACTATTGCTATTAATATTATTACCACTCCTACTATGTTAGCAGTTGCTTAGCTATTTAGTCGTCGTTGACGACGAGGACACACAAACACAGGGACAAACACAGGGACACACAGGCAAATGTTTTCAGGCCCCGTATGTTACCGAGTCTCAGCTGACCGACCCCACAGGACTGCCGGTCTGCTACACACCTTGAGCCGCACCTGCATGCTACGCATTTATCTAACAGCTGTTGAAAAATACCGATAAGACAAAGACCGGGCAGGTGAGCTTTAAAAATGAGTACAAACCAGTCAAGAAAGGGAATCCCATGAAGACCCGAGTTTTTCCTCAAATCGCCTCAATTCGCCCAACCCACAGTAGAGCAATCCACCGCCCCGATGTTTTTGTAACGAATTCTGTCAGTACCTAACATCGCGAGACTTGTGCAGTGACGCCCTATGGGACCTGATGTTTCGATTTTGTCATTTCGGACGCGCGAATATGACGTTTTCGCCGGGGTTTATGGGAAAAATAGTTTATTTTGGTATTGCGGGCCTTTCAGCAAGACGTCACGTTGCTAGCGTTTGTGCACCATTTCCCAGAGTGCCCCGCGAGCTCGACAGCGGTTCTGTCGCCTCATTTTCGTTCACCCGTTTGTTGTGTTTGGCCGTGTAAGAAAGGGGTCGAAGCAGCTGCTGAACAGCTAGCTCTGGTATGTGTCTGCAGGAATTGTGTTGCAAAGTCAGGAATACGGTGACTTTATTTTATAATATAAGCGTAAAACGCGAAAATGTAACGTTTAGTTGAACGGCTTAAACCGGTCTACTTATCTGTAGTTCGGCCTGTGGGGTTTCGTAGCGAGCTGGAAGGTGGGCTGTGCCATAGAGATCATAACCTTCAGTCTGGTTTTAAACGACTTCATTAAAATAGTTCACCTTCCGTTTTGTCGAAAAAAATGAGGAAACGCATTAAATAGTTATGAAACGCGTTGTTCTCTTGGTGACACAAGAAAGGTGATGAGGGCATTTTAGGAACTTTAATTCTGTTCATATGCATTTATGGATTTGCTCATCTTGTGTTCTCTGTGCACATCCCTATTTTCGTTTGTTTTAGTCTTTTAGTTGAGTTTATGTTTGTTAAAAGAAAAAACAAAATGTGCCATTTCTTTAAGAATTAATACAGTTCTCTGCATTGGTTTCGTATTAGGCTAAAGCTAGTACCTAAAACTTAAGGGACTGTCAAAAATTGAAAACCCAACAAGAGAACTTCTCACAACTTGGGGTGGTGTTTTATTTGCCTTGTAACCTGAAGGTACAGCTTTGACTCCTGCTGTTAGACCCTTAGCAAAGGTCCCAGTCTTGAACTGGCTCAGTAAAAATACACTACTGTATAAATGGACAAACGTTGTTTGTTACCTAATAGCTCTCTGTAAGTCAGTTCAATAAATATATAGCTAAACATTCTGTGTTCCTAGTCCCAAGCTGTATCAATGTATTCTGTTACTTTGCTTATAATTTGCTGTTACACATCTTATTAAACAGGTTTAATTCGACCGACTGTTCTAAATGAGTTTGTTGCTCCATGAGATCCAGCAAAGGCCTGAATAGGCTCTTCATCCTTTCTTTTTCCATTTAAAGTGTTCAAGGTCGTTTTTTGTGTAAGTTTGTTATTAATAGTAGTTAATTTAATTGATTCTTTTCTACCAAACAAATTTGTGTTAAGCCCTGTCAAATTATTCAGGGATTGCAGACAGGGAGTCAGATTAGAACCAGGGTCTTTTGACTGCAAAGCAACAGCTCTAACTATTATGGTACCAGCTGTTTCTGCAGCTGTTTGTATAAGTTTGAGTAGTTTAATGCTTCTAATTCTAGTGTAAACTGCAATATCCTGTTTATTGATGTTCCAATAAAGCATGACACTCATTTTAATTGTAGATCTTTTATACAGTGTATTTAATGTTGATCCCTTTTGAGTCACTGTTCCCTTTGTTGACAGTTTGCGTATCTGTTCTCAGCTGTCACCATGGTGATGAAGTCATCCATGGAGGAGGATGAAGCTGGCTGGGGACTTGGTATTCCTGAAAAGATGAAGAACAATGCAAACTGGGTGGACATCACACAAGAGTTTAAAGGGGCCTGCAAAGGTTGAGGCTCGTTTCTTACATTGAGGTTTGACCAGTGTCTGCTGGTGCAAAGGTGCAGAATCTGTTTAAGATGTAGAAAGATAAAGGTGTTAGTGTAGTCAGTAAAGTTTAAATCTTGAATTGTTGCATTAATGACAAACGTTACAGCACTTTCAAAGTAAATGATCATTGTGAACTTTTTTTAGTCCTGAACTTAGATAGATTTGGGACCTCGGTTACTTTAAAATTGAAGGTATATGTAAAGGGAAATAAATTCCCTCAAATCAAAAAATGACCCTTGTGAGGCTGTAACAATGTAAAGACTGAGCATCTATATTTTTTCAGTAAAAGTGAAGACACACCCTTCTGTCAGAGCAATGTTTCTGGGATGCTTTGTGGGAGCAAGTGTACTTTGCCACTAGGAAAAAGCAGTGTCTATGTAGCTGGAGAACCATGCAGAGAGAGCCTTCAGTACGTATACTATGACTCCGTGTTCAGTAGCTTTTTCTAAAATAAATTAGGCTAAAATAAATACGACAGCCTGGAAACTTCCAGATGTTGTTTTCATCAGCACGCTTTACAGAGCTCGGACGGAAATTCTGATGCTAACGTAAAAACATTCAAAACTTTCCCAAATAGGACCTTTCAAGATGATATTAATGTGTGGCTTTGATGTCGATATTTTCACTGTTAGTGGTTAAGTGCAGTACATGTCTGAAACAGTTTAAGACTTTAGACAATTTTGAGGTTTGATTTTTTTTTTTTTTTTTTTTTTTTAAGCAGGCATTGCTCACATTTTTTTATTTGTTTCAGAGCTCAACCTTGGGGAGTTGCTCCATGACAAACTGTGAGTACATGGACTACCATTATTCAGAATTAATCGTGTTACCTATCGAATAAGAAAAGTTGTAATTAAACATACTTGTATATCCACTTAAAAAGAGTTTTTTAATCTGTTCTTTGTCACATGGCTTTAACAGTTAAATGGGGATCGGTTTTTTGTTAAAAGGCAGGCGTTAACCTGTGTCGTCACAGTAACCTAGACGTATTTACTAGGTTAGTTGGATAACGTGAGCTCATGATTGAAACAAACAACTTTGGTCATGTCCAGCTTTGGCCTGTTTGAAGCCATGTCTGCCATTGAGATGATGGACCCCAAAATGGATGCTGGTATGATTGGGAATCAGGTCAACAGGAAGGTTCTCAACTTCGAACAGGCAGTCAAGGTTTGACTACGCTTTTATTTTCAAACTCAGCCTTTGATTATGCTTATAAAAAGATTGGTCAGCCAAGATGGACGTCTGAGAACCACTTTCCGAATCAGATTTGGTTAATTTTTCTTTACTAGGATGGAGCCATTCGAGTGAGGGACCTCAGTTTGCCTGAACTCATTGGAATTATAGACACCTGTTTCTGCTGCTTGGTCAGTGTTCCTGAATGCTGCTCTACAGTTCCTTTCCCAGTAACTGTTCTTGTCCGTTTCATTCAGTCTTTGGAGACTTCAGCGTAGTTGGAATACTTTCAATGATTTAAAGCGTTGAAGAATTTGCTCTTTTGGTTTAAATCGTACCCAATCTGAGGGTGAGTGAACACAGAGACTTGACTCGGTCTGGGGTGCTATTGTCTTGTTTAATGCGCCCTGCAGATCACCTGGCTAGAGGGTCACTCCCTGGCCCAGACAGTCTTCACCTGCCTATACGTCCACAACCCAGACTTGATCCAGGACTCGGCCATGAAGGCCTTTGCTCTGGGCATCCTGAAGGTCTGTGACATCGTCCGTGAGAAAGTCAACAAAGCTGCAGTCTTTGAGGAGGTATGTTATCCTGATGAGGCCAACCCACTGCCTTTACCCGCCGTATACCAACCATGCTGTTCTTTTTTTGATACATTTTTAAGAGTCATGCATACTTTTACAGTGGTGTGTTTTGGTGTTTAAAGCCTTACAAATGATGACATTGCAGGAGGATTTCCAGGCCATGACATACGGCTTCAAAATGGCAAACAACGTAACAGATCTAAGAGTCACAGGTAATTTTTCCCCTCCGTGCTGTGAAGTCACTCGGGGTTTTGTGCCCTTTTCTCAGCATTGGTACACAGTAACTTACTAGTGGGATAGAGGGACTCTTCCAAACTCGTGCTGGTCCCTCTACAGAACTTGTGTTGCCTTATGTTCCAAATGGAAAAATTTAACTCGCACTGTGAGAACACTGTTCATTCAGTAGGTCCAGTAGGGTCCTGCTTCCAATGATAATGTCATCTGTGTGCTGGCATACAGGCATGCTGAAGGATGTGGAGGATGACCTACAGAGGAGAGTCAAGGTGCATATTCTACCTAATACTCCACCCTTTTCATATGGCACCAATGTAGAACCCTTCTCAAAGCACGTTACCACTGAACCTACCCCATTCTTCTCAAAAAGAATATTCCGTCTGTCTATATCGTTTCTGAAAGACACCCCAAATCTAAGTGTTTTGCTCTTTTCCTGTAGAGCACACGCATTCGACAGGGAGAGCAGAGAGAACCAGAGGTGGAGCTGGAGGTAAGAAACTATCTTTGCTCGAGTCAGTCCATTTAACAGATCTGTGGCAGACAGACTGTGGGAGAAGCAGGTTTATGTGAAAATAAAGCCAGGAATTTACAGCTGCCCGATTACAGAAGGGCATTTTATTGTCTCTGCAAGTAATGCAGCTGGGAGGCTTTTTTTAGACCTCTTTTGAATGTGTCTAAATTCCCAGAATTTTTTTTTTTTTTTGGTAGCTGTGAAGGTCAGCTAAGTAAACAACTCATAATGTACCCAAAGAAGTTGAATCGATGGCAACCCTGCGGTGATCTCTGTGGTTAGGTCTGAGTGTTTGAAGTGGACGTTGGTAGTGAAAATGTCTGTCTTTTGAGATGCAGCCCAGAGGTGTCAGGGAACAGATCATTGAGCCATGTACGGTTTTTGTCTCAGCATCAGCAGTGCCTAGCGCTCTTCAGCAGAATCAAGTTCACCCGTCTGCTCCTCACTGGACTCATTGCCTTCACGAAGAAAGAGGTGAGATGTTTGTAGACACACAAACGTGAAAACATAAGCTGTAGTGTGGAAAAGGTGTCCTTAAACAAGGTGACCAACTGCTGATTTGGTCAAAACAGCTGGGCAGCAGAAACCAGACAGTCAACTATCCAGACAAGCATTTCAGGATTATTCTGGTAGCTTCTCAAACAAAATGTCCCAACTTTGTGCCAGTTACAGTGTGACTGTACAGCATTGAAGGTCATGAGAGGGATAGTGACTGGTGAGAGAAAAGAAAACAGTTGAGTGCTGAACCTGCCTTGATTTGTGGGCTTTGAGCTCTCTGTGGATGCAGAAACCGTGGGAGTGACCTCCAGTCCCACAGTTCTGTTTTGAGTGTTATTAATAACCAGACTTGTGTATCTTTCAGACCAGCTCAGTGAGTGAAGCGCAGAAGCTGATGTCTCAGGCAGCTGACCTGCTCCCTGCAATCCACTCCACTCTCCACCATGGCATCCAGTCCCAGAATGACACCACCAAAGGGGGTACGGCCCCAGTTGTCCCAAATAGTACAGCATGCCTGTGCTTCTGCCTGACCCGTGTCTAATTTGATCGAGAGTCACGTTGAGGTTCAGCGCGTATGTGGAAAATGAATCATGAGTGGTTCTAGAGCTGCTTTCCCATTTCTGTTCTCTACTCTCGTCCCACACTTGTAGGGTAGCTGTGTGTGCCTGATTCTGCAACCTTTCCCCATTTTGATTTGTCTCCGTCCTCAGCCTCTGGGGTCCCGTTAACCAGTTTTTCCACTTTGTTCAGATCATCCTATTATGATGGGCTTTGAACCGCTGGTGAACCAAAGGCTATTGCCACCCACATTTCCCCGCTACGCCAAGATCATCAAGAGAGAGGACATGGTCAGCTATTTCAGCAAGTTGATTGACCGCATTAAGACCGTGTGTGAAGTCATCAACACTACCAACCTGCATGGAATTCTGGTATGTGACGACAGCCCCTGGAGAACACACTGCGATGTGCGCTGCGGGGGCTGCTAGGGAGGACGCACGCATGGGTGTCAGTCCAGCTCAGTCTGTATAGAGCTTGCGTGTTCTCGCTGTGTTCGGGTGGGTTTGCTCTGGGTGCTCTGCTTTGCACCCACAGTCCAGCGACATGTTTCAGGTGGGTTGGTCTCTCTGAACTGCCCTTAGTGAGTGAACGCTTTAGTGTCTGGCTGTCCTGCAATAGACTGGCATCCAGGTGTAGCACTAGCTGTGCTTCCTGGATATACTCCAGATCGCCACAACCCCCGACTGGGACAAGCGGTTAACCGCAGCGAGTTCGTAGTTATTCAGCGGATGTCTGCGTGAATGTTTATGTTCACGCATCACCTGAGCGTGCGTGTAACTCTGTTTTTCAGGACTTCTTCTGTGAGTTCAGTGAACAGTCCCCCTGTGTCCTGTCACGGTCTCTTCTTCAGGTAAAGTTCATCTCCAGTAAAAATGCGTGCGGTCGCGTGCCGCGTCTGTTCAGTGAGGTCTTTCCTGCTGTCATCACGGGCACTAATACGCCAAGATGGAATCTCGAGGCTACTCCAAAAGAGAAGGTGTTTTTATGACTGCTCAGTAGGGGTGTCTTCTGTCACTCAGACCTTCTGTAGCTCCTGGTAATTAATAGAGGGTCCTTATGAAGAGAGGCGTTACCTGTGGCTGATGTTTATTTTTGCACATTTCTCTTTCAGACAACCTTCTTGATTGATAACAGGAAGGTGTTTGGAACACATTTGATGCAGGACATGATCAAGGATGCCCTGAGGAGTTTCGTCAGCCCCCCTGTGTTGTCTGTCAAGTAGGTGACGCTCAGCAAGCGCCCGGTGTGGTTTGTGATGCGTCTGCGGTATCGGTCGTCACCTCGGTAGCTTTATTACTGAGGCCTGCAGTGTGCGGTTTGTGCCTCCAGGCTGGGTTGAGCGCTCTGTATGTATGGTGAGTGTTCAGTAACGTGTGGTTCCGTTGCCTGTGCAGGTGCTGTTTGCACAACAATCACCAGGCCAAGGACTACATCGACTCGTTCGTCACACACTGCTCTCGGGTACGTTTGGCAGCGTTCGGACCGAATGCAGGCCGGATACCGGCGTCCACGGTCACGTCACTGATGGCACCCTTGGACGTGGACTTGGGGCACATAGGATAACTCATTGGAGTGGTTCTACAAATTGGTCTTTGAGGTCAAAGGGGCAGAGCGATGGCACAGCAGGTAGCGCTGCTGCCTCACAGAACCTGCTTGACATCAGGGACGGCATTCGCTCATAAAATTCCTGCTCCGCACCCAGCTCCCGCACGCGCCGCCTTTATCTGGGTGCAGTGGAGATCAGACACACAAAATCCGACTCCTGGCTTGGGTTTTTCCAAGCCGAGGAGGAAGCCTTAGAGGGGTGCAAGCTCTACACACCCTGCACTGGAATCAGACCCCATACCAGGTTAACCCACTGTGTCACCTAGGAATCGGGGGCGGCGCACGGCTACCTTATAAAGAGAATTCGGGTGGTAAAAGAAAAATGTAGTAGATGTTGACGGCTATTACGTCGTCTTCCCTCAGGTCAGAATGATGAGTGTTTGCTGATGCGCTGATGCAATGCTCACCCTGCGCTGTCACCCTTCCTCCCACAGCCCTTCTGCAACCTCATCCAGATCCACGGGCACAACCGCGCACGGCAGAGGGACAAGCTGGGCCACATCCTGGAGGAGTTCGCCACCTTGCAGGATGAGGTGAGCCTCTGCCGGGTCACGGCGTGACCGTGTCAGTTTGTAACCCCACGGCCGTGATTTCTGACGCGTGACCCTGCCAGGCGGAGAAGGTGGACGCTGCGCTGCACAGCCTGCTAATGAAGCTGGAGCCACAGCGGCAACACCTGGCCTGCCTGGGTACCTGGATCCTGTACCACAACCTGCGCATCATGATCCAGTACCTGCTGAGTGGCTTTGAGCTCGAGCTCTACAGCATGCACGAGTACTACTACATCTACTGGTGCGTCGGCGCCCCCCTCTTGGCCGCTCCCGCCGCCGAGCGAGATCGCGTGCTTGCGTGTCACACGTGTCGCCTGCGTGTGCAGGTACCTGTCGGAGTTCCTGTACGCCTGGCTTATGTCCACGCTGAGCCGCGCCGACAGCTCGCAGATGGCAGAGGAACGCATCCTGGAGGAGCAGCTGAAGGGCCGCAGCAGTAAGAAGTCCAAGAAGAAGAAGAAAGGTGAGAGACTGAGCTCTGCAGGCAACCCCCACCCGCTGTAATGTACAACACGCACACGCTAACCTCGTCCCCTCTTTTTCTTTTGCAGCTCGTCCCTTAAGCCGGGAGATCACGATGTGTCAGGCTTACCAGAACATGTGCGCTGGCATGTACAAGGTACCGCGCCTGAGCGTTGAGACGGTCTCTTCGGGGTCGATGTGTGGTAGAGGAACGTGAGCGACGTGGCGTCGTAAAGCCCAGCCGTCTGATCCGCCACGTAATCGCTTTGCGGTTGTGATGTTTTTATTATTTAAATACTGAGCTGTGCTAAGGTCCACACGCTGGTTTCCGCTCCAGCTCACGTCTGACCAGAGCTGCTGGACGCTGCGATCGGTACAAATGTAAAGCGGCCATAAAATAGCGTGTAAAACGGAATAGACGGGAAGGCATCTGTTGTTAAACCGAAGTGATTTTGGCGCAAGAATGTGAACGTCGTTGTGAGGCGTTAATTTATTCCTGAACGAAACGCGGTGGAAATTGTAGAGAGGCGTTAACCTTGCAGGCTGTGAAATGAGGAAGAGCGCAGTCTAGCGGCAGCGGGACCTGGAGATGTCTGTGTTGTGGTGTGCAGACCATGATCGCCCTGGACATGGACGGAAAGGTGCGGAAGCCCAAGTTCGAGCTGGACAGCGAACAGGTCCGCTACGAGCACAGATTCGCCCCCTTCAACAGCGTGGTGACCCCCCCCCCAGTGCACTACCTCCAGTTCAAGGTAACCGACCGGCTGCCCTCTCGTCTTCATCTCTCACAGTTTGTTCCTCATTTGCACGTAGTTCGGTAAAGTGTCCGCAGGGGGTTTGACCGTATTCTTTACACTCCAGTTGTCGATTGATGATGTTTTTCCTCATTTCTGGTAAAGGAGATTCTCTCACACGAATGTGTTACTTTTTTTGCCATTATGAGACATTTCATCAGAAACGAAATTTTAAAAATCACAGTCGACCTTCGGACCAGAGAGGCTGCGAAGTGCAAACAGGCTCTTCACGGGCTTCTGCAGATAAGTTTGCTGGCGAATCGTTCATTTGTAGAGTGACGATTTAGAAAGGTGACACGTGTTGAGCAGGTGAGGGGAGAGGGGCTCAGGTGGTCAGCGTGGTGCTGCGCTAGGTGTTTAAGGTGTGTGTTTTGCACACCCTCCAGGAAATGTCTGACCTGAAAAAGTACAACCCTCCCCCGCTGTCTTCAGACCTCTACCTGGCAGCCAGTAAACACTTCCAACAAGCGCGGCTCATCCTAGAGAACCTGCCGAGCCCGGACCCCGAGGTAGGACCCAAACCCCATTTCTGGACACTGTCTGCAGTGTGTGTGTGTGTGTGTGTGAGAGTGTGAGAGAGAGCAGCACGAGTGTTTGCAATGTTCAGTCAAGTACGGGTTGTTTGAAAACGTCCCGCCCGACTCTCCTTTTCGGTACTTGTTGAGAGTGACCACCTACAAGGACACAACTTTCAATTTGTGATCAATGTCAGTTTACCAAAAACAGACATTTACGTTCATGGTACTCAAGCAACGGGGGGGGCTGTGTGCCCCTCGAAATGAGGAATTACATCTCCGCCTTATGAGATTTTACCTTGCAAATGAGGTTCCAGAAACACATTTCACTCCGGCCTGTGGCACAATGACATCTGTCCTCGAGGGACCAGTCGTCACACATATGTAGCAGCACTTGCATTATTGATGAAATCTGCCTGCTTGCTTTTAAATGTTGCTTTAAAGGTTGTAGTGAAAAGAGTGAGTTTTGGTCCCTTTTGCCTTTTTCAGGTGAATCGAATCCTCAAGGTAGCAAAACCCAACATTGTGGTAATGAAGCTGCTGGCAGGAGGCCACAAAAAGGAAACCAAGGTACTTAACTATTAATTCCACTAATAAAATAAATAACCTCGATCAGAAACAGAAGTGACAGCATTGTTGCTAAAACTGTAAACACCTTCACTCTATTTGCTTGTGTACATTATAGCAACTAAGAATGTTTTCCTAAAAAAGGTTTATTGCCTATTTTTTTCATAACTGTAATGTGGACCCACCCTCATTCAACTCATTGTTAAATAAGCAGCTCTGGACACAAAAAGCCCGTTTTCCATGTATGATGTGCTGGTGACAAGTGAGCTAAAGGTCCTGTCCCCCCTAACCGCTGGTCTGATCTCCACAGGCTCTGCCTGCCTTCGACTTCTCAGCGCACAGATTCTTCCCCGTGGTGAAGATCATGTGAAGGGGAGGAGACGGATGGGGGTCCAGAAGCAGACCGAGGGCTGGGGGGTTGGTGTCACACTTACTGTGTATTACAGTAAAATGTTTGTGAAATAAATTGGCTGTCAGTGGAAAAGAGCTGCTAAATCTGTACACGTTTCTCAGCTCAATTTGACCTGTAAATGCAGCGGAGGGGTTTCCGCTGAAGACTCTGTCCCCATGTGCAGCTGGAACTGGAGAGAAACCCGTCTCACCTGCTGTTCAGGCGCGTTCCCCACCTGAGGCCACGTTACAGCCCCGCTGAGCCACCAAGCCAAACGCCGGCAACTAAAACCTTTTATTTGACACGAATCCATTTCACAAGAGAAAAAACATCTGTATACAAACAATTAAGCAATAATTTCAAAGTATATTCCAGTTGTGACAACACGCTGTTAAAAAAGGTCATGTTTTAATACAGAAACCTGCTCTCTGCAGTACAAAGTGTCAAAGTACTCAATTCCCTCTATTCCAAAAAATTCCACTAAATTACTTGACTAACAGCAAAAAAGCGAGTGTCCTACCCCCCCGCCAGCTCGAGGACGATGCCGTGCGGTAAAGGAGCAGAAGCCGCGGCACAAACTCGGCAGCTTCGAGCTCCAGAAGGCCAATCAATCAGGCATCAGAAGAAAACCAGCCAGAGAAACCCTGCAAGACACTTGTAATTCAGGAATCACTACTGAAGACTTGATGCTACCGTGACTGTAAAACATGTTTAACATCTTAAGTTGCACCTTCAGAACAGTTTTCTTAGTTTGACACGTTTTATCCTATACAGTACTGTTACCAAATAGAAGCCCTAGGAATCGCTACCAACGTACAAGAAAAATCTATATTGTACTTCAATGAATAAAAATCTATGTAGACTTAAAATAATTCAAAAATAGGCTACTTCTTTCAAACATTTTAGGAACTAACAGACCAGCCAAAGAGAAACTGGAGATGGAAAAGCAATCTGAAGAACAAATAGATCACTAGTAAAGTAGAGAGATTACTGAAGAAGTAAAAAGAACAAATATGAGAAATCACCTTAAATAAACCAGCAGAGCAGCATGAGTTCCAATGGAAAGGTTTCCACAGAGGAGTGAAATTCCAGGAAATTTCTTCATGCCAATAAAACCTTTCATATAAAATATTCTAAGCTTCACAAAGCACTTTAACATCACATTTATCCACCTGCACTTAGAACTTAACACAAAAACTGCATTCCCCCATGTACAATGTTCATCATTTTCAGGTTTTACAGCAGTCTAAAAAAATGCTTAAATAGTCTACGTGTTAAAAAAAATACATTCATTTTGAACGACCCAGAAAGTTAAGGCAACAAAGAGTTAACGCTTCAGCCGGAAGAAAGAACGACGTCACTTTGCTTCTGTAACATTCCAACTCCGTTGCTGGACTTCTGCTGGAAGCTCCAGTCCTTCATTTTGCAAAGTGGTGCTGGGTGCCACACCTCCACCTTCATAAACCAGTTCACATGGTCCATGTCTGATCATCTCATCACTAGCAGTTGTTCCTGGGGGGGGGGGGGGGGGG
>UFQX01000635.1:121245-142491 GCA_900497675.1 Arapaima gigas
AAAAAAAAAAAAAAAAAAAAAAAAAAAAAAGTATATTGTACAACAGAGAATTCTGTGAAGATATAAATATGTCATTTTTATGGAATCTCATGCACTTGTAGTGAAACTGGTGAAAACACAGTGAAAATTTGTCATCTGAAGTTTTTGCATTTTACCCAAAAGCAGAGAAATTGAAGCGGGTCCCTCTGGGGCGGCCAGCAGGGATGAATATTACTCTGAAATTGTACATTCCCATTTATATTTCTTTTCAGACACGTAGGAAGGGGGTGAGCGAACCTACTAGCAGACCAGCAACCTCACCACACAAGTGACACTTCCGTCACGAACTAAAACCTTCTATTCTAGAAAGGCTTTTGAAACGTGTCTGTCACACTATGCATTTTCTCACACGTATCTTTCTTTCTCTGTTAAAAATATATAAATCTTACATGATATGTAATGTCACATTCATCTTCTGCATGTTTAGAAAAAGGACATGTTTTTGCTAGAGGTAGATAATATTTAAAATGCATTCAGCATAATATTTTTAGAAATTTATGAAAAACATTTTTTTTTAAATCACATTTTCATTCCATAAAAACACCGCAGGTTTCGGATTTCATTTGCGAATGGAGGGTGTCGTGATTTGGTCAAAACAAACTCTTGAGTAACAGGTAGATCAACTATGTAGACCGGTGATGTCACGAAGAGGGACACAGGCAGCAGCTGGAGCTCCACCCTGCCCAGCCACACAGGAGGAGGTGCAGGAGAGACAAAAGTGAGCTGTGTTGGTAAACCACCTGTTATGTTTGCGTTCTTTTCTACGCAGAGGAATCTCGAGACAGGCAAGTTCCTCGACACGCCGACCCAGAGCTCGGCGGGGAGCATCGGCAGGGCTGTGCTGCGGGGTGGGGCGTTCCCTCCCTTTTGCGCTGACGTAGACTGGGTAACCTGCAGGTGAGGTGGGGCGAGTTACCTGTGGGTGGGCCGGCACCGGTGAGCTGTTCTTCTTCTTCATGTTCTCTGCCTCCTGCCTGGCAGCAGCCACCTTTGTAGCGCATTCATTTTTCACAGCCTGCACCTCCGACTGGCACTGCGCTCTGGACAAAACACAAACGCGTGGCTATCGAGTGACGTTTTCAGCGGCGCTCCTCCCTCGCGAAGCGACGCGTAGGACGAACTGTCAGGAGAACGTCACGACAGGTGTGCACTTACTGCTCCTCGGTCAGTTTTTTGGCGAGGGAGATCTCTTTCTCCTGACAGCTCTGGAGCTCCTTCTCAATCTTGCCCAGCTGTTCAGAGAGCGCATTAAACTGACCTGTGCAGACAGAAACATTAAATTAGCTTTACTCAAAACTCAAAGGTGCTGCACCACTTACTTACTGCCCCTGTGAGGTTCCGCTTACCTTTGATGGTCATCATCATCTCTGTACTGGTAGAGATGTTGAGAAGCAGCTTCTCCTGAAACAGAAAAGCGCTTTCATTCCAAACCGAGAAGATGTTCTAGTGACAAAGCATTGCGTTTGTGTGAAAGCATCTGTTCGTAGGTAAAATATAACACTACGGCATGTTACAGAAATGAGGACTCTTCCACATGACACTGCCAAGGGCTAGAACATAATCCTTCAACAACCTGGAAAGAATATTCTTTTAACCTGCTGTTAGACAACTTTCTTTAAAAATCATTTTATTCTGAATTTAGCGTCAGGATTAGCGTCAGCATCATTCTCAACCAAATTTCTCTTGTGAAAAAACTGCGGAAAAATACATTCATTGCAGCTGTATTGGCTGTGTAACAAAAACACAGGTTATCTGAGGTTTTGTGCATCTTAAGTGAACAATTTCCAGACAGATGAGGTTTCATCTGAGACCAAATGAAAATCAATAGTGAACATCCATTTTGGAAAAAAAAAACAACTAGTCGAAGACAACCTTTTCTTTGCGACTCGCAGGGCTGGTTTTGCACACACAGACACTTTTCAGTTCAAATCATGCTATTCATTTCAAAGAAAAACCAAATCAAGCCCAATTTGACAAATACAGCAAACCCTCAGAATCCAAACTCTCTATATGTCAGTTTCCCCAATTACACCTCTTGAAAATTAATACCTATATATTGGGGAAATATGGAGCTTCCAAATGGAAATTTTTGCTACAAAGAATTTTTATCTGAAGCTTATCCAGAATTTAAAAATTTAAACGTGAATAAAAATGTTTACAAAAACCCCTACAAATAAATACCAAATGGTAATAAAATAGTAGTGCATGTAATAAACGCTACTGTTCTCCGTTATGCTGGTGTCTTGTCAGCTGTTTCCGCCGGTCTGCGCTGCGTCACCACATTTACTGTGCGTTTCATTTCTAAAATAAAGCTATTTATTTAAATGCAGGTTGTTGTGTGAAACAGAGGCGACGGGGGGTCACTTTGACACACGTCTTTATTCCCTTTGTTCTTGACTGAAGTGGGGCTGCGAACCTCTCACCTCCCGTGTAACAGAGTGACTAACGTGAAATGAGCTGTACCGGACACACTGCCCCGCGGTATAAACACACATTATTGAGCACGTTCAGCCTTTTCTAACTGGTGTTTACAGTGTTTATCCTGCCTAACTCAGGGCTTCGTAGTTATACAGGTGTTTTCCGATGGGCTGTCGGCGCGTTCATTTTATGTCAGGGATGAATTACAGTTGGATACCGAGAAATTACTATGATAATTGTAATCTGACGTTGATCGACTCGCACTGACTGGCTTTTAGCTGTAACTGCAACTTCGGCTGGCGCAGTGTACCGTGTTAGAGAGGGAATATCGGTGTTCAATGTGTTCAAGAGCTCTGGGGCGTGTGTGCTGCTGCTGCTGCGCTCTGTGAGCGCTGCTGTTCTGGATGCCATAAAGCTCATGACCCCACAGTCCAGGCCTTGCCTTTCGTAATGCTGTTATAATATTACTGCCATTAGTACGTACATTATATTTGTCAGGCTGTTTTGTTTGTAATATTTGGTCTGTTTACAACATGTGTAAAATGAAAACATTTCTCGCTTTCTTTTCACACAGTAACTGGGCACTGAGTGAAAAAAAATATATAACTTTCATTAAGCCTAAATGCCACCCTAAATTTTTCTGCTATTTAATTTTCTGGAGGTTATGGCACGGATTTACATTTGGCGAGACTCCAGCCTGCTCGACAGGCGAATGGGAAACAGGGACGTACACAAACCCTGTTTGAAAGTTTGCGAAAATAAGCAGTGAAGAACCTGATCACCGGGAGGTCACGCTGGCTGTAGCAGTACAGAATGTCTTGAGGAGCTATGTGGAGTTTCTTGAAGCTGTGTTTTATTTTCTTCCTAATAAACTGGTTTTTAAATTTTGTAACGAAAGTCATCAAAAGGTTTTTTAAACCAAGGATTAAAATGGTTTCATTGTTATATAAAGTTGCATAAACTCAATACACTCAATTCATAAATCAAACGCCGTGGCTTGAACTGGATAATCCGCATCCGCTTGAGCAGGATCTAGCATGGCTTCACGCTTGCTCAGGTATTACACCACAGCAGAACCCTGAACTATGAGTTCACAGTTTAAACACTGTAAATTTAGAAGAGCTGCATAGTAAACAAAAAAAACCATCATAAAATCGAATGGCAAAAGTCAACACAAAAGCTGCCTTGTGCAGTCGGCCTTTTGTGCCATCACGGTGCTTCCGTCAGTCGACCAAAAGGAACCTGCAAACCTCCCTGGCAACAGTCAGACCCACAAATCTCCTTGACAACCGTACCACAGCAACATACCTGAAGCACAGTGGGAATTCTTATTCAGCTCAAACCAGATAGACTGACCGACAGGCCAAAGAAAAGCAGATAGGAACAGAACCAGGCGGCGCATAAAACTTCATTATTAACGTGACGGTACAGCTGTGGCTCATCACTCTGCAGTTCCATCAATTTGAAACATTCGTGTCTCAGAAGGACACAACACTGCGGTACGGCGCTTAGACCTGTGTACAAAAACACCAGTCCTACATCTCTGCACTGGAACAAACACGAAGCCATATTTAATCCCAAGGCGTTTCGAAAAATACACACGTTTCTGAAAAATTTCCAGAAGATATAACGTTGCATTTCGAGATTAAGGGCGTTCACGCCAGACCCCGCACTGGAACCAAGGCGACCAGAGCCGCGACGAGCAAACATGGGGCAGCATCACAAACTCTTTTGTGTGCCTGTGGTGGTACCAGAGGCCCAATCCTGGAAGCACCTACCTTCTCCTCCTTCCAAACTGCTGTGGCTGCTTCCAGCTGATTGCGGTTCTGCTTCTCGATGCGGGTGATCTGCTCGCCCTGTCTCCGCAGCTCTTCCTCAAACTCATTCTTCTTCTTCTCCACCGCACCCCTGTCAGCCGCCGCACGCCTCGCTACGCCTTCCAGCTCGTACAGCTTTGTCTGGGTGAACAACAGAGGCCTCAACGTACAACACGCAGCTGGATAAGCAGCTTCTCCAACCAGAAGGATGAGCTCGTGTGGACGCAGGAGTTTCTGCCGAAACCCATCGCCTCATCGGCTCACACCCACCTGGAGCTCCACGTTCCGCGAATTTGACACCCAGTAGTTGAAACCCAGCACGATGATGCCGGCGATCAGGGCGCCGATGAGGAGGGGTGGCGACCTTCCACCCCGGCGACTGTTACCCAGAGCCCCCATGGCGGAGCGGTGCCTGGAGGTGGGCAGAAAGAGACAGGCGGGGATGTTCACCAACACACCCCGAACGCCCGGGGGACCATCCCTTTATCCCACCCGACTGCCACACAGTCCAGCTCCACAAAACGAGACGTCACAGTCGCACCTTCCCACCTCATTTGAACTCAACAGAAAACACAACAGAAGTTGACTGTCCTCATACACCATTCACACTCCCCCCGACCCCCCATTTTGTTTATAGCCGTACCGTGAACGTTGCTGCTGGTTCTACCGATCCAGGTGAGGCCCGTGTTTTGCTGCTGCTGCTAACCGGCTAACCGGCTAACCCGCCTCGACAGCCGACTAGCGCAGCCCTGCAGAGGGACGGATATTGTACCCACTACGGCGGAAACAGGAGTCCGAGGGTCCCAAGTGGCATCTGAAGACAGTCTTCTACTGCAGAAAGTCTCGCAACTACAGACCCTCCATAACCTCGGCCGGATCAGCGTCTTCAATCCGCCTCTTCGATCCGCCTCAATGTGGCCCGAGGAGCGGACCGGAAGTGCGTAGGAAATGCGGAAGTGAGCGCGAGCGGCAGCGCCGTTGAACGGGGCTGATGCGCAGTGGGAGGTGGGCTGTGCAGCGGGGACCACCTTCACACCGCACCGTACCGCCGGTTCGAGTTCAGCAGTGTTTACACGCATGCATTTCACCGTTGGCTCCCAAACTAGAGAGTCCAGCAAAATATTTTGAACATTTGAACGGCCTGCGCTCAGTCCCCGGTTCAGGTATTCTGTACTGACCTCCACTGTTCTTCACGTGTTCAAAAACCCTGATCCCTGGACCCTCAGGTCCAGCTCATCTCACGCCTGCGCTGTAAGTCTCATGTTTCAAAACAACCAGTCATTCAAAATATCCAAAATGAGCCACAGTCCAGTGCAGGGCTGTATCAGGGTCCACAGGTGGTGTGGTGGTTGGAGCTGCTGTAGAGCCTTTGAGCAAAGCTGGTTTAGAGACACTCGCAAGTAAATATGTCGCTTGTCGCAGTCCGGAGGGTTACCTCTCGCTCAGAAAACCCGGAGAAAAACGGAAAGAACAGACTTTCCACAAAGCCATTCTGCCGTTCCACGTGGCTCGTATCCCCGCTGCCTTGTCCGCAGCAGGCGTGAAGAGCGAAACAAACCACTGAGGAGAACTGCTGTACTCAGACCGAGACTTCAGCCACGGTCCTGGGGTGAGTTTTATTCTACGGGTCCGTTTTGGCACTCAAACTAATTACTCAATAATTGAAGCAATTTCTGTTCCTTTGCTGTTCAGAAGTTGAGGAGCTGGAAAGCCTGCAGCATGCTGTGACCCACCAGGACCAGCCATTAAAATCTCTTATATAAAGGGGTCCTGAAATGCCCTCTTTCAGTTCCCCCACTCTCTCATTACACCGCAGATAGGAACATAGCTTTCGGAAAGAAGTACCAGCTGTGAGGGAGGTCTTCATCATGTGAATATTTGTATGTTCATGTGTGTTTTCCTTTTCCTACATCCAGATCTTTACCTCCGGTACTTGCCGGAATCCAGCCGAGCGGTCGGCGATCTATCATGTTATTACGGCTTTTAGTTTCATTGCCTTACTCAGGCTCTTCTGAAGGTCATTTAAAATCGCTAATGGTTCGATTTTGCTGACCAGAAACGCTTAACCTGTTGTGTTGGTTCTTCTGGATTTAAATAATACGTGCATTTAATATCAGCATATCCCTCATTTAGTTAATTTATCTTGATTTCTCATTGCTGAGGATGAGAAATGCTTAAAAAAAGCAAACACCTGCTCATACTAGCACTGTACAACAGTTCTCAGGTTCTCCTTTTTGCAAATTTATTTAGTAGTACATATTTTCGTTATAATTTATTTTATTGTATGCAACACACACACATATAGACTTGGAGACAAGGTGCCACCAGACAGCAGGCCAGCAGACGTGAACGCGGCAGTATCCACAGTCCCAACCACCACCGTCGACCTGGTATTCCAACGGGCAAAGATTTGAACCCATTTCCCACAGGCTATCCAACCACTGTAAATATAACATATATAACACTAGACTATGCATTATAACATTATATTATACCCTTTATTATACAATCATGAGTGGTTACATGCAGTACATCGCACACAGTCACAGGTTCCCGAGCAAAACTCCTCGGGGGGGGGGGCTTTAGTGCTGTAGACCGTCGGGACACAAAAAAATTACCCAACTGCATCGATGAGCAAGTGATTGCAAGTAGCTTGACCCTGTAAATCAATTTGTAGAAAAGCTAACCGGATAAATGGAAATTAGTGAAACAATAACCTCCAGAGATGACAGAGCAAGGAAATATTATACTTAGAGAGGAAACGGCTACATCACGTGCACCATAATGCGCTTTGACTACCTTTAAAAACGTGTTACTGCTGGAGCGCTAATGGTCCGGTGGTTAAAGAGCTGCAGTCCAGGTTGCTCTCTAGTCGTGAAACAGTTGGCAGCACATCCAGTCACTCTTGAAAGCCAAGGTGCTTCTCAGATGAAATGTGCTGCTTATTTCGTGGGCCTCTGTACAAATGCATCAAAAAAGGACGTTTATTTGCACCACGGGGCTGTTTACGAGGAGCGGTAATGGAATACGAACTGCGGTAGCTCTGCATAAAATGCAAAACTCAAAAACGCTATCTTCCACATGTTTAAAAGGACCTGTGGCCTTTCCGCAGCTCTATGTTCCAGATGAAAGGAACTGCATCTCGGTGTTAGCCATGCCCCCCCTGGTGCTGCCAACTCTCTGTTTGAAGATGAAAGGGAAGGCATTTTTGAAGGACTTTCTGAAGTTGGCCCCCATGAAGGCATAGACAATAGGGTTGATGGAGGAATTGGAGTAGGACATGCAGTGGGCCCAGATCTTGATCTTGTAGAGCGCGTAACTTTTGTGGAAGTTGGGATGGAAGGCCTGGTACAGGATGAAGAATTGGATGGGGCCCCAGCAGACAGTGAAGAGCACCACTATCACCACCACCATCTTGGAGATCTTGGCACGCACTGCCTCTGACCGCTCTGCCAACTGGACCTGCAATGGAGGGAACAGCCATCTTGCTGCTTCTGGATTTATGCAATGCCTGTAAACCCCTCATTTGGTTAATTGATGAGAACTTCTCATCGCTCAACAGGGTATCTCAGGTGATCTCCATGTTAAAACACCATGTTCTCTATTTTCCTTGTGTTCAGGAGCTACTTGTGCTGTCAGAGGCTCTCGAAACACAATACGGAGAGAGAAAGGAATAGATCAGTACAAACTTCCCCTCATAATGAGTGCAATTCATTCCATTTAACCTTTTTTCAAGTTGAATTCCCATAAAACAATTTTATAAACTTAAACTGTCACCACTTTCATAACACAACATTTAAAAACCAGACATTCCAAATGATTAAACGTGGAGAAAATATAATTGGCAGCCAGATCTAGAATATCAAAACCACCATGGACGCCTTTAAATCCAGGCTGAAGGTCCTCAGTCCTGTGTTCATAATTGCTTATTTGTAACTCATTTACATTCTGTTTCTTTTCTTTTCCCTTTAATCATTTATCCTATTTTTTTTTTTTTTTTAACTCTGCTGTTCTTGGGGAGGATGATGGCACAGGCAGCACCTCAGCTCCTCCCTGTGGATTCGGGTCTGATTTCCCCCCACGGTCCAAATCACTACTTCTGTGTTTTCAAGCCATGTCCAAGGCTAAATTTGTTAAATTATAAGTTGTCTTTATAGAGTTTGATGAGCTTTACCGCACAAAAGCTTCGCTTGGAGAGAAGTACCACTGTGCCAGACAGCCAGAGGCTGAGCTTTATACGGTGCACAGATTTCAGTGCTTTGGCTCTGCAGCTCATATCCAGGTTCATTCTTCTATATTGTAAAGGGCAGCAGAATTCTTTCTGGTTTATCATTTCGAGTTTTAAACTGATTGGTCACATTTTCCTTTGCCATTTGCCTTTTCAATTTCCTTCAGCACTTAAAAAAATGTCTGTCCCTTTTAGGGCTCATTATTATGATAGTTATATAAAATTGATGCAAAAAAGTCACCAGGTGGCTCGCTTTACCGTGTTCAGCGTTACAAAGGCTCACGTTTTATGTGAAAAACTGTTCTCACAAGGTGCTCCTTGACATGACATGCAGAGTTTAACACGCAAATTACACGCAGATGTATGTGCAATATGAGTGTGTGTGAGGAGAGATTACTTTCTTCAGCAGAAGCACGACAGACAACAGGATTACAAAGAAGCCTGAGAAGGAAGATGGACCTGGTAGCTGTTATCAGTGGGCTCCACCGCAGGTCTGCCCATGCGCTTCAGCATGAAGGCGTAGCAGGCACAGATGGTCAGGAGTGGCAGGAGATACACTGCCACGAAGGTGTAGAGGATGAAGGCCTGCTGATGGACCACGGAAGGGAAGGACTCAGTGCAGTAGGTCTGGGGGCCAAACCAGTATCCAGTGTCGAGCCTCTGGTACACAGCTACTGGCGCAGACAGCCCGAAGGAGCCTGCCGGCGCAGAGGGACAGATGGAAGAAGAAATCAAGAACGAGAAAATAAACTGAAGGCTCCAAAGCTTTCGTCTGAGATGTTCTCGGGGAAATCTGTATAATTGAATTGTTGTACAATCTGTCTCTGTGGAGCTGCTTCAGAGCACCACAAGCGTACGCTTTTAACCGCATCACGGCAGAAGCAAATGAAACAGTCTGGACTTGTCCTTCTGCTGAACACAAGTCCAACCCTTTAAGTACATTATCATTATGAAATTGGATGATATATAAGAACAGCAGCGCTGATTACTTTTCAGCCTCGATGGAATTATTTGGCTTCGAGCGAAAAATGCACGTAAACCGTTTTCTACAGAGTTGTCATTTCGAGCTGCCAGGAGTTTCGTTTTGCCGGCAGTTTCTTTCAGTGTTCACGCAACTGGGATTCTGCTGTTGCACAGTATTTCTACGCAGTCTAGTCTTGACTCCTTCCTAGCAACGTTAACTCATTTTCTCAGATGGTGTATCAAGGCAATCTGAAGCAAATCCCAGCAGGCCCTCGCAGGTCATCCCGTGCGGCAGACCTCTGTTCGCGTTGTTTCTGTTCCAGCCGAGCTCTCCTTTGCTGATGATTCATAAAGCTACTGCCTGAATCATTTAAACAACATTTACTGTAATCACTTTACCGCATTAGTCCAAGTTAGTGCGATTTGGGCAAGTCTAACAATAAACAGGTCATCAAAAAGGCTTTTTAAAACTACTAGAAGGGTCACTTTTTAGCTGAAAGGTTAGTGCAAATTCACATTTGTCTCGGTGTAAACAGATAAACTTGTAGCGGATTCTTTAACTGGCACAGATTTGATTTCACGAGTCCTGCACAACGGTGTGTTGTTCGCTGTGGGTAGAGCCGTCAGCTTCATTTCTTCTACGGCTAAATGACGGCAAACTGCACGAGCTCAGCTGGACACGAGTGTCACCTGCGCCTAGTGTGAGAACATCCCGGCACCGAACCGAATACTGTACCGTTCACCGCAAAATGACGTCTTTTGTCCCACTTTGTGTGTTAGAGCAAGAACTGACATCTTGTCACTGCTGGCTTGCAGAGGCTCTGAAATTCCAAATGCCGAAGTGGCGAACTACACTGCTGATTTATTAATTTCTTTATAGCTGCGGTCATGAAAAATAAAGATGGGAGAGTCCTTTAAATATGTCATTGATCTTTTTCAGTTTCCACATGGGAAAAAACCTCATATAAACATGATGAGGGAAGAGGGTCACTCTTCTGGATCGTTTTAATTCAATTCGGGAAGAAAGGAAGGTGTCTGGGGGCAGCACAGTGGGACGTGTCTCCTGTTTTTACCCCACATTCCACACATGTGGACCGGCAAGTCGCAACTGGCTGTACTTTGTTCGTTCGCGAGTGAATAAACATGCTGGATAACCCTGCAATGGACTGCCATTCTATACTGGGCGTACCCTGTCTCTTGCCCAGTGCTTCCAGGATGGACTCTGGACCATCGCAACCCTGGCAGGGGATGAAAAGATGTACCGGACAACCTGAGAGTGAGAGACGGGGATACCTGTCTACGTGTAGGTGGGACAGGGTGAGGAAATGACGCATGTTCTTGTTAGAGGCAAACACGGGTATTACCTATCCAAATGGCCAGGCTGATGCCCATAGCCATGCGCGGGGTCCGGTGGCGGAGGGACTGCAGAGGGTACACCGTCACATAGCACCGGTCCACGCTCATTGCCGACAAGGTGATGCAGGTAGCCTGCACTGTCACCTGGAATAGACGTGGGACCAGAATGCCTACAACATCAACACGTTTCAATGTTACGTTGAAGAGAGACTCTTATGAACTTCAGGGGGGAAAGCAGCAACATTTTGTTTAACGGCATCTACAGGAATGGAAGTAACAGCTGTAATGCATATTTAAACCACAGCAAATCAGAGTATAATAGACTTTTGGGGCATCTTCCTCTCTCAACAGCTGCTCGGCTCTTCTCTAGCTAGACTAGTTCTTTAAGCTCGGTCATTACCACCCATGGCTCCTCTTATCACCCTCATGCAGACAATAGGCCGCTCGTATACTTTCCCCCATTTTCTTGCCTCCCTCGCTTTTCATACTGGGGCCCTCGACGTAGTGGAATGAAGTCCTTTTATCCCTCAAAAGTGGCGGATCCTTTCCTACATACGGAAAGGGTCTTAAAACTCATTGCATGAATGTTCATCTCTTTTGGAACCATTTCCCTCCTGAGCTTCTAGTCCTTCATCATCTGCTGCTTTTTAATCTACCCGTTCCCTTACTCATATGTCACTTGTACAGGTATCTCCTGCAGTATCAAACAAACAAGCTGCACTTCAGTCATACACACACATTTGTAGGTAAGCGTTTACTACACTGTCTTGTATTTAATCGTAAAAATGTGTCCTACGATGAGCTTGTAGGGAAATTAATAAGCAGAGAATAATGAGACAGCAGGGAGACAGTAAGTGGAACAAATGAGGCGAAGAAACGCTCCCTGTACCTGTTGAATGTAGTTGACCAGCCGGCACATGAAGTCCCCAAAGACCCAGCTGGGCAGCGGGTAAAGGGTGGCAGTGAACGGTACGCAACACACCAGGAATATGATGTCTGTTGTGGCCAGGTTAGCTAGTTAATGGTTGAAAAACACAGCTTTCAGTCACTGTACGTTCAAAATGACTTTGAACATTGATGGTAATGATTTGCCATAAGATGAATGAACACATTCTCACACAGTTGCTGAACCTACACGCTCCGTATGGCTGAGACTTGTGTAAAATTTAACAGCAAAGAATAAATACGTAAACCAGACTGACTTACCAATGTAGAAGTTGGTGACAGTCTTCATCTGTTGGTGCTTGGTGACCACATAAATGACAAGTGAGTTTCCCAGCAGCCCCAGCAACATAATCAGGGCGAACAAGAGGGGCACGAGCCAAGCGTCCACCAACAGGGGGGGGCCCTCAGGCTGAAGGAGCCCAGAGCCGTTACAGCCCGGTCCCTGGTCGGGTAGGCAGGGAGCACCGATGGTCGTGTTCCACGGCTCAGACCCAGGCAGAGTGCGGTCCGTCGTGGGGTCTGCTGTTCCTTCCATTTCCGACCTCTGGTCCCTCCTGCCGCACTCTTACAAGCTAAGAGCGTCAACGCTTGCATCCGCCAGTTAACTCGCGGCTCGGCCAGAACGCCTCACAAAACGGGCGGAAACGTGAGATCCATCCTCTGTGCAGACGCTTGCGGTGGAGATCTGAGAGAACTTCAGACTCCACCTATGCCTCCAGAGAAAGCCTTGGGAGCTGCAGAAGCCCCTCGTCCCCGATTTTTCCCCGAACT
Source organism: Arapaima gigas (assembly GCA_900497675.1). Classification (NCBI taxonomy): domain Eukaryota; kingdom Metazoa; phylum Chordata; class Actinopteri; order Osteoglossiformes; family Osteoglossidae; genus Arapaima; species Arapaima gigas. Next base: position 133,783 of record UFQX01000635.1, read on the forward strand.
GAGAGGCTTAGGCAGCGATAGCAGCACACAGAGAGTCAGGGAGGCAGACAGAGGTGCTCTGGCTGCCCACTAGCTCTCCCTCCCTTTCAACCTGCTCTCTCCTCTCCCCACCCGGCCGTCCTCTTCCCTTCTCCCCTCCCTTTTCCCCTCTTTCTGCTTCCCAGCACCCACTGCATAATAATACATAAGATGTACAGAATATATATCTGATTTTTTAAAGGGTACATATGCAATGTGCATTTGTGTTTATGTACCATGTTACGCTGCCTCCCCCCCCTCGTATTAAGAGCTGGATGAAATTTGTTGCTGAATATGTTTGCTTAGTTAACAAGACATCTCTAATATTTTTCTAGCATTTTTTAAAATTAGTTTTACTCTGGTATCTGTCCAGAGGCCAAATATTATTGCCACTTAAGCCAGTTTTAGAGCCGGCAGTAATTATCCTTCAGGGGGGGTATGAGGTCACAGTGACAGTGCAATTCACATCTGCCTGAAGTTTCCAGCCCTCATTACACCCTAATTCAGAATAATTACATTCACTCAGTTTGTTTAGAACAGACATGAAATTGTTTTTGCATCTGGGTCCAACTAACATTTCCAGCCTTTTTAATCAGCAGAAAATGTAACATATAAAACTACACTAAGTACCTACAAAGGATGGAAATATTAATTTCTGAATCATTTGCAGTGAATTAATGAAATGAAAAAATAAGTGAGGACTTCTGAGTGTTTTTCTCTGCACATATGAAAGTGGAGTCTTTAAGCAGACCCTGGGGGGAGCACATCACGCACAAGGAGAAAGTGGTGTAATGAATGTTCTTCCAGCAGATTGATGGACAGGAGGGGGGGGGGGAAATCTCTCTCTCTCTCTCGAAATTGGTTGGGTGAGAAGGTTCTTCAGTAAGCTGAGCCAATTTCCCCTCCCAGGTTTACTACCACCAAAAAACATCAACTAGCAGCACTACTAAGCTAAGAAATTTGGGAGAAATCCAACTAATGGCTAATTTGTGCTGTGTGTGTGTAGATGTTACTGTGGGGTTTTCCTCAAGCAAGATCAACTATAGGAAAAATGAGCAGATGAACAAGAGCAAGACAGTTGTCTAAATCCTACAGGGAGGCATTAAATCACAATGCGCTGATGGCATTTTTGATCGCTGGTATTACAATAGAAACATACCTAGTCCTGGAATGGACTTCTGGAACAAGAGCAATTCGTAACGTTTCACATAATAGAGGAATTTACATGGATTTCTGCCAGAACCGTTCACTGACCCATTTTCCACGATTTGGCAACTGAAAACGTGTCCCACCCTCCCTCTTCCCTCCACAATCAGCTGTAGACCACCGTCGCACAAGTGGTTATGGATAATGCAGGGAGGGGAGTTCATTACTACCCACTCGAACGTTATCTTCCCATGATCATGGCAAGGACCAGTTCATTGTAACTTATGGACCCAAACTTCATACTTTCCCTAAAACCAAAGAGGCATAAAACAGTACTGTAGATTTTAAACGGGGACCAGGCTGGTTGCACTGCACAGCCCTTCAGGGACTATGGGCAAAAAGGGAAGAGATGAACTCAACTGGAACCAAACCAGGTTCTGCTTGGCCTTGATGGATGAGAGGTGGGGGGGGGGGGGTCGTGGTTTACAGAGGGTGTTAAACATTGATTTTGTCTCTCGAACTTAGTATTATTCCCTTCGCTTAATGCTTTCAACCTCTTAATAAGCATTTACAGCACTGAATCACTGGGGATTTTAACTCCCTTTACATTGATCAACAGAATAATACTCCAACATCAGTGAAAACATCCACCCTTAACCACTAACCCTGCAATACAATCACAGAGTGCAAGGCCAGCAAACCATAGCCAGGATGGGATGTCAATAAAGATCAAGAACTGTCTGCTGTTCAACACTGTTCCTTACATAAATAAATCAGGTGGGGACACACACACACACACCTTCACTGGAATTAGATCTTTGGATTGCACAAGGAAACAAATAAAAATCTGCTAAAAAGGCAGGAATTTTGAACGGTGGGAAAACAAGTTTTAAAAATAGTCTAACCTCCAGTGGCTCAGGCCTCCATAACCTAATATTTCCATTGAAATTAATGGCAATTAAAACTTATATTATGACAATTCACTACAAGCAGATCAAACGAGTTTAGATCACGACACGGAAGCCTACAGGATAACATTTGTTCAATGCTGGTCATGTGCATCTTCTTTTGCTGGAGAGAAAACATTTTACCTCAAATATTATTTTGATTATACAAACTTTAATTACATATTACTCAAAGCTAAACCTGTTACACAGCAGACTAGAACTGTCCAGTCAACACAAAACCAACTCCCCAACCCCTCAGTCACATCTCACATGCACGTGGAACCACCCTGAAGGGGATTCAGATACGGCATCAGATGGAGGAAGACACCTGTGCTGATGTATGAACATATAACAAACAGCACGGCCTTGTTAGAAACTTTATTTGACTACGTCGAGTCACATATTACACCCATTATTAAGTGACAACATAACATACTGTACAAATGCATTCTGCACCTGTGGCCACTAAGTTTTTTTTTTTAAAACAATATTTGTGCGTTATGTGTAGGGTTAAGTGGCATTATACATTCTTATATACACATATACAAAGGATCTGAGAGTGAAAATAAAAGGGCTACAACATTGTTTTCCACACCTGTGTGTATGTATACATAACAGGACATTACATGCTCTGCAAACTGAGTCTGTTAGCATCTGTGTGTTTGTTCACTTGGTAGAACAGAGAATAAAAATGTCAATATTTTAAGTGGAAAAAATATATTCCAGGACAGGGCAAGACGCCTTCTTACGACACCAGCAGGCTTTCAAGGCTGATCCCATGAGGCAACGGAAGTGCTGCATGTCACAAGCCTCTCAGGCAACAACTAGTTAACATTGTAAACACTTACAAACTCTCCAAAGTTTAAAACAGCAAGTAGCTCTAAGGATGTTTGTAAAAGTCAGGTGAAATTCTGCATACAGCACAAATTGCTAGTGTTGGAAATGGAGAGCAGCTTTTCTTTGAGGGCTTTCAGTAAAATGATATACTACAGACACTTGGGAAACATTAGCTGGTAATGTCAACAAGCCCACAATGCAGATTTGAGTGGAAACTGCAAACTTCCTGATATTTCCACTACACCATGGTGTTAGTCTGTACTGTGTGCTGAAGCAGCACTTCCCTGACAATGGTGAGGGTAACTAACACCAACAGCAAACTGAGCATTAAACAGTACCTTCCTCTGTGATGATTTAGGCCTTTCTTTACCACATCCACTGATTTGCAACCCCCCCCCCCCCAAGTTCAATATCAAGACCACTTTGTCTCTGGTCGGCATCAGAGGTGCACTTCCAGCCATCAGCCTAATCTTAACAGTTACAGCACTTAGATACTTGAGCCAATGGCATTAAGAAATTATTGGCAACTTAATCATAAAATTACCATATTATCCTTAAACCAAATGAGCAACTTATCCGTTTTGACATGACTGATGTTTGTCTACCTTAAAATCTTCTGAACCAACCATCTTTACCCCCCCATTTCAGGTGATTTGATGAAACCAATTTAAAATAAATTATAGGCATGTAGAGCATTATATCTGCCGTGTTCTCCCTGCTCTTGGTGGGATGTCATCTCCCCAAATGGAGCCACTAGCAACTAAGTCATGGTCACACAGCCAGTAGCAAGTAACGTTAAAAGTTATTTATGAACCCTATTAGATAATGTAGCCATTCAGAACCTTTATGGACACTGAGTAATTTAAAATTACTTGCTTACAACACCTACAGGTAATGAACAGTGTAAAAGTTATGTGATAAGTGCTGACTAGACATTGAAACTCTCTCCACAGCCACATGTTCCTTTGATATTGGGGTTGTTGAAGACAAACTCGCTAGACAGCTTGCTCTCCACATAGTCCATCTCAGTCCCCAGAAGCGTGAGCTGGGCCTTCTTCTCAATGAACACTCTCACACCTGCACCAAGCAAGCCAAAAGGAACCTTACTCACATGGCGGTACTGAGGAAAGCAGCTCTTCAACAAAATCCTCAGTGCAAGTACAGCAAAATTACCCAGTTCCTGCGAATCTGAGCTCCACTATTAAGCTGCGGCAAAGAATAGCCAAGGATGATATGGTCAAGGATTTGAAAGACACCTGGTTGCGTTGCTATGAGAAGACTCACCATCCTGCAGCACCTCTTCATCCGACTTGTCCTTCTCCTTGATATAGTCCAGAGTGTACGTGAGTCCATTGCAGCCGCGCGTTCGCACACCAACCCGCAGACCAATCTGTGGTGACAGTTAGTCAGTACTCCGCAAGTACAGGGCCACTTGCACTTAGACTGGTGTGTCCTTCAACAGTAAAGCACCAGAGTGATGCAAATGTGCAAATGCTACTTTGCAAACTCAAACAGGTATGTATACACATTTTTCCTAATTTATTCTAATAAATTAAACTCTTTACACCCCTACCAGCAGGACAGTGCAGTTTGGTATTCTGCTGTAGTGTTAGTGTCCAACAGTTAACATGATGAAAACATGATGTTGCAGGGAGAGGGAGGCAACTGCTTGTAAGTAACTGCAACCAGTTTTTACAGTATTGAAAAAGTTCCATCAGAATTATTAAAAGATGTACTTACATATTCAGGTTTATTCTGGAGGAGATACTTAATCTTATTGACTGCTGATGGTGTCTAAAGAGGCAAGAGTGGAAACCAACATGAGAAATACACAGACAAGAAACATTTACATGACCATTGCAAAGAAACAAAAGAATTTCCTGCAATTGTTTTGGGAAGGGAATAAAATGTAATTAAAAAAAAATATATATGAAAAACTACAAGCTAGCTCCCTTTAGCTGCCTGTGGTTGGACAAGACCCCATAAGAAAACGGCAGCAGGGTGAAGATGCGAATCCGGCCTTGTTGACAATGAACAAACAAACCACCAACAACTTGAGTAACGTTTCAATAACGGTGGAGACGTTAGTGCTATTAATAGCCCTGCATCTAATCAGCTTCACAACTGGCCACATGGCAGCACCCAGGCAAAACACCTCCACTTGGATGACAAGAAATACATCCGGCTGCCAGGTGAGTGTGCACCTGCTTTATCCAGTTAATTCCAAATGTGATACAACCTGCTGAAATAATCCCACTGTTCCAGCTTAGGCCATTAATGTAATGGTGTCCAAAGGCAGCAGAGTGTAAATTAAAAAACTTCCACATGAAGAAAGTCAGCAAGAAGACGCAAAAGAGAAAAGTCATTAACCTCAAGGTTATTATAAAATAGCAAAAATCTCATTTTACGATGCAATACTGTTTCCATGTCTGATGTACAAACTTATCCAAAACTGTATTTTTTTTTATTAGTCAGTTAGTAAATGTTTGTCACTTTAGACTTATTTCAAATAGTTTACTCAGGTTATTACAATAAAGTTGTTCTCAAAAAACAAAAAAACTAGACAGGAGACTACCCATGTGGCCATGAATCAATCAACCTGGCATGTATTATTGCATGTGTGGTAGCAACAACAACAACAGCAATAATAATAATAATAATAATAATAATAATAATAAATAATGAGCAGCACAGTTGTGCTGGGGGTAGGTGCTGGTGCACTGGGCTGTGTATTAAGAGACACGTTTCAATCTAGGCGGAGTCTGAACCTTTTCTGTCTTCCTGCCACAGTCCAAAGATACACCTTTCAGGAAAACTGGTGACCCTGAATGCCTGGTATAAATGAATGTTAGTGCAGTATTTAGCAAGGCAAACTCTGTACGGTGGAAAAACTATCGGCCAAATACTGATCTTTTTGTAAAATTTTTAAATTAAATACTAGCTAATAACCAGGACCAAACACGCGTAAATGCGCTGGTGCTGTACGTTACCAGGGTGGACCGCAGTAAGCGCGCCTTAACATGGTGAACTTACCACCTCACCGGGAGCAGGAGGAAGCCACGTTCGACAGGGCGATCAACCTTAAACTGCAGCGCTTCATAACTAAAGCATAAACCTACACATAAGAATAAACTCCGCACTCACAACGTCACCGCCACTAAATGTAAGACTGACCGCTTAACGTTATTGCGAAAGATGCCATTTTCCGCCAAGCTAAGCTAACTAGCTACAGCACGAGCCGCTCTCGTGCAAGCGGTCATTTGCACGTCAACAAAACGTTACATTATCACTGCGAAGATGTTTGTTGGACACGAGCGGGGATTTGTGGCCGTTTTACTGTTGTGTTGTTTTGTGCCGAGTGACAGGGAACACAGTGACTGTGTGACGGTGCGGCGGCAGCCTGTCCGCGGCTCCCTGCTGCGCTGCGTTAAACGCCCGTGTCGTTGCGCCGATATAACGGCGCAAAATCCCTACGCAAACCCGGCCTTGTTGACGGTGAATAAATAAACAAACAAACCACCGACAACTTGAGCAACGTTTTGCGATCCAATAACGGTGGAGCCGTTAAATAACAAACTCACCAAAGTCAAGGCGGCTCTGGTGGGAAGCAGCTTCCGTTTACTGACCGCCCTCACCGTCGCCCTCACTACCGGGGCCGACATGTTTCGGCCCAACCTCCTCGATCGTCCTCCTCACGCGCACAACTTCGGGATTTAAAACACCCCACAGCGCATGCGCTCTAAATGCGAACCCACCCCAATAAACTCGTCATTTATACGTCGGTTTCCGCAGCTGACAGGCTAAAGGACCAATAGAAACACAGAATAAAACGTAGGCTCAATGCGATGGCCCAATGCAGCTCAAGGTAGCAACTGACGCATTTGCAGTGCGACAAACCGAACTAAAAATAAAGGCTTTCCGTAGGGTGTCATGTTCTATTGATGTGATCGTGTATACTTGCATTCTTCATTTTTTGTTCCCTTCAAATAAAATAAAAATTTCTAAATTGTTCTGGGCTGATGTGTTGAACGTAATACTTAGACACTTTAAGGTTAAAGTAAATTTCACAGATATTTTTCGTAAACATAAAAACATGAATCAAGATATACGTTCCTTAATAAGCTTGCATAAAATTTTTGGTAAATCCAATATCATTTTCACAAAAAAAATTGGTCAAACGCTGATCCCAGTATTCCCGTATAGAAAACCGAACTATCACCTACAAAGAACAAAAAAGCAAGACCCATAACTGAAATGTTTAAACTATTTTACGGTTCCTCTAATATGTAAGTAAAAATGAAACGATGTCAAGACTTAACTTGTTTTATATTTGATTTTGTTGTTTTATAATGTAAGAACTGTATACATATTTTCATACAATGCTATATATTATATCGATGCGATGATGTATGTTTTTATTTTGTTTGGTCTGGAAAAAAACGATAGATTACAAAAATAGGAAACAAGTGAAATTATTTAATACATAAGGGTTTAGGAAGCCTCGGTCATATCTCATATATACTGTTCTGTCAATAATGAAGACCGTCTTATTTTGATTTTTTTTTTTCTCTCCCAGCCGAGATTAAAGTTCTATCCTATGCAAAAAAAAAAAAAAAAAAAAAAAAAAAAAAAAATGTGAGGACAGAACTGTCAGGCTTACGCCTGGAAAGATGTCTTCCAAAGCANAAAAAAAAAAAAAAAAAAAAAAAAAAAAGCTTAAGAATTCTGGCCGTAAACTTTAAGAAGCGCCTGCTATTCACGTCTCAGCCAGACGAGGGTAGTAAATTCATAGCGAAGTATAACAGTAGTTTAAGATTTAATGTATGACTGCAGGAGGTCAAATGCCCAATTTGGCCACTGTTAAATAATAAAGTTACCCCCCCACTAAAAAGCCATTCAGGTTAACACTGTGCGGGTGGACAGAGGCCAAGGTGTGTCAGGGATGAGCTGAATCTGACATTTGTTTATTCAGTGGGATTATTCCAGAGATGGTAACTTCACATCACGAACTGGCAGCTGCTGACGGTGGTACAGCTTCGAACGGAACACCCAGCGGTCTCACGTGACGCCTGTAAGGGTCACAACCACAATCCAAATTCTTTGATAGAGTTAAGGAACATCAGCTGTTCACTGACACGCTTGCCAAAGAAGAAATGCATTGTAAAGCTTTGGTTTACAGCTGAAGTTGCCTCTAAAAATTTGGATGGCTGAAATGTTTAACTTCATTTCATCTACACAAGACAGTGACGCATGAGCAAACTGGAGACACTGAACATTTGTCCCTCAGCCCCTCACTATGTAGATGAGGTGTGGAGGTCTGTTTTTGTACATATTGGTGATCAAAAACTTGCTCAAGTTATCTTACAAGAGATTTTTTTTTCCTAAAGAAATGTTTATTTCTTTGTTTCAGATTTCACAGACAGTAGTAAATATATAGCAGCAAATTCAAGTGGGAAGTGAGATTTAAACTTCCATTTTTATCAAAAAGCACAGCAATAATGAAATCTAGCAAAACATGTTAATTACTCTAGAGAAAAGACTTTGTATAAAAGTCCTTCATTCAGTCTTTTTTTTTTTTTTTTTTAAAAATTCCAAATACATTTTCATACCCCTGCCTTATGAATTTGAAGATGGGCTATCATGTCCTTGCTACAGGCATGATTTGTTTTCTTCTTTTTTTTTTTTTTTTTTTTTTTTTTTTTTTAAAATTTACACCTGACAAATTTCTGCATTAAAAAAATAAAAAAAAAAAAAAAATAAA
>UFQX01000635.1:142537-315513 GCA_900497675.1 Arapaima gigas
TTTTTTTTTTTTTTTTTTTAAACTGTGCACCTGACAAATTTCTGCATTAAAAAAATAAAACAAAAACAAATATAAATCAAGTAAACAGATCATGCGTCGTGGTTGTTCTTTTAAAACAAGAATAAAACTCCTTTTGGAGGGAGTCTGGGTAAAAACATAAAACTTCAGCATTTAGCTCAGATTTATACTCTCCTCGCCATATAACCCCACGTAATAATCACGGCTGAAACTTGTAACACGATTTGGCTTTAAATTAAGGTAAAACGGCCTCATCACTCCAATGGGCTCCTCTTCTGAGAGGCTTTTCCCTGAGTCATGTGCCTGTTCACCAAGCTGCCTAGAAGAAACAGCAGTTTGCACATCATCATCTTGGAGCGTCAAGCAAGCAATCTTCAGGATATAATGCATGCAAGAACTTGCACACAGACCCACAACCTTAGTTACCTGCTTGAGGACTCAAAACAATCTTCTGCTGCTTCTGTTTCCGTTTCTCCTCCTGCTGGGGCAAGACCTGTGCAGACATACACACATGAAGAGACCATTTCAACACTTGCAGACCACTTGTCTACTTCTTTGCTATCCTTTACCTGTCTTTCTCTAAAGTTCTTCAGATGACTTGGCATTGAAGGAGAGCCAGGGAAGGAGGAGCCATCAGCTTTGGGACTTCCTGTGGTGGCACAATGGTACGATTCAGAAGACTGTATTATACAGGCATCACAGCAGAGGGACACCTCAACATTTTCCAGATACCTTCTTTTGAAAGGCATCAGCTTGAGATTCCTTACCTGCAGGACCCTTGTAGACTGGACATTCCTTCTTGATGTGGCTAGAGGAGCCACAGATGAAGCAGCGCTTTTCCTCCTGCCTTTTCCACCTGTCACCCTGCCGGGGGCCTTGGTCCCTGGGACTTTCCGAGGGCTCTGCCCACACGTGGTTCTGGTCTCCACGGTGCCACCTGCTTCCTACACCATCTTCAGGCCCCGGATGATCATGTTTATGCCGCACTCTGAGACAAGAACAATTGTTAAAAACAATTCTCCATACACTTGCTCCCACAGAAGTACACAAACAGCATCCTCAAAACCTACTGTTTTTTGTAGGTGTAATATCTCACGTCGCTGAGAATGCTTCACATTCCTGTAACATTACTGCACAAAGCATAAAAAACATGCAAGCACAAACAACTCAAGTTATTTCTACAGGTAATAAACTCCATTAGCTCCATCTCCAGGAGCAGTAAGTACAAAACTTACAAGAACAACTTTAAACTCACCTTCTGCGCAGTGGACAGTCTTTCATGAAATGGCCAATTTTTCCACAGATGCGACAGCAGCGATCGTTCGGTGCCAGTTCGCCCTCTGTGAGTACCTCAGGGTCAAAGAAGTATTCCTATGGAAAACCGGGGGGTGGGGAGTAAATTAATGCACCGCCATTCCAGAGTCAGGCTTTTTTTTTTTTTTTTTTTTAAAAACAATGTTAAAAAGAACACAAATGAGTAGCAGAGCATCCATTTCAAGCTAAAAATCCATCGTTACCAGTTGGTGCTTAATTGGGCTGTGCTGCAGACATTCACTGAACAGATGACCGAGCCCCACTCCACAATGCGATTCACGTTCACAGCGGCATCAAGTCATACCGCATTCCTACAGATGATTCATTACGTCTGAGAATTAATTTATTCTGGCGGATTACCGCCTCGTGACATTGCTTGGGATACAGGCAGTGCATTACTATGTTACAGGAATGGGGAGGTGGGGAGGGGTGATCTTATGCAAGTTCTACAATACCACCAATTGTGAGGAGACTGGAACAAATTTGTAAGACAACTTAATTTGTGTGAAAGCACAGCATGTGTCTTACAGATAAACACCTACCATTTTTGAGGAGTATTCTGCAGGGAAGGCTTTAACTGGGGTCCCAAAAACCCTTCTTGCATTGATGAAGGCCTTCATGATGAAATTGGTCACTATGACAATGCAAAATAATCAAATAAGTCAACTTGAGTCCTGTGACCCACACATGGACAAGCAGTGAACAAAAGTGGAGGAGAACATGAGTACACTTTTTAATAAAGTACTAAGCCCAAGACCAGCAGAGAAGGGAGGCACCTACTTCTTCTAGACAAACCAGCACCCAAGTTATGGTTCAAGTCAAACGGATCTACAAGCAAGAAATTAGAACACAAATTACAATTAAACATGCCTTTTCCAGAGACACCAAAAACTAAAAATATTCAGCTATGCACATGAGAAGGACACTTTCCAGTCAACAATGTTTTGCCAGGGTTGACAGTGTTGCACTTCTCAGACTTTGACACTAAACAGCTACATGTCACCTAGTCCACTCGAGGCTCTCACCCTCAATGACAATGTACTTGGAGGTCCACTGCTTCTTGAAGGTGGTGAGAAGCTGCTTCCTGCGCACACAGATGACGTGCTCCTTGAAGTCAAACTCCTCCGTATAGAACTGCAGCAGGCCAAGCCACAGCTCCCCCACGCTCTCCGTGTTCTTGCCATACTGTGGCCAGCGCTGTGGCTGTGGGCGCAGTTAGATTCTTACAAAGCACTTTCAGATTTTTTTTCCCCCCCTGATCAATAAGGTGCTGTACTCTTAGAAAGCTCTACAGTCTGGGTCACTTACTGACACCGAATTGCCATACAGCCGGTACCAGCGTGCTGCATGGAGAAAGGTGACTCGCTGCCGACCTGTTGCTTCACAGCTTTCTACCCACCTGACAGCTACCAGCAACCTACCAGCTGAGAGGTGCACTACTTCAACACCAACTCCACTTCACTGTTTACAGTCACTTGGCCTGGTTAACATACCTAATTCATCTGTACTAAAAAAACTTAAGTAAATGACACTTATCCAATTGCCACATATTTACACTCATGCAACCATGAAAAATCCCTTTGTTTGCAGGAAACAGTGTTTACCTGGGTGGCTGATTGCTACTGTAACTATTTTTACTTTTCCATTCATACAAACTTGTCTTTTGGCTAGGAGTTTTGTTTGTTGGTTAGTTTCTCCCTCTTACCTTATTCTATAGCTTTACTAGACAGTATCAATCTTACAGTTAAGTGTATGGCAAACCTTAGCTATAGACTTCCTGTATATCTACTATATTTTTCTGCTGTCAGTCTTCTCAGTGGTGCAGAGGACTCAACAGAAGTGCACTTTATAAAAAAATAAACTGAACACTCTACTTAACATTGCCCCTTTTTAGCACAGTTTCATAATTGTGCTCACAATGACGTATCGGTACGGGGCACGTTTCACTTGGCTTTACACGTCTTTCTTCCTCAAAACTACGTCGCCAATTTTTCTGGTCTACAATTACGATATTTTGCTTTATGAGCCAATTTCAAAGAATGCATTATGGTCATAAGTAGTGGGATACCTGTATACATCTCATACAGACATGAGCATTGGCCATTAGAAGAACATACACTGGTGCTTCAGCAGGAAATGAATGCAAAAAGTGGGTGAGCGGCTACAGCAGTGCTTTACAAAATTTCAAAAGGAAGAAATGCAAAATAAGATTTAAATATTCCCATAATGTTATAGACTATTAAACCTATCAGGTGCAAACAAACATTTTTTAAACATAAAATAAATAAATAAAACTTACTAACTCATCCAGTTTGTCAAAAAAGTAGACATTCCAACCATCCACTAGGATTTCAGGCTTCTTGGGACCATCGTAAATCTACAGGAGATCACATACAAATACTGAGACACTCAAATGTGAAGCAAAGCAGCCATGCTTCTAAAGTTACTTTATATAAACTATGTTGCAGGTTTAATACTAATTAAGTACATTTTATGGTCATTAAAGACAACAGTCCACCATTGCGGGTAAAGTAACGTAATAAGAGGTTGGCAGGTACCTCCTGGAGCACAGGGATGACTGGGGGGTTCCTCTGCTGCAGGAAGAACAGCACCATCAGGGTGTAGGCATAGGAGGAGAGGCTTCCTCGTGATGCGTCGCCAATGTCACACACCTTCAGAATGCATGTGCACACAAACAGCCTCAAACAACAACATTTGAATGAATCAGAAGATCCAGAACAAACCCTGGTTTAAGTTAAAATATCACAAAAAGGAAAAAAAAAAAAATTTAACACCCAAAAAGTACAAACTGCATATAGGCAAAAAAAGAAAAAACCCATAATTTTAAAACCACACTTGCCAAAAGATCATATCTGTATAAATGGCAGTGACAAAAGGATAGAAGACTATAATGTTATTACAACACCTTGATTCACATAGTAATTTAAGTGTGGAGCACTTACTTTAGAGAGCACCTTCATAACGTAACACACGTGTTTCACTCTGGGGTCGACTGCAGCGTAACACGCCAAGAGTTTGGTGTTGTGCAGGGCCTACAGGGGAGGAATTACAAGTAGTAACTTGGTAGAATTATGTAGGCTTCTTACGCTAAATCTTATTAGTCAGTGCCAGGTTATGTGGTAAAGTCAGCGTCAAAGTTGAGTGAACAACAAGTTACCTTCACTGTGGAAATACAAAGCTTTCAGTTTTTGTTGCGGCCACAGTATTTAAAAAAAAAAAAAAAAAAAAAAACCTGAAATGGAAGTAGTAAATGTGCATACAACAGGCAGTATATGTGGATGTCTTGTGAAGCTCACCACTTACCAGAGTGTTGTACAGACTTATGTCTCCCTCCAGACCAGTCCTCACGTGGAAGAACTTCACAATGGGGACTTTTGCAGTTGTGATCGGTATAATATTGCGCAATCCTACAAATATGCACAAGTCTTATTGAAAGTCCCCCCCCGTATCCATCTCTTTGGAGGAGTTAATTCTAGTTGCTAAAATGTCTGTTGTTGACTTTGCATGCAATAAACTGCACGAAGCAATGACCTGTAATGTCAATGGGCAGAAACCTTGCATAACCATATTGACTTAAGGGGAAAAAACAAAAAGATACTTTGATCTCAAATAACCAGGTCAGCTCAAATTAACACTGTTGCTTGCAATCGTGCTGTAACACACACCTGAGTGTTTCCTCAAAACTCTGGCAAGCTGGTCTATGATGCCAAGGCAGTCAAGACCCTGAGGGATAACATTGAAAACAAACGTTATTGCAACTGACCGCTGTAACCATCTTCACAAAATGATAGGAAATTGAATTATTTATTCATCATTTTCAAAAACATTACAGCATGACTTTTGTAGACTAAATTACTTACAAAATACTTACCCAGTCAAGTATCTGGGTCATTTTTTAGAGCAATTCACAGTAAGTACCTCTCGAGGGGCTGTGAACTTGTACAATGTGGCAGCTGTAGTCACTAAATTGTCTGTTGGCCCTATGCTATTTGATAAATGGCTACATGGAAAAATGGATTTCAGAAATGTGAAATGATTCAAGTGCTGGAAGCAGTGCGTGGAAGATTCTACCACCCCACAGTCATTGGAGGCCTAAAGCCCAACTCACCTCTGATGTCTGATGTCCCTCCAGAACCATACAGATGTCCAGATCACTCTGTTTGAACCCAAAGCCATTTTTGGAAGATCCAAACAGCCTTAGCTTTGCACCTGTTACAACATAAAGGATAAATGTTTTTTTTTTTGCAGATGGAGAGTGAAAACAGAGAGCAGCTAAGATAGATATACCTTGACATCAAGACTGGCCTGACTGTTGACTGTTCCCACATGGGTTGAATTACCATTGTTCAGCTTAGGAATTTGTAATAAGTCCGTTTTGAACTTGTTTTCAAGCAGTACCATTATGAATAGCCAAGAAAAGGCAGCTGATCTATTCTTTTCAAAATGTGAAACTGAGCAAAAATATTTGGTAAACATCATGGATTTTTGCAAGAAAAACTAGCTAGGACACAGGGAGGGGAACCATCAACTTTTATTGTGATATTAATGTTCTGACAAACCAGTAGCCTTACCTTCAAACTGATGCCTAATAAACTTCTCCAAGTCTAGAAGAATATGCTCTCGAACTTTCTCCTCAATGTCATCTGGCGCAAAATCTCCTTCAAAATATCATACAGGCATTAACACTGACAGTTACAATTCATCACAAAATGCTAACAGTGTCATGCATTTAAAATGCAGAAGACAAAACTTTACAACCGCACCCTTATAAATCTTTTGTCATTCAGTAAGAGGATCAATCAGAGCTTCAGACCTTGTGGTATTACAACTCAATCACCAGCTGCTGCATCAAGTAAAACATTTCCAGACTGAAATAAAGCAGGCAGATCATGCAGGCTGGAGGAACTGTATTAAATTGCTCTGCATTTCAAACTAAAGAGCCGTAACAATGCTCACTTTCACGTCGAACGAGTTCAACCGTTATGTAATAAGCTATAAAACCTTTTCACTTGTTCCTCAACTTGCAAACACAATTGGGGTCAGAAGTCAGTTTGTATCTGACTGGTTCACAAGTCCACCTGCAATGTCACAAATCCTTAATACCCTTCAACTGACTCACAGGTCAAGCGCCGTTAGATAAATAAGGCTAATGTGAAGAAAAAAATAAATAAAATAAAAATACTGTTGTAAGACTTTACTCCATTTTCATAAAGTCCATAGACTGTAGGGTCTGAGTTCTTCTATACTGCAATTGTCAAGTGTGATGGAAGAAACATGGTTGCAATCCTATTTTATCAACACAAAGCAACATTAAACTTTAAAATGTATGGAAAACCCATCATTACTTCTATTTAGTATGTGTTCCTCCTTAAGGGGGCACAGTGGGGTCGGGGGAGGGGGGGAGCAGGTGAGTAGCAGTGTAATGGTGGATTACAGGGCGGAGAACCAATTAAAGTGTTTCACCTTAAATCTAGCAAATTTCTCATGGTAAACTTCAAAGACCTGACTGATCCATTACAAAACACTGTCAGTATTTGGTCAATTTAACTGTACAGCTCCTCTGTTTATCCACTGGGTGGTTTCTGTCCGTGATGCTGTCTGCCGCAACTCTCCACAGCACCGCTAGACTTTCTATTTTATCGGACCGTTTTCTTGCCCTCAATAGGAGAAAGCAGACATACAGGGGATTTTTACGCCACAGAAATTTTTAGAAAGTAGAACAATGAACAAAATGCAATTTAAAAAAAGGTATTACTGGAAAGAAACTTCGTTATAGGGTACAAGTGCTTGAACTAAGTAATTTGTACCTTGTGAAAAGTCAGAAAAGGTCTCAAAATCAAGTGATATGCACTGGGAAAAAAAGCAGTTCTGTTCCAAAACAGCAGTTCAGTTCCAAAACCCTCCCATACTTCCAATATTCACTTACTGTAACACTGTATGCAAACTTCATTAAGGATTCTGAGAAACTTTGGTGTCATGGGAGGTAGAGTATCTAGCTCAACCCTCTTGAAATCTTCAGGACAGTCACGCTTCAGATGTCCATCATGCTTGCAGAGACTGCAAACAATAGTGTGGGACTAGAGGAAAGGGAAGCAAGTTGAGGTGACAGACTCAATACAGCCACTTTTTTCTTTGTCACAACTAACTGATGCATATACCAAAGTACGAGTGCTTAGCACTTACCTCCGGCCATCTACACGTGTCCAAATATAAGAAGAGAAACTGAACGCGATTATAACAAAATGTTTGCTTTTAAAGGAAATGCCTGGCATCATCTTCAGTACAAAAAGGTAAAGGCTACTGGGCACTTCACCCAGCAACAGCTAGTTAACTGACCAGGATAAGTTTTGTTGGAGGCTACATAGAACGTTACAAATACAACCTAATGAAATTCTGGGATTTGCACAAGTCATTCACAATGTCCTGTTCCCCAGCTTAATACAACTTCTAAGAATGCCTTGACAAGGTGGTGTATTAAATCAGTTTCATATTGCAAATTCAGTCTTAAATCTTCAAAAATTTCTGTTTTAGTTTTCATACATGCATTATATGCCAGTTTGAACTAATCAGGAATTCAACCAATTTCTATGAATACCTCATGAATTTTAATTCATTCCAGTTCCAATACTGTTAAGCAATAACTGGTTAATGTTCAGTTTTAATCACTTTAGGGAAAAATGCCTAATCAAAATTTTTTATTTCGAGATTACTCAGTCACAAGTTAATACTTTGTATGTTAACCCTGTGAAACTTTTAGCAAAGTGGACTGAATATATCAGCCTGTCTCAAGTTTTTTTTAAGAGCCTTTTTGAGAGAGCAACCCCTTAGCAATCCTCTACATTTTGATATCCACATCTTCAAACACCTTAAAAATACATTTAACTTTTCTTTGGGTCTTTCAGCTGGACCTGCACTGATAGCAAAGTGTCATCTACAACGGACCAAAAAGCAAAAGCTGTAGAAACTTGGCACGCGCGCGCACAGAAAAAAAAAAAAAACAAAAAAAAAAAAACAACCTTTTCAAAAGATTAATCAAGCTGTAGAGACAAAAACAAGAATAAAACTAAAATCATTTCAATATTATCACTGCGAAAATATCAATACTTTTTCATCTGAACCAATTAATGAGTAGGGATTGGACTTGTAAGAGTAAATCTTTTAAGGTTTAGATTACAGTGAAGACATGTACCTTCCCACGAGTGAAGACCTGCTTGTTGAACTCGTAGGGAAGAGTCTCCAAAGGCACTCCTTGTTGAGAAGTTCCAACCTGCTCAACGACAGGAGCAACATTCACCCCTGAAACCGGCCTTAATTCCTCTGGCTCTTCCCCTTCAGAAAGGAGGTTATCCCCTGAGGCAACATCTGCCAGGTACTGCTCCTCTTCTGTGGTGAAGCTGTCAAGGTGCTGTCTGGGGCACTCATCTTCCTCCTCTTCATCATCATCATCTACATCAGACTGGTTCTGATGAGGGGAGGGTCTTTTATGGTGGCCAAGGAGGTCATCAGTGCTTCCTGAGTCCTCATCTTCCCTATCTAGCCTCTCAGGGTCATCACTGTTGCCCCTTGGCAGGGGTGACTCAGAATCAGAGGGACTATCAGACTCCAGATCTTGCTCCTGAGGAAAATGGGGCAGGTGAGTAGGGTCAACGTCTTCACAGTCCGACTCTACCTCACCTTTGTTACAGTCACTCTCGTCGAGGTCCTCAGACATCACCCCTTCCACCACACAGTCTAAATCGTCCAGGAGCCCAGTTCCATCTCCTTTACCTACACCAGACACACAGGCGACGCCCACACTGTCTGTCTCACCATTGACTTCAGGACATGCCAAACTAAGGCTGTTCATTTGTGACTGGATTATCAAATTATCTTGTGCAGCTGGTGATTCCACTTTGCAAAAGGTGGCTTCTTGGCATCTCTGAGAGACCTTGTCCAGTTGATCTGGGTTGAGAGGGGCTGAACTCTGCCCATATGACTTCTGATCGGGGTGCTGTGCATTCTGCTGTTCCAGAGGCAGGGCAAAGTACTTGTAAGTAGTCTTCAGGCAGTGGAGGATGTACTCATACATCACCTGACTGTTCAAAGTCCGTGCAACATTCCTCTTCACTGCATAAGGATCTAACAAGACAACATTCAATTCATGTATTCATGCATATGGTGCAAAAGCTCAAAAAAAAAAGTCTGGAATTGTTGGAACTGTACTGCATCAGAAGTCAGAACTATTTTCATGATATTAACATACCCTCTATGGCAATCCTCTTCTTGGGCCAGTCCTTTGATTCACGGGAGAAGAAGCCATTGATGCGGACACTGATGACACGGTTTGCCATGTCACACTCCAGCGAATAGAAACGCAGCATTTCAATCCAAAGTTGGCCCAGCATTGCAGTGCACTGACGATCTTTGAAGATCAAGGGGGACTTCACATACAAGGAATTTAAAAAGTAAATGTTAAGGTCACCAAAACATTTTTACTGCTCTAACTATAGTCTGTATTCCTGAACATGTTCAAGTATTCCTATTATCTCACCTTTCCCTTCTTATGGAACTTCTGAGAAGAGGGTGCAGCCTCCTCTTGGGCAGGATTGTACTCCCACAGCACATGACCGTTCTCCACACCAGTCAGACGGAAGTCAACTGATTTGTTTATTGAGAACTCTTTAATCTGTTTGCAGGAGAAAATGCAGAATAAGAATTCTTGCTATTCAAACTTAAATTCTAAGTAAGGAAGTAGGATGAATTTCACATAACATGTATGTAAGAAACAAGAGGCTCACCCAGGAACCCAGGTAAGCAGGTAGTACAGGCTCTTTGCGCTGCTGCAGGAAGTAGATGACCATAAGCGCCAACACATAGGGAGGAAGCCCACCTTCCTCAGGATGGTCAATATGGCAGATCTGTGAAAGAAGTCCAAAGCATCACTCACACAGCATAACCACACTGGTGTTTTAAAAAGCTGATATAACAAACAAAACAAACAAACTCACCTGAGCCCAGCACCTGAAGCCTACAGCCAGGGGGAGGAGAAGAGGCTCTTGACAGGCCAGTGCTGACAGGTATACTGTAGTCAGGTAAGCATTTTCATTGCCTGCGCTCACCTTACACACCAGACCGCTGTATACACACAAATTTCAATGAACCAAATTAAATCAACTAGAAGCTGGTCTATTTTCAGTATAACAGACAGTACAATAAGCCACTATTCAGCCCCAGTTGTGAACAGAACAACTATGATCAGCAACTGTTTAAAAAAATAAAAAAATAAATTTAAAAAAGCCATGTTTAACTTCATTGTCAAAATTTCCAACATGTCCTTCCCCAATTTCCACAACAATCTGGGAGCGACACCAAGTATATCCAAGTCTACAGATAAGACAAGATAATATGACCCTAACCTCCAGCAGGAGGGAAAACATTAAGTTTTACTCTTAGGGTCACAGGACAAAATCACACAGCTGACCTCCAATTTAAATTAAACAAAATTCCAGAGAACAGTAAGTGGTACATCCATCAATTAAACTTGGCCAAAGGAATAAATATTTTTTTATTTTTTTTTACCATAAACAAAACAGAGCACTGATTTTGTGTGGCCACGACACTGCAACAGCAATACTAAATCAACTAGATTTACAGACTTCTAAAGAGCCAAGACATCCACAGTTACGTCCTCGCTGCAGCGTTTCAAAAGCACACCAATTACGTTGCCAATATACTCAGTGATAATCACAAACATACCTTTCTTTGTCTTTACAAGCCACCACAGGAACCCTCGTATGGAAGTCAGCCTCCAGGTCCACAAAGAGTGCTGCAAAAATGCCGACATTAAAACTCCAAACTCAGGTATGTGTGCGTTAGAATGGTGGCAACAAAGAAGTCTCCAACTCACAGCTCTTTGAAAGGCTCTCCTGGACCAGCAATAGTACATCTGGCTGATGCATCTGGACAAACCATTTCACAACATTAAACATCAACATGAACTATAGCTTACAGTGAAAATACAAATAAAACAAGTGCTGGTTTCCAAATGGCTGCTTCTTCGTTTTTTGCTTTAAATGCAAGCAAAATTTATACCCAATACAAGTCTGAACTGACCACTGATTTAAAAAGGTTAAACGTGCTGGCACAGCAGGTGTTTTTTTTCCCCTTATTTTTCCACAGTGACATGACCTCAAATTATGAGTTTACTCATAGTTTGACTCTTCTACCTCAAAACATTCTTGGGGGAGACAAAATAAAAACAAAAGACTTCTATGCACTTGACAGTGACAAAAGCTTCCCATACAAATATTTTAAACTTAAGAATGCGAGTAGCTTCTGAAATGCACCAAGGTCAAATTTGACATGACCTCACTGATGTTTGGGGGTTGTGGGGAAAGTGTTTTTTTTCCTTTTTACCTAACATTTCTTACTGAGAAAGGAAACTACTTTTAAATTTGGTCTGAATCCTTATTTTGGCCCACATGCTTAGGTCTCAAGTAAAGTAAATGAAAAAGCAACACAGGAAAGCCTCTCGAGTTCAAGGTTCAACAAGGGAATGAATACCAAGTACTTACATTAGATGGGAACTGAATGTCTATGTTGACATCTGAATCTTTGAAACCCAATCTAGAGCAAGAGGATCCATATAACCTCAGTGAGCATTCTAAAAACAAAAGAGAGGGTTTTAAAGTTACCATAGCTATACACAGGTACAGAGTGTTGCAGGGACAGACCGGTCACCCACCAGGCAGGACAGCTCTGACAACTTTTTCCATGGACAGAACAATGTGGTGCCTCCTCTCAACATCCTTCTCAGTCAAGCCATACTTCAGCACCTCTCTCTGGATGGCGCGCCCCACCACTTGTGCCTGCTGCTCCCCTGGGGGCAAGATCTCGCTGAGCATTACCTCCTCACGGCGCTCCTGAAACACCCAGAGCCACAAACAGCTGTATACCTACTTCTTGACAGACATCTCCAATGCACAAAGGCATCCAGCAAGGATTACATGGAACTCAGTGACGTTCAGAAAGTCAGCCCTAAATGTTAAGTGCAAAACGTGCCAAGCAGAACCAAAAAAAAAGGTGCCATTCATAGTGGAAGGAAAGTGTTCAACTTCAAGTTCCTTAGGGGGTAGCTCATATAGCTCTGTAAGAAACAATATCTCCATATAGGTACACAGGATGCTGAATAGCAATGACGACAAAATGTCAGAGGCATAGAGCTGCTCTTTGGGTTAAAAGCAAACGTGCCAATAAAGCATTTACACAGATAGAGCCGCATTTATCATTACCCTTGCTCTCTTCTTATGCCACTTTTCCTTCATGTGCTTGTGAGCTTCAGGCACAGAGTCTAGCAGCACATCACACAGGGTACAAGTGTAAGATGCCCTGGGGCTGCTCCGGAGACACTGCAAAACACACCAGTGACAACAACATCAGCTGACATTCCTGTTGCTGCACCATGAACAGTGTAAGGAAGAGACTATTTACAATTGGCCTGACATGCCAGTAACAAACTCACATTCTTCAGGGGGATTATTCCCTCCTTGGCAATTTTTTCCTCAGCCCGTCGAAAAGCTTGGAGTTTCTTCTCTGAAAGAGCCGTTTTATCAGCCATGGCAGTAGTCCCTTCATCATCTTTCTCACTAGGCTCTCTCTTTCTCTCTCTCATCCTTTGCTTGCGCCCTGCATGAGATGACCATTACAGCACTTGGCAAAATAAAAAGTGCAAGTGTCTTACATTCCAGAAGCAAAGAGACATGCAATGGTTTTGAAGAAACTTTCTTCTTCTTTCGAGGCAGCAGACAACCCACTTTACTCATCCTACCAGAAATAATCGCAGAATGAAATTATAGAGAATACAGTGTGCCTCATCCTGAACTCTTGCAGAACTATACCTGAGGCATGAGGGACAGAATCGACTGCCTCCTGGGGAACCGTTTCCTTCCGTCGCTGCCATCTACTGCTCATCTCTGAGGGCTTTCCCACATCTTCAGCATCCTCATGATTGGAGTCCTTTCTCCAGTGGGCCCCGTGACCAGATGGGCGATCTCTCCAACTCTTCTCTTGAGAGCTGTACGACTCTGGGGCTGGAAACTTCCTGAAACCGTCTCTGTGATCACGGGTCTTCTGACCAACCCGACCAAACTCTCCGGGACTGCTGCTCAAAGGGCTGTGGCCGCTACCTCTGGGACTGAAGCCATAGGCCCGTGAGATGCCTTTCTTATCATAGAAGCCCTTGTCAGGCTTAGAACCATAACTTCTGCTGTATTCAAAAGCATTGGTGTGCACGTGGCTTCTCCAGCTTTCTGGATCCTCTGCTGCTTTGCCTCTCTCCTTGGCCTGCTTGGGGCAGCGCACTTTCCCTGTCTCTTCCATGAGATCTGAAAACTAAACCTGGGGTTGAAATACACAACAGTCAGTCAACAACTGCATGACACTGTCATTTATCGACAGCAAAAACCCGTGTGACAAACGGGGGGAATCCTCACGTCACAGAAGGGTGGGAGGGGGGGGGGGCAGGGGAGAAGAGCTGATAAAGGAAAAACCTCAAAGATCCAACTTTAGAAGTCAACCTAAAAATAACCTACTTTCAGAGTTTCAAAGACAATGAGGCAGGTTGATGTAAAATTTACTGAAATGTAACCAGTCACAAAATATGACCAATAAGTAGGTGGGGTTTGTACACGTTCTAAAGCCAACGATCAAGTCAGCCATTCAGTCACTGGACACGGCAAACTGGACACGGCAAAAAAAAAACAACCGTCGAAGGACAAAGAGTTGAACTTCTCGTCACGTTTTTTTTTAAAAGGGGAAACATTGCACCTTTTCCATAAGCCACCTGTCTAAGGACGCGGGGAGGGAAAAGGCCTCGGTGCCTCAGGCAGCTCACGGGGCTCCGGCCCGCGGGTCGCGGAGCGCAGCGCTAAGGAGCACCGCGGACACTAGGCCGCCCGCGGCGCACCGCACCGCACCGCACCGCTTGCACGGGGTCCAATGCCAAGGGCACGGCCAGCGGAGAAGCCCGACCGCCCTCCCGTCTAAGGCGGGATCCAAAAGACACGCAAACAGAACGCAACACTGCGACGGGACATCATGTCTGTGTACAGTTGAGAAAAACACGAGCGCATTAGGGTGCAAGTTTATCCAAACGCTCCTGACGACAACGGGAACCTGACTGGCCGAGACGCCGCTCGGGAGAAGCGCGAGAGCCGCGATTCACGACGGACCGCGGAGAGCCGAGTACCTGTGGTCCGTGACACGGCTGCATGCTACGCTCCTCCACCGAGGCGAACGGGCAGGTGTGACGCCGCCACTAAAACAGGAGCGGTGACAAAACTGCCCTCGCGCCTCCTCGCGGAAATAAAGACTGTGCGCTGTCCGGGGGGCGGAACTCGTCCCCGAGTGGGGCACGCTGATTCGCCGGGCGAGCGTGACGTCACCGCTTTTTGTTCACGTACAGGGTGTACCGGTTGCGCAGACAGCTGCTTATGGCAGCGTCTCAAAGGCAGGAACGTGAACTGTTACACACTTTATCATAAGAATCCACCTCGAACCAGTCTGTTAGCAGCTTTAGCACAGTTTCGCCACACCTAACGGCAAAACGACAGCTTGTTTTCATTCCGGTGTTTACATGCAACACACTGCGTTTGTCCTTTAACAACTGCCCATTATTAATAATTCAGGGCGCAAAACAACATGTCTAGTGCAAACACTGGGCTGGGTATGTTTCTTTTTAATTTAGGTGAATAAATGTTAACCTAAAATATGTTTACATTTTTTGATTTTGCCTACTGTGTGGGATTATTATGAAGGTAGCGCCGCCGCGTCACGGCGCCTGCGCTGTTCAGGCGTAGGTTTGAATCCGTCTCCTTCTGTTTGCAGTTTGCATCTTCTTCCTGTGTCGGAAAAACACGGCTTTCAAAACTGCCTGCAGTGTGTATATGCGGCTCCCCTGGAATGGACTGCCGTCCCTCCCAGGGTGAACACCCTCCTTGCCTCGTGCCCCGTGATTCCAGGTGAGGTTCTGCATTCCTGCAGCCGTGACCAGAACAAGAAGTTAATGACAATGGGTGGATGATACTTTCACTACCTTCTTCCTGACGAAATGGATCTTCTGATGTAACACAAGTCTTCTGGCTCCCAACCACTGTCAAGAGGCCTGTGTACATTTTTTTTCTTTCCATCTCTGGTTGGTGGAACGTCTATCCATCCATCTGCTATAAAAATCACGTGTTCAGCGCAGGGGCACATTTGTCTAATCTCCACCCACTGGAACCTGTTGGGGTAGAAAAGGGCGCGAGGCAAAGCAAACCCTTTACACGATCTTAACCCTTCAAACCATCGGTCCTCATCGATGAGCGCCATCTTCTTCAGCATCATCCCAGGCAGAATGAGGCCTTTGTTGTCGTCGGAGGTGGTGGTGAAGGTGTCATTTGCAGTGCAGATGCTGACAACTAACCACCTGCAGACACACACTCATTCACACATACTCACATTAATTTCTTTTTTATTGGCATAAACCGCTTAGGATTACTGTCTTTCTTGAATATGCAAATTAAAATGAGAATGAAGCAGGAAAATATGTCCAGTGCACTAAAAGGAAGAATAAACAGCATCCATGGTGCCTCAACACTAAGCCAGTATGGGGAGAGAGAAAGAAAGTGTACATCTATGGAAGGGTAGAGAATGAAAGCATGTGACTGATGTGGACAAGCAATGAAAAAAAGCAACCAAAGGCCCATAAAAAGTGGGCAGCAACAAGCAATAATTTGAGTAAAATAAGTGTACCTCTCCTTCCCCCAGCTGACACTGACATGCCTTCAGGTATCTATATGCTTTGTAGACAGACTGGATGACTAACACGATAACAACTGATAACTAACCAACATGTACAACTGACCACCATTGTACTACTGTTGCTTTACTACCAGGTTACCTACATGCTTTTCTTCAGTGAGCGGTGATGCCTTATTCTTCTGAAGCTGATGGACACCGCTATGTTATGGACAGGCATATTTCACTTCCTACTGCACTCAGAAAAAGGATCCTTTATATTCTTAAATATCCGCCCACTTTGAACGTAACGTTGACCTTCTGCAGGACTTCCATCCATCTTTGGTAACTGCTTAATCCTAGCAGGTTTGCAGCAGTCTGGGAAAATAATCAAATGGCCGGTGATAAAAGTACACCTGGATGGGACAGCTGTCCATTGCGAGGTGGCCAAACACCCGCACAGCTAGACACTGCAGGCGATTTAGAGGGACAAATTAACCTGAAACACATCTTCAGGAGAAAGCTGTAGCACCCAGAGAAAGTCCACACAGACATGGGGAGAACATGCAAACTCCACACAGACTGGGTAGGATTCACACCCCACCAGCCTGGGTGCTGAGAGGCGGCACCATTGCTTGCTGAGGTATTGTTCCACCTTGAAGTGTGTGTGTGTGTGTGTGTGTGTGTGTGTGTGTGTGTGAGACAGAGATAGAGAGAGAGAAAATTCGCCCTCTTTTGTCAAGATCTGGAACTGAACCCTGTTAAAGGAATTCATCATTGTTGTTTTTAGTTTTAGTCATACAACTAAAATTATTATTAATAATAATAGCTATGTAGTGGTATTAAAAGTATTTTCTCAAAGAAAATTAGGGTAGAAAAAGATTTATAAGGTAAAATAGAGAGCTAGAAATAAGACCAGAATACTGCATTATGGTTAGTGCTGCTGCCTTGTACCTGATGGGCTTGGGGTCAAATCCCACCTCCTGGTGTAGTACCCTGATCAAGGCGCTTATTTAGAATTACTCCAGCAGAACTTGCTCAGCTGTACAAAGGGGTAAATTTTAAGTTGATCTCGAGAAACTGTTCAGATGAATAACTTGATTTAGGTTAATAATGGCTAAAGCTAAGTGTTCTGTCAGAACACAGGACTGGTGATTTATTTCACTGGCATCAGCTTTTACCAGATGCTTTTTTATAAGTCTTTATAAGTTTTTCTAAGTTTCTGTAATCAGATTCCTTGGTTGTAGATTTCAAAGCCACCAGTGTCCTTAATCACAATTCTGCCATTAACAACACAAATGCTGTGAGTGAAGGTGAACCCAAGTGCAGAGCTTATTTACAGTGATGATGGTGAAGGGCAAATAAAACTTGAGACACAAATAGATTAGGTACCCAGGAATAGGGTCAAGACAGTTAAGAACACACACTGGATTGGCTCAACAGGAACTTGAACAGCAAGCTTCATCACCAAAACATCCATCCATCCATCCATCCATTTTTGTTAACCACTTATCCTAAGTAGGTTCTCGGTGGTCCAGAACCAATCCCAACAGCAGTGGGTGCTGGACTGTGAAACTGCAAATGAATAGGACCTCAGTCCATTGCAGTGTGGCCACACACAATCATTTACACAGGAAGGGTAGTTCAGAGTCACCAATTAACCTGAAACACGTACCTTTGGACTGTTGGATATATCCCACACAGACATGGGAAGAATATGCAAACCATACACAGACTGGATTCATATTCACCCCTGACCGATCCACCATGCCACCTACAGCCGATAGTTTCTCCTACTTCCATTTATAGAGTCTTGATGGACAGGTGAGCCAGCCAGGCGTACAGGAAAACACACAAGAATTCCAGAGAGGGAGACCTAGTCCTGCGTGTGAAAAGACAATTTAGAATTGGCTTCTCTCTCCTAAGTGGCTGTAACTGGCCCACTTTCTAAATTTTCCATTTCTAAATATGACTTTTTTTAAATTTTATCGTTTAAAAAAGTGTCCTATGAATGGTGGCGTATTTCGATATTGAATGGATATTGTATTTTGGAAAAAAAAAAAACCTGAGCAGGTGAAAAAGATTGCCAGAACAAGGGCAAATTTGGGAAACCCAGTAAATCAGTGGCACTGAGGGAGAAACGCCCCCACCCCCCGCCAAGACAGCTGGACTCGGTGTATTTTGAGTAATTAATTACACACTATTTTATCTTAAACATTTGGCTAGAGCCCTACGGGCTAACGGTTTTCTGCTAATAGGTGGCCTGGCTCCATTGTTCTTGCAAACTGCCGCACGGAGGTGCGAGATCGAGCTCCCTGGGGGTGGCGGGAGGGGGCGTGGCTCGCTTTCCCTCGCCTGTGCGCGCGCTTCGCTCGCTGCTCCAGGGCGGTTCGACCCCTCATCCAGAGCGCGAGTCGCGTCTGTTCTCACATCAGGAAGCGCATTTTACTCACTTTAAGTCGCCGGTACCGGTGCAGCAATACGCATACACAGCTTGGATAAACGTAAAAACCTGTATAATTCGTAAGATTTTATGGGAATTCCGACGACAACCCGCAAAAGCTGAAAACCGAATTTTCCTCACAAACAGTATCGTTTAAATAAACGAGAATAAACAAAGTACGCGAAAGATGCGCGAATGAAAGCAAGGCACGCTCCCGCCTAGCCACGCGCGCGCGCGCACAGTCGGCATGGCAACGGGACGCGCCGGCCCCACAGTGTGTGTAATAAGATCCAGTGAATGAAGCGGCAGCGGGCCGCTCCGCAGAGCCGGGGCGCCGTTTCGCCCGGGAAAATCGCTGGCCGAGAAGCGCCGTCGCTCCCAGTCGGAAGGCGGCGCTGCCATGTCGATAAACACGCGTCGCCTTGTTTCGCGTTCACATCGCGACGAGCGACGGCCGACAGTCCACGTCGCTCCGGAGATGGTCGCGTGCACTTACGCGGGCCATGCGGGGCAAGTACAGGCACCCGACAGTTTGAAGCGGAAGAGGAGCGGGGGCTCCTCGGAAAAGGAGGACGCGACACCGGAGGAAAGTCGCGAGTTCGTGGTGATACACGCTGCCGTGATGTGTCCGCCCGTGAAGAGGCAGAAATCCCTCCGGCGCCGAGATGGAATCACTGAACCCGCGTTGACCGATTCGGGCTTCCAGGAATACCCCTTAACGCCCCCTCCGGCTCCCACCCCGTGCTGGACACACCGCCACCGCCTGCCGTCGGCCTGGTACAACCTGCTGGATTATGAGGAGTGCTACAACATCCAGAAAAGCAGTGAAGTTCATTTTCTGCCCATAAACTACCTGTCCCGTCAGCCGCAGGTAAGTGGGTGTGTGTGCCAAGGAGCAGTGTTTCGGTGTGGAGCGTAAAGTGGAAGTGACACGCGCCACACATGTCGCTGCGTTGAACAGGTGACGGCGGAGGCGCGGTGCAGGCTGGTCAGCTGGCTCATCCCCGTCCACAGGTACTTCAGGTTGTCCTTCGAGACGTGCTGCCTCACGGTCAATATCATGGACCGCTTCCTGTCCACCACACCTGTAGCGTCCGACTGCTTCCAGCTGCTGGGGGTCACCTGCCTGCTGATCGCCAGCAAACTGGTGAGTGAACCATCCATCTTTGTCTTTCGCTCGGCTCTGGGGAAGGATTAATGGAAATCATTTAACCAAATGAGCAAAATGCTAAATGTAATTTGAAATATTAAAATATCCGAATTGAAGGGGAAAAAATTACATTTTCTCCCGTTTGCAGTATTCTGCTGGTAGATCAGGGCATTGCAGGTACATGAATGAATAAAACAGCATTTCCCCCTTAATGGAGTGTAGTATAGCCAGTGTACAACCTACTAACTTGGGATCTTCGTTTCTTCCAGGTGGAGGTCTGCTCGCCTCAGATAAAACAGCTTCTATCGCTGTGCTGTAACGCTTTCACAAAAAACCAGATGTGCAATCTAGAGTGCATCGTCCTGATCAGACTCAATTTCCGGCTGTCTGCCCCCACGCTGGATTTCTTTCTCGATCACTATATAAATCGTAGACTGGCAGGTCACGAAGGACAGGACAGAAAGGAGGCGAGAAGACCAGGCGGCAAAGCCGCAGGGTGTCACATGTCGAGGACGTGTCGCACAAGTACAGCGGACACCTTGGGAAATCAGCGTCTCTCAAACACGCAGGAGCAGCCTGGGATGTCAGTCCCCATGAAGGCCGGTTCGGGAGAGGAAAGCGGGAGTCCGTGCCCCATGGAGACGAGAGAGGAGGTCACAATGCCACCCAGCAACATTTATGGGAAGAGTAAAATTCTGGCACAGACAATATGTGAGCTCAGCTTGGCTGACTACACCTTCATCAGGTATCCCCCTTCATTGCTGGCACACTGCGCTGTAAGGCTAGCAGAGAGCCTGCTAGATGTGGAGCCCGTGGAGGACACTCAGCCTCACGAAGAGGGTGTAGATCCAACCCTGAGCCAGGAGTGTGCTGACAACCTGAGACTGCTGGTGTCCCTCAACCAAGAAGTGCTGCAAACCATGGCTGGACTGTGACCCTTTGGATACTGCCTCTAGTGCCTCATTTTCAAGTCGTGCTAATTTATTCACATATTCATATTGTATGGATATGTCTCTTTCAGAAATGTACTGTAAACAAGATAGTTGTTCTTGTTCGAACAGTCAAATATTATTGAGGCAACATTCTCTTTTGACTGACTGGCGTTTGTGACTAGTGTTCATGATGGTGTGTCATAGTCTGGAGAAGAGGCTACCTCACAAAAATAACTCGTGATTGATGTTGGAACTGAACAAATGTGAAACAAGCCACGCTGTAAATAAAGATTATTTGCATCACTTTTGTAGTCTCTGTTTCCGGGATAAGCCCTGGACCACCGCCCCCCCCCCCCACCAGGATAACTGATGATGGATGGATAATTTCTGTAAAATGTTCAATAGAATTGAAAGATATTTAATAAACAATTATACGAAAGGTTGAGTCTGAAATTTATTGCTATCCTCTTCATATAAAGGCAACAGTTTCCTACGTGCTTGAACTATATAAAACACCCAGTGTCCAATGGCACGGCGATATTTGCAGAGAAAGGTGAGATTGCAGGTACGGTCCATATTTGTAGATATAACGGGCAATATAAACGATATAAAGTGAAATATGGAAACATAACTGTTAAGAATAATGCTGGCGGAAGTAATAATACACTTTTGATCACTTTGATTAAGTTTGATAAACTTTGTTTCACTTTTGGTGGCACATTGATCACATTGTACAGTCATTTAATTTTGCATTAACTAGAGCACATTCGTCTTAGATTGTCACTCTAATGCTAAAAACGGTTAATACAACGGTTTATTATTATTATTATTATTATTATTATTATTATTATTATTAATAAGAAGAAGAAGAAGAGTGTCGGACACGGAAAACCAGTATTCCACAAACTTTGGTGCGTTTAGTTTAGCGCCGTTGTTGTTTGTCCTGTAGAAATAAGGAATGTAGTAAATGTCGTTAACGTGTTAATCGGTTTGAATTAAGTACAAATGGTACTTTTTTAAAGGTAAAGTTAATTAAAACAACAGTTTTTTAACTGATTCCGTGGCTGTGGATACTGGCCGCTGCACTGGCGCCTCGGATGCGGAAAAGGCGCAAACTGTGCATGTTAGCCGCACACAGGAACAATGCATCGCTGCGGGCCACGCAGGGGCGGGGAGGGGGGTGGGGGGCTTCGCGGGGCACGGCGGGGTACGGCGGGGTTCTGGGTTCAACCGCAAATGGCATCGGCGGTATGTGAGCGAAAAGAGCGAGCGCTGCCCGCCACCTGAAAACCGCTCATCTCCAGGGACGCCGTCGTGGGTAGAAACGACTCGGATTGGACAGAATGAATCCATCATTTCCCCCCCACGGCAAGATATAACATCCCTACACGCAACTCGCCCGACTGTTGACCCTGTTGTCACATATGCAACATGGCTAACGAAAGAAAGGCTTTTGGCAGCATTTGCCCCAACAGGATGGGTAACTGCGCCTCCCGGAGTCAAGATAAGAAACCAGCCAAATATGATAATAAAAAGGTATGGAAAGAAGAAGGAGTTTTTCCGCCCCGCGTTGTCTGGTATAAAACTGTTTTTTTTTTCTAAAACTCAATGATCCCTTTTCCGCTGATCCATTTCAAGTGCATGAAAACCGTGCCAAACAGATCTTCAGTGGCCATTTACCGCGAAGAGACCCCCAGGATCGCCGGCCAAGGTGGGCGTCATGACAGATGAGCACGTCACTTTTTTCCCACTTCGCCCGTTCGTGCTTAACTGCTCTTTAACGCCAGTGTTTCTGTTGTTTCCCTCGTGCGCCCTGCGCTCTGCAGCCCTCGCGGCGCTCGCGTGGCAGGGTGCGGGAGGCTGCGCGCACCGTCAGGTAGGACCGGAAGCACGTGCACCGCACCTTCGCACTACTCGGCACCCGGACGGTTGTCCGTCGAGCACGTGACAGTCGCGCGCGCCAAGCCCGGGCCGCCTCCACAGCGGGAGCACGCAGGAATGCCCGCGAGAGCGCGCGCGGTTGGCTCGTGGCGCAGACCTGCGGCGTGGCGGGAACTGGTCGCGCGGTCGTTAAAAGCGAAGAGCGGCGGCGGCGGCGGCTGCGCTCAGTGATGCTGAAGCGCTGTGGAGAAGCGTCGTCTCCGCCAGATCTCACAGACTTCCTCTTTAAATTTCACACGTCTCACATTTCTCTTTAAGTTAATTTTGTGCTTTAATTCCGGAATTACGAGCCAGCATGGCCGTGCACAGCTGCGCTCACAGGGCTTTCCCCAGCTGGGACTTTGACTGCCAGGTAGCCATGCACTGATTTTTATTTTCATTACGGGTTCATTTCATCTGAAATGTGATTTATGAATTCGTCTCATCTGTGTGTCCAGGAGCAGCACTCGGGTTACGACATTCAAGGCTTCTTGGATTCTGCTGTCACCTTCCTGTCAGGTGAGTTCTTTCTCCCTGTTCGGTTGGCTTTACAAAATAACACCGATGCATAAAATCACAGCACGTTGCTATTAAATCACAGCCTGACGGTTCAGCTGGAGAACTGATACATTTTGCACAATTTTCACTGAGTAAAGATTTGATTAATAGCTTTTAACTTAATTTGTTTCTTTTATCAGGAAAGATTTTTTTCAGCTTATCAGAAAAACAACTCCTTTATATAAAGAGGGAGCCCAGAATACCTTTATCTATGGCCTATGTTAGTTCTGCACTTATATGGCGACGTCTGATATAATAATGTCTAATATAGCACAATTTAGCCGTAAAATATTCTATAATCATGATATTTAATCTGGGCTCATTGATCGTGTTTGACGCTCACCCCATATTTTTAAATTATAGATGCCACACAATAAGATATGTAAATCGGTTTATATCCCTTCCCAGAATCCCCTACCCTGGACGAGGCCAGTCTGACGCCAGAGAACTTGCTGCTGTCCGATTTTGAGGAGTGCATCATACCTCCCATCCCACCTATCCAGGACTGTACCCTGGAGAACTGCCTGCCTGACCACCCCGCAAATTTTCCCGTACCCCTTCATGAGTTCCAACCACAGCTGCAGCCCCCTGCAGAGCACTTCTGGAGGAACCTGGCTGACCAGCATCAGGAGGCTTTAGGAGCTGCTTTGACCACCAACAGTCAGGTGATTTCTTGAGGTACCAAATACAAGCGTAATGCAAGGACATTCTGAAGCAGAATATGAGAATGTTCACGTGCGCTGGTCTGCTAGAAGGGTTACGCAGTAAAGGATTCTGTCTTTCACAGCTTCACCTCACACTGAACAAAAAGGAGGAGGAGATTGCGTCTCTGCAGGAACGAAACATACATTTGAAGGAACTGGCAAACCACGCCAAACACTTGGCCACCATTCTTGATGTATGTATGTATGAAAAGTGTTTTGTTTCCTTTGTTAATGTTTACTGTACCATACTATCCATCCCGTGCGGTTCCTAACGGACACCCGAAGGTTCGTCTTTCTACGCCAGGAAGCTAAGTGCCACTTTCCAGGCTGAGTTGTGGTGGCAGGCTGACAGTCATTTAAACAACTTATGGCAGATCGCAATGAAAAGTAGCCTGAAATGCAATGCGGGGAATGTGGCTAAGTCATCTCCCCCTTTTTGTAGAAGCTGATGACGGCTGGAGAGGAAACTCACGCGAAGTCGGTTCCACCCGCTGCCGGCTCTCTACCGATTTGTGGCATCAAGCGCCGGAGGCTGGAGGAGCTTTGCGATCAGCCTCAAGGCTGTGAGGGTGTGGATGACATCCTGAGGAACATAACAGAGAGATGCAACGCTGTGCTGCGGAGGGATGCAAATTTGCTCCGTTCTCGGCATAAAGAGGCGGAAACAGGTAGCTGTCAGAGGGTGGAAGCCATAAACATGTATGGTTCGTTCACGGGGCTGCAGACCTCCGTGACCCTCAGTAGCGTCGGCACAGAGGGCGGGGCAGTGGACGAGGAATCTGCATTCAGGACCTCGGTCAGAGATCACTGTACGATTCGTACCCTGACCTTCCCTCAAGGCCACGCGTTCACCTCCACCACCCCCAGCGGGGGCTACAGATTCCGATGGGTCCCTAGCTAGCGCAGGCACTCAGCTAACTACACTGTCCTTAAGACCAGCGCGCCGCCACACTTAAAACAGGCCTTTCTCAAGGTCCTCCTTCTCTCTTCAGGTGACTCTTCTGGTGATTCTTACATAAATTACAGCAAGTAAATTATTTTGCAATTCTTATTTTATTGCATGTGAATTTAAATGAAATTTGTGACAATGAAATGAATGCTGCTGATGTGTACCTCATGTTTACAGTTTGCCGCACGCCTCGTGCTGCTGACCTCTGAAACCTTCTTCAATCTATTATATGCCTGCTAACCTGTTTTTAAGTAGGGGAAGTTGTGATTGTAAATATAAATGCTGTTTGTGCCATTAAAACGAATGTACAACTACTGTGTTTTGGCCCTCATTCTGATTTGTGATTTGTTTGACAGCCAGAGCAAAGAAAAGACCTCGGGTCACTCTCATTAATGTGTCCTTTGCTCCCATAAAATCTTATTTTATGCTCATATATAATGTATTATTACAGAGAAATAAGTCGGCCCAGGCCTTCTACACCAGCAGCCCCTAGACGGCTACACGGAGCACCTCCTGCTCTGAGAATTCTATCGGTAACAGTTAGTGATTTGTGAACTAACCAGTACATTTTATTCTATGTTAAACCCATTTCTAGTGTGGAAACGTTGGTGAGATAATCACGACACTTCTATGCCTTCTGGCTAAAGCACTGCTCCTCCTGTCTATTAAATCTGGCCTTACATCAAGAAATGGAGTTTGGTCAGGTACTGATTTACTCATACATGCATTTTTTTACACACAGATGGTTAACTCTCAGATACAAGGTATACGCAATGTTTTGAGCTTTTTTTAAAGGTTAACCATCCAGTTAAATGTCGCAGACCTTCTCTGTCACTCTGAACAGCAAAGCATGTTCATCTTACTTCATTTGACCACTGAAAACAAGTGGCATTGTTAAGTCTGTCTGGTTAGAAATGCGGTATAAGAAAAGCAGAGACTAAACATGGGAAATATCGTTGGCCTTCTAAAGAATAATGCGAGGAGCGATTCATATATATTCCCTAACCAGACAAAGGAAATAAAAAATTTGCTTTTGAAACAGTGACGATATAGGTACGGTTTGGTTATAGAATTATATGGGCTCATGCAGAGAGCATAATGAGAAACTAAAAATAAAACCAGTAGCGTTGTATGCTATCTGAACACGTGGCCACATAAAATGACAGAATTCAACAGAATGTCAAAAGTGAGGCCCCCCATCTAGGGGGGGGGGGGGGGGTTGACCGGCGCAGCACCGCGCTTCTGGGAACTTCTCAGGAAAGTGCTGAACGGAGACGATNGGGGGGGGGGGGGGGGCTGACCGGCGCAGCACCGCGCTTCTGGGAACTTCTCAGGAAAGTGCTGAACGGAGACGATGGAGGGTGAGGACGGACGTATGAAACTTGCAGAGGGGAAGAAACATTGACTTTGTTGCATGCAAACACCCGGGAAAATTTAAGATGACAGAGAATCCCAGAGAACTGGTGTGTAACTGGGTTATCCAGGCTGGTGGTTAATATCCCTCCTTAACATCTCCAGCTCCACCGAGCGCTATATTGCTCATATTTTTGCCTCTATACTGAAGTAAAAACGCTTCTGGTTTAAAGCGCGTTTTCCGACACGGTGGCGCAGCAAATGATCGTTTTCTAGCGGAACAGGCGCTGTGAGCGGGAGCCGCGGCAGTTTGGAAAGTCGCCGCCAAGACTGCGGGAAAGGCGCGTTCCGAGCGGCCAATTGACGGGTCTCTGGCCACCGCAGTAACCGCGGGTAACCACGGGTAACCACCGGTAAACTCAGGAACAAAAGAGAACAGAGAGATAAAAAACGAGGGTTAATCCGACGAGAAGAGTGGCGCAAAAAAGTGACACGAGGCGCGCAAAAAAGCCTATTGCGGTTAGAAATAAATCACGGTAACAACGAGGGGGTGCAGGTTAGCAAAAAATAAACTAATAAACGTAACAGCATACGAAGAACTGATCGTAACTATTGATGACGTTTGTTGCCAGAACAATCGGAAACTGTTTATAAAGAGCATCAGATGGTGGTCCAATAACACATATGGATACGGCAGGTGGCAAACGGACCGTCTCACGGCTCCAGTTCCTGCGGGGCAGCGCGGTGGCAACTCTGCCACATATCCGTCACCAGTCACGAAACTCCGTGTGTGTGTGTGTGTGTGTGTGTGTGTGTGTGTGTGTGTGTGTGTGTGTGTGTCGGGGGGTTAACATGTAGCCTGTAGCCCGACACTATCTTAATTTCTTACCGCCTAAAATGGAGATTTACATCTGCCAACTTATTTCCAGTTAAAATGAAAACACTTGTTTGTATTAACTACGTTATCAGCAAACCAGTTAACAACCGCACGACCAGTGTGACGGCTAACCGTCCTAGTTAAGCGGTTATATCGGTTACGCAGTAAATAACTCGATCGAACTAAACTGTAAGACAGTTTTAATCATTTGCTGGTCTCATTCGAACCCGCCACTTCCATAGAGAGTTTGGCGCGAGGCCCTTTATACTGACTGCGGGAAGGCGTTGCCATGGAAACGAACGGGCGTTCAACCGGGGGAATCCTCTGGTGTGACGTCAGCGCTGCTTCGCCTCCTCCAATGGGCTGCTGGGGAAGGTGATTCCCGCTCCGGGTTCCGCCTGTGCGCTTTATTTATAGGGTGACGGATCTGCTGTAGACCCAGTACAGGTACGACCGGAGCCAGAACTTCAGAGCACCGTTTTAAAGTAGCCTGTAGTGCCTGAAGCGAGTCGAGTTTCGACTGATTTTTAGAGCAGATTTTATTTCCAGAGACAATGGAATGGAAGCTGGAGAAGTATTCCCGCTGTAAAGTAAGGCCAGAGAAAGCCGTACTGCTGGTAAGTTATATTTCACTTCACTCTTGTCGCGACAGATTTTCAGGATTCTGCACGACACCATTTAAATGATCTGTATAACAATTTTATACCTGTATTTTCTCTATAGGCAAACGTTATGAGCGCACTTTCCAAAAACTTTGTCGTTGGACTCGAGAGACAATATTCTTCCAGTTCCAGTACCCGAAAGGTAAGGGGGACCAGAAAATTTTTTGGACAGTTTATAACGCTGCTTTCTTCTATGTGCTGGATTTTGAGTTGCTGGCGTTGTTTTATAAAGTTCTTTAACTAAATACAAAAGTATGACTCCTCCTGATATGATAAAACACCTCCCCCATTCACCTATTGTAGCCTCATCCTATCCGGATCTGACACATTTTCCTAAAAATAATCATTCGGGGGATGAAAATAGCGGAAGGTGGCAGTTTGGCAGGACCACACCGGCGTGTCCACGGTGACCAGCAACTGACCACAAACCTCGCCGCCTTTTCCGAGAGCTCAGCTGATTTGGTTTTTGTTAACATCACCTGAAAGGGACACTAAAATGATACATTACGTGAAAAAAAGGAAAAGTGAAGACAAGTTGGCTGACTGGAAGGCAGTGTCTTGTTAGCTGGTTTGGATTTACTTCACCAGCTTACCTTATACTGCCCTCCAGGAGTGCATAATAAACAACAGCTAACACTCCAGCGCTGGGTCACAGCACCTCGTGCCCTGTGTGTCCGTGTTATTCAGATCAGCTGGTTCCCTGTTTTACGGTATTGGACACTGTGACACATTAGGGCCTTTTGACACTCAAGGACTGTATAGTAGCAGTGAAGCATGGTGACCACTGCCACGTCCCAGTCAGGCAGTGCAGTGTTAGCTGGCTGTGGAGAATTCAGCAGCAATACGGCACTCCCACATTAGGACGTGCACCCGCAACAGGAATACACACCGCCGAACGCCCTGCATGGTCCACGCGGCTGATACACACCATGGTGGAGGACTGCACACCCCGACAAGGCAGTGCGGTGTTAGCCGGCTGTTGACGGAATTCAGCGGCTACACATCACTTCCACATCAGGGTGTGGAAATGACTTATTCCATCTCCATTCTTCATTGACTACAGAAACGTAGGTACAGGAGCCTTGTTTCCTCACCACTGCTCACACGGTCAATTCCGCTCCAAAAAGAGGTGTGTTTTTATGAAAAGTCACACCAGGCAACGTGCATAATGAAAATAAGATTAAATGGGAAAAACTGAGTGTACCAGCTTCTCTTGCATAAAGAGGATAATTTGATCTTGAAGATATCGAAGCCCTTATATTATTCGACTTTATCACAAAGCGCTTTGAAAACACAAACACTGGTAACTCCTCTCTGCTGCACTTTTTTTTAAAGTAAATTAACAGTAAATCAAAATCATTTGTAACAGTATTAAGGGGATTCTACGCATTTTAAAGTTTTACATGAGGCTTTCTTTAACTTTTTTGCTTTAGGGCTCACTTTAATCATAGATTTCTTAGGTAAGCATACAAGTCGCTCCACAAGGAGAAGTAGATGCTTTTGCGTGTGTGTGTGTGTGTGTGTGTGTGTGTGTGTGTGTGTGTGTTTGTGTCTGCTGGGTAGGGTTCTGGTCAACATCACCAAGATGTATCCTTTGAATTGACATTTCTGTTCTCACAAGGAGTTTCTCAAAAAATCAGGGTTGGTAACGTTACGGTGCAATTTTTTTGGGTACAAACTTCATTCATGCAGTCATCACCAAGTAAGAACTTGCAGCACACTGAGCATAAGATGCAAAATCTACCAAAGACATAATGTACTGCAAAACAAAATTGAACAAATAAAAAAGCATATGAAAATAATGCATTTGCAACAACGCATTTTTGCACGTTGCTCTTTTCTTCAAAGCATTTCATAACATAGAGCTTCTCTGAAATGTTACCGCTTTCCCTTTTTATCTCCATTCGAACCACCCGAATGCTTCTTTGCACTTTGGCCACGTTCGCCTGTAATACAGTAGATCACAGTTAAACACACTGACTTTGAATTTTTGTAATGGGACTGCGTAGTTTCCACATCATACTGGCAAAAGTTTGCATTATGTAAGTGGCGTTTCTCCATTTAGTTATTGTTATATCCAAACTGCATAATTAGAACGTTTTCTTCACCTGGGGATCATAGTTATTACTAATGCCACTTTTCAATGTCATTTTATTTCTGCCCTGATAAGCACTTTAAGACTAAATGCTGGAACAGTGAATTTAACAAAAAAGAAAAGTCAGCTAAAAAGCATACACACACACAAAAATAAAACTATTTACAGAAATGTAAAAATGTATGGCTTCTGAAGGATTAGAGCGATAAGGTACAGGTGCGATTGTACCTGGTTGTTGAAATAGCACGACACTACGACAATCGGGATTTCCATAAAACTGAATGCTGTGCTGGTTGCCATGGTGACGCAGCGTGCTCCCAGTCTTAGCACGTCGTACGGCAAAACTATGCAATAAAACTTGCATACAAACACAACGGCGAATTTATGTGAACCTGTCGAAACGGGCAACAAACCATGGCTGTTAAATGTTATTATTATTATTTATTTTTTATTTCATTTATTTATTATTATTATTTTTAAAAAAAGGCAGTGAAATGAGCGCAGCTTTAAACTTTGGGCCGACGCCTACAGTAAACAAAACGGTCAACCTACCGACTGGCCCGGGACACGCTGGCCCAGAGCAGAGAAACTGCCGGTGACGCCGGGGCCGCAGGCTGCAGTTTCAACCCCGGAAAACCCTGCACACCTCAACGCCTCTAAACCCACGGAGCAAGTCAAACGTCACACTGGCACTTCATTCAATTCGCTCACTTTTCCATGGAGCCGTTTAATATACTATAGACAATATATATTGCATTTTTAAACAAAACAACCCATAACCTATGGAGGCCTTTGCGCGTGTTCTGTCGGGACCTTTTATAGGACTGCCAAAACAATGCTTGTTTTCACGCTCCCAAAAGAGCTTGCATGACTTCCCCCACAGTGACATATTTTTTTTGCAACTGTGTCTTAAAAAAAGTCTGTATTAATGCAACAGGAGCAGAAGAATGCAGACAAGTGGTTATTCAAAGGTAAACTCCTTGTATGTTTTGGCCGGTCTGAAAGGACAGACGACCCCCCCCTCCCCCCAGGGTAGGGCTGGGCTCAGAATGCTTCCAACAAGATAAACACATTGAGGGACTAAAAACTCTAAATTCGTTGGAGAAACATGTCTTTGGGGTGTGATAAAAGGCCTCTCAGAGCTCCACCCTCTTCTTCAGGATGATCTCTCGAACCAGTGCGGCTGCCTCCTGCCGAATCTGATCCATGGGCTCCTCGGTCTTCCAGAAACGCACCACTCTGCCTTCCGGGTTGACCAGAAACTTCCAGAAGTTCCACTTAGGCATTTTGCGGACGGAATCTGGCCACAGCAGAAAACAGGGGAGCAGGCGGTCAACACCGGCCAAAACGACGCACGTCACTTCGTTCACCAGGGTCACTGAGGTCAATGGAGAGGTCACCTTTCGGTTTGGATCCCACTCCTGTGGTAACAGCCTTACCCTGAATTGGTACGGTTAACACCCTGCTGCCTAGAGTAGTAAACCAGTATCTAGGAGGCTGTCAGCTTGAGGAAGGACCTCAGTTAAATAAAGCAGGTACATTAACTGCTGGGACGCGACCCACGTCCCCTGCAAAGGTGGCGCACCTGTGATGTACTTGAAGGCCGGATCCGCCTCGGAGCCCATGATTTTAATCTTGCTGAAGATGGGGAAGGTGACTCCGAAGTGCGACTTGGCGAAGGCCTCGATGTCGCGGTTGCTGCCCGGCTCGGTGTCGCCATACTGGCCGCAGGGAAACGCGAGCACGGTGAAGTGTGACGTGCCCAGCTCGCGGTGCAGCTCCTGCAGCGCGCGGTACGAGCGCTCCGCGTGCTCGCAGTGACTCGCCACGTTGACAACGAGGGACGC
Source organism: Arapaima gigas (assembly GCA_900497675.1). Classification (NCBI taxonomy): domain Eukaryota; kingdom Metazoa; phylum Chordata; class Actinopteri; order Osteoglossiformes; family Osteoglossidae; genus Arapaima; species Arapaima gigas. The sequence continues at coordinate 174,135 of UFQX01000635.1, forward strand.
CTGCGGGGGGGAGAGCGGGCGGCGCTCAGCGCGAACCGCGCACTTTACACGCGTTTTACCAATTTATGTATTTTTTTTTAACACTACCTGGGAGTTAAAGGAACGACAGGTCGCCGCGGCAGGACTTACTTTTCCGCGGTACTTCTCCAGAGAGACGGTCCTCCCCCTGATGTCCTGCACCTCGAAGGAGTAGAAATCTTTCGCTTTCCGGGGTTTGAACAGTTTCGTCTGCAGTAGAAACAAAGTCCCCACACAGATGGCCGTGCTGAGGAAGAGGATCAGCTTCCGAGCCTTGGGCGCCGACGACTTGACGGGGGGGTACCCCAGCAGAGGCTCCATGCTGGATGAGAAGATCGGGGGCGCTCCGCGAGATCAGCACGAAAGCGTCGGATTACAAGGAAGTGTAACGGGAATGCGCCCCCCCCACACACACACACACACACACATCAGAAACATTCCAGAACATTCCCTTTACTCGGGTTTAATGCGCAAATCTCGGCAGTGGATTGACGCCTGTCGCCTTTGCTCCGTTATATGAGGTATAAGACACCCGAACTCCCGCAAAAGTTGGTCACACACGTCTCCGGACATAAATCGAGTCCATGTTTGTACGTGGCGCGCAGTGTTAGAAATTACTGACTGCATCACGTGCCGGAAAAAAACTGAACTGTATTTCTTCTGATTGGCATCATAATAAATGGCAACTGGACTGTTGTTTAGACGGGTTGCCATTTTCAGACTTTATAGTCCTGAACACTGGATTCTGCTGTCACGTTTATTCAGGTAAAAGTGCGAGGAATTAAACTTAAAAGGTGTGTAAAGTAGGGAAAGGAGCCGCTGCACTGCGGCCTTGCAGCGGCTTCTTTTGGCAGTTACACCACATGGAGCAGCAGGGGGCGCTATGGCCTCACAGCTACTTGTTGAACATTTAACTTCAGAACCACGAGCCTTAATATGGAGTTGGTCCCCTTTGCTGCTGTAACAGCCTCTGCTCTTCTGGGAGGACTTTCCACTACATTTTGGAACACGGCTGCAGGGATTCGATCTCATCCAGACACAAGCTGATGCTGGGTGATGGGGTCTGGATCACAGTTTATCCCAAAGCTGTTGGATGGGGTTCAGGTCTGGGTCTCTTTTGAGCACCGGGTCGCCGTCGTGCTGGAGCACAAAAGGGCAGATCCCAGGCCCCCCGGCACGCGTGAAGGAGGCCTCCTTTATCGACGTTGCTGCTGTCCACCTGACGCAGATCCAAACAGGTCTGCGGTTGTGCTAACATGTATACCTATATCATCTGTATATCTATTTTAGTGTATCTGAGGGGTTAGTCTGTGAGATGCTCTGGTAACCGTTGAAGGTCCTACATGTTTGACGCAGAAGAACATCTTTCCTCACAGAATGCGGCATGTTCTCCTGAAGCCTCATACAGGCACGTGAACAGCAGGAATGACGGGCAGTTTCGCAGCGAGCTCTCCGGCGGGAGCAGTCCGGGCGCCACACGGCGTCGTCGTTCCTGTGCCATCCAGCGCGACCCCGTTTGCCGGCGGCTGCCGCTGGACTCTCCACCGCGTGAGGTGGGCAACTCTCATCTGCAGCTTCCCCACCAGGAAACATCTCCTCGTGGAGGTCAGAGCTTTCCAGAAAGATACCACCGGGCGATGCGTACGTATACAACGTGTAATGCTTCAAACCTCCTGTCTCCTGTGTCTCGCGCACAGCCCATGCTGTCAAATTTCCCACAGCCGTGATGTCATCGGTTAAAGTTCTGTTTCTGTTCTGTCGAGTGAAATATTGTACACGGGTGTAGTTCTTCAGGGCCACCTCCATGAAAATACTGCCGTCGAGTAAACCTGCATCCACGGATCTCTGGAAACTCGTTTTGTGTTTGTATGTCTTCACGTCCAGATTGTGGACGAGAGCAACGGAGGAAGGATTCAGCAGCATTTGGAGAGTCACCAGAATCTTGTCAAGCACCTGTCGGCGGACTGAATAATACTGAGGAGGTACATAAAAGTCAGACGAGACGTTGTTGCTGTGATGTTTCTCTGCGCCGTGTCACGGCTTTGGATCGTAATGAGATTTTTTTGGCCTACGGGACAGCGTTTGGAAAGAACGTGAAGCTTCCGAAGGTGAGTCTCGGAGGAAGAGGACAGTAAGATGGTGCTTTCGTTCTGACGTCGCAGCTGTTCCTCAAGCTGAAGAACTCGAAGAACTTTAAGGGGGCAAATCCACTCGCTCGGCCGTACACGCTGTTTATTTCGGGCCGATCTGCTCTAGAGCTTTGGTGTCTAAGTGCTCGACATACGCGACTCCGAATACTGCGAGTAGAACTGAGGCAGGTCAGTTAGATCTGACAGGACTCTCAAAGACCGCAGGGGGTCGAGAAGTTTTCTGCATGGAACGGCGTCAGTACGGTGACGTGTTTAGCTGCCCCTTTCCTCCAACATCACTTACAGCACAGGGTAACTGAAGAGACTTTGAAGGACATCAGATAGCAGGTTTTCATCCAGAAGGCCGAGCAAAGACTGCGGTGCAGGTCAGTCTGCTGGGACTAGCTGTGCTCCTCCTGCGAAGACGTGTCGCACGGGCGTCGAGGAGGAGCTTTCAGGGCCGAAAGTGCCACTCAGACAAACATTTCCGTTGTGTTTCCTATTTGCACAAGTCCACATGTAGTTGATGAAATAAAATGAGTGGTTTTGACACTTTGTGTGGGAATTTGAATTGGAGGTTGATGAAATCAGAGGAAATCGGCATGAAGACAAGGTTGCGGAGTTGAAGAAATGCCGCGATTTCAGCGAAATGTCCCGTGTAAGAAAGGTGGAGATAGGCGTGATATTTGTGTGAGGGTGACGTGTTCTGCTCTTTTTCCCGCCCCGCGTTCCCGGCCGCAGCCCTTCGGCGTGCTGGAGACGGCCGTCGGCCCGCCTTGCGCTCGTGCCGGACTGGAGGCACGGCTGGCTGTCCCTGGAGTGCAGGATGACTACTGTGAGTAGCTTTTCTCTGCTGGGTTTTCCACTGTCTCTCCAGAAACCCTGTTGCCCTTCCCCAGGGGATAAAGGAAGCGAGATTCCTTCCATTCTTGATGTCCGTGCTGTAACAGAACGGATTTTACGATTCTTCTCGTACGTGATGTATATGATATACGACGATTATAAGCAATATGGAGGAAGAAGGGAAACTTCACGGACAGTGTCTGTCTCACTCCGGTTGTGCTGAAAGTCTTGTGGGTGACGAAGCGCTTTGAAGCTGATAGCGCTCACAGTAAGTAGCGTTTCTGTGCTCTTCAGTTGTCTAAATTTAACTAGCATGAAAACCACAACTGTGCAAAGGCACCTTGGCTAAAATTTAAAGTGACCCAATGTATCTGTTTGCATGACACGTCCTCCTCAGACCTCAACCTCCTGGACTGGAGTCAGCGGAATATGGTGGCCCTGGGTTTGGGCTCTGCTGTGCACATATGGGATGCTGAGGTCCAAGCACTACGAGGGAGCCTCCACGTAAGACCTCCGGCTTCTTTGGAGTCCTTCAGCTCCTCTTTCCACTCCTGGTCCTCGGTTTCTTCAGTTGCTTGGAGCGAGGATGGCCGCACTCTTGCCGTTGGGAAGCGTGACGGAGAGATTCAGGTAAACCTGTCTTTGAGGATCCCCTCCTGGTGACCTCAGCCTGCTTTGAAGATGCCCAGAGTTTAACCTCCTGGTTTTTACCCTCCTGAGCTGCAGCTGGATAATCGGCCCTGTTCTAAAACAGACCGGACTTTAGCGGGAGGACTAAATAATGAGGGATGTTAGACAGACACCACGTCTCTCTGTGAGATGGGATCTTACTCTTAATGACAGAGAACATCAGTTACTTGTTTAGATGGACGGTGCCAACGGGAAGCGTCACTCGCCGGTCTTCCCTTTCAGCTATGGGATGTGGAACGCAGGAGGAACCTCAAGAACGTAACGGGACATCTGTCACTAGTGGGATCCCTCAGCTTCAATCTACATGTTCTCAGCAGGTCGGTATCTGCCTGTGTTTGTACTTGTCTGTGTGCTTTTGTTGCTCCGGGTTGAGCCAGTCAATCAGCTGTGAGTAGCTAGATGTATGTAATGAAATACCTTCTCACTGACAACTCTGCTCAAGCCAAATATTACATTATTATGGATAACATCATGTCACGATGGACGATGCAGCGTGGTGAGGTCCTCGTCTTCATCTCTGTGCCTCCGACAGTGGCTCTCTCCTGGGATTCATCCATCATCACGATGTTCGGGTGGCAAGACCCACGGTGGGGTCGATCCGGCAGCAGAAGGGTATATGTGGGTTGCAGTGGTGTCCAGATGGTGGCAGACTGGCCAGCGGGACCACTGATGGCCTTCTCAGCATCTGGCCCAACGACCCAGGAAACACACAGAAGTGCCTGCCCTGGTTCAGCGTACAACATCTGACCGCAGTCAAAGTAAGACCTTCCTCATCCTGCTCCACCAGCTGCATTCTCTGTGGGCGCAGATGTGGTTATTAGTGAGTCACATGAGCTCCTCTGGTTGAACGTCGGCGGAGATGTTTCCAGGCATTCTGAAACAGAGCAAACTTTGATGTTGCTTTGTGTTAGTAAAAGAAAACAGTGCAGTTTTCCACATTACTCAAAGGTAGGCCTGGGGTAAGAGGTGATGTAGTCGCGTGGCTCTGAGTAGTTTGTAACACCCTTGCTGACTACCCGCCTCCGACCATAGCTCAGTACTCAAATTCAGGCTTCTTCTCGCACGATGTTTGAGCGTTTCAGTGTGTGTCGCAGTGCTTAGTTGTAAATACCGGTCCTTAGGAGCCATTCCTATGTCAGACTATGTTTGAGCGCTGCTTTGGCGTGTTGTTACCACAGGCCCTCCGCTGGTGCCCTTGGCAGTTGGAGCTTGTGGCTGTAGGGGGCGGTAGGGAGGACGGGACCTTGAGGATCTGGGATACAAACGCCGGCGTTTGTCTGCAGTCAGCTCAGTCCAACTCACAGGTGATTGATGGGCTTTAAAAATTTGCACCTGGCAACCTTCTTACCTTTAACCTGCACAAGAACACCGGCTCAGCTGCGCCAGAAACCTGCTGTCTAGTATATCGATATCGATTCGCTTCCCGTCACCATCGAGCGACTGAACGCCGTGGTTTTGTTTTCATTTTCACGCCTTAGATCTGTTCGCTGTGCTGGAGCCCGAAGAGTGAGGAGATTCTCACTGGCCACAGTCTTCCTCATCACCAGATGACCTGTTGGAAGGTCCCATCCCTCGCCCAGCTTGCTCACATCCACGGTTCGCGTCGTCGCCGGCCTCTTCTGAACCAGGAAAAACCCGACTCGTCGGCGAGTGGGAAGCTGCGGCTTGTCCCCCTCGTCCTCGCCGAAGAGGACGTCGCGGTCGGAAACATAAGCTGCGCACACGTCATATGCTGCGGCGCGTCTTTAACAGCGCGGTCGTAACGCGTTTAATGGGATGGAAGCCGTTTGATACGGTTCTGTTCCTCCACCCTTACAACCACTTTACCCCCCAGCTGGAGTTTCTAAACACTTACTTTCTGTTTCATTCAGAGTCATGTTTAGCACATAAGTAACGGTGGGACTTATTCAGTGTCTGTGAAAACACGATGGGCCTGAATGTCTTCTCATGCTTACAGTTTCCTGACGCTGCAGTGTAACATAACCCCGAATAATAAAGAAAACCCACTTTGCAAAATCAAAGGTTGTGCAAGATTCAGCTTCTGTAAAAACGCAAAGTGATGCGCAGTAATTTCTAGGAATCGGTTCTGTATCAGTTACTCTCATACTGAATCTGTGCCGGTTCAGCGTCACATGTCACAATATCCAGAACTTAGGGCAGACGAATAGCGCAGGAACGGCAGAAGATCTCGTCTACGACGAGGTTCGTGATGGCATCAGGACTCTGATCTCGGCTTGCTCTTTGTCTCCTTTGTCTTTCAGGGCACAAAGGCCGGGTTCTGCACATGGCGCTGAGTCCCTGTGGAAACCGTGTCTTCACCGTCGGGTCAGACCATCAAGCCTGTATTTGGAGGCTGTCGGAGCTTTTGAGGGAGCCTTTAAGGGCGGATAAGTAATTTCACAACAGCGAACGGAAGATGGACCCCCGGCGTACTTCGTAGGTACGCGCTTGAGAGCAAACGGAAAAACTCACACGGGGTGATTCACTGCACGCTGACTCCTCTGCAGACTCGAGAATTTGCATGTACCAATATGCAGCGGCGCCCTATCTTGTACGAATGTGCAGACTTACAATGATGCAAATGTTCACACGTATGCGGTGATGCTAGCGGTGGGGACCATTTCTCCTCTCCCCATTCTGTGATGATAAAGGAAACAATGTTTGGTGACTAAAGGTTCTCACATGAAAGTGTTTGCCCCCCCACCTTCTCAGAAACATCGCTGGGCTATCTCAGTTGCTGGTGTCTGGGGCTGGGTTGTCTGCATTTCTTGCCACCAAAGAATTTCCTATCAGTGCGGAACTCCTCAGCCCCCCGGCGAGTCCCCTGATGGAAAAATGACGTCTGGTGTAAAGACCTGAGAAACGATGAAATTTATTCAAATTACCTGGAGGAGCTTTATAAGGGTACCAGACCCCCCATGAGTTCCCTGCTGATGAACCTGATTGGGCCCAACAGGCAGTTTGTTCCTCGGTCTGTGAGTTGAATGTGACACCCAGCAGACCGGGGTCTTGTCACCAATTTAATATGAAGACACTCATCCAGTGTGTGGGGTGGTGTTGGACCAAGTGATCACACTTGTAGAACTGCTGATCTGTTTGAGGTTCTGTCACTCTGGAGAAAAGTGTCTGATGAATGAATAAATGGGAATGAGGGTTTTTCTCTCTCCGTCCAGCTGAGCAGCTCACGGACACCAGGCAGGCAGACAGCCCCTCGCCTTCAACGTGCCAGTTCCGTTACGTAGATTTACTGGAGCTTCACAGTAGTAGCGGGTTGAGCAGACAGTTCCAAACCTTCCTATCCACAGTCTGTGTCCAGCTCCCCTGGGGGGAATCCGAAGTGTTCCGTGGCCAGCTGAGCGCCCTTTCCCATCGATCCTGACTCTGCCCCACAGTCTCCCCCCAGTGGGGGGAGACTGCCCAAGACAGTTTCAGAGGGAGCTGAAGAGGGTACAGTCTTACAACATCACCTCAGATGGCCCAGCAACTCTGCTCTCCCAGATTGCTGAGTTCCTCACCCAGTGAAGCCCACGCTACACACAGTAGTAACTCCAACTATATCTAACTGGTATCCGTCCACCTCAGGCTGCTTCCCCATAACAGACGTGGGATCTCAGTTTCCCAGTTTCCCACCTTCCCACCTTCATGCCTTCCTAATTTCCCAACCTTCCCAGTTAGCAGTCCGGTTCCGTGCTGCTGAGGAGTTCTTCTTGGCTGACGTTGAACCCGACCACCACCTTTCGTCTTGCCTCTGCTCCAGTGGAGGTTTTTTATTTGCTCTCTTAAATGAATTTCAGGAAAAGAACGATAACTTTGTATGTTTCAGTTGTGCACGAGGACAACGTAGATCTAAACAAATATCACACGTTCAATGGAAACACCTTTAGATGAACGCAGGCAGGTTTTAAATCCAGTTGGTACAAAAGAGCTGTTGCTGATGAAGCTGTATTACACTTGCTGAGCATTACTGGACACCATGTGAGAATAAAGGCTTTGAAAATACAAGTACGCTTAAATTTGTGTCACTTCAGACTCCTGCTCTGCTCCACCAAAGACTCTGAATCCATCTGATGGATTTCCCCGTCAGTAAGGTGTAAACCCCAGGCGCCTCGCCACATTTTGAGCCGAATGAGGTGACAGCAGCATACTTGTCATTGCATAGCAGCGACCCACCAGAGTCCCCCTGAAGAAGGAGAGATGTGTCAGAAAACGTACCCAGAGACTCGTACTGGTATCACCCGACTGGGATGGTCATTATGTCTTACCTTGCAGGTATCTTTTCCCCCATCCTCGTTCCATGCACACAGCATGCTGCTGGTGATGACTGCTTTCTTGTAGAACTTCTGGCACTGTCTTCTGCTGATGACGCTGATGTTGGCCTCCATCAGTTGCCTGTGGGCTGTGTGCTCTTTACGTTGCTGATACCCCAGCCAGCAGCTCTGCAGATGGTGTTCGCTTTTGACGTTTTGAACGGGCAGCGCCAGCGTTCTCACCAACTGGTTGGTCGTCACTGGCACATTCAGCTGGAAGATGAAGAGCACTTATCTACGGACCGTTTTCATATGTGGCGCAAGAGCATTTTTTGGAAAACCAAGGCGGAGGTGGTGAAAAACATAAGAGCTTGAAAGTACCTTGAGAAGCATCAGATTGTTTTTGAACGTCTTGTTGTTGAATTTGTCGCGAGGGGAACGTCTGCGAGACTCCGAACGTCTGCTCGAGGGTCACTTTCGTTTTTCTCCTGAACGCAACGACATGCAGAAGAGAGCCGGGGTTATTTCAGGCTACCGCAGGAGTGTTACCGGTTTGTGTGCTGCAGGTAACAGGTGACGTGTCGCAGCGGTAGGGGACGTCCGGTCTTGCTAACACTCGCCACCTTCGATTCACCCCTTGCAGTGGGTGCAGTCAGGACCCTTGATCAGAACCCCTCCGCAGATATGGTGGTCTGTCTGGATGAGAGGCACGAAGGGCCAGGAGTGAGCTTTGGCTTTCTTGCTGCCAATGATCTCTGCACATCTGTCTGTGAGATGTGTAGAAGGTCCACGTTATGCGCCAAACTTCTCCTCTGAATTCGTTTTGCACCATTTTACTGGTGTCCTGGTGAAGCCCTCACTTAACGTTTGTCATGTCTTGGCCGCTCCGTCCCCATCTATCGCCCCACGTCGTTCATAAAGCGCAGCAAAGTGAAGACATCCACAGAAGCGTTTTTTAATAGCGGAGAAGTTGTTTGCGTTACTTCAAGCCGTTCTGCATGCCGTGCAAAGCATTCTGGGAGATTCACCTTCCCTCACAGGTGTGATACCGTTTCCCTTCCGCTGCCATGAAACGTTCGTAACGGTTGAGCGGAAAAGAGGGCGGAATATCTGCCGTAAATTTCACGTTTCTGCTTCGGCCCATAAAACAAAGACCGGTTAAGCTGACGGCTCAGCTTTGTCACTTATTTACAGCACAGTGCAACATTTTCCCGTGAGAGAACACAGCAAGCGGTCTGACGGCTGTCATCGTTCCTCCATTTTTCTTTTATTTCGCCATATTTATACGCATTTTCAAAATCAATCTTCCTCGTTCACAAGAAGGTCATATTAGAGTGAAGTACGGAAGATCAGTCGGGTTTCGGAGGGAAACAACGCGGACGTAACAGAAGCTCAGATGTGTGGAGAAAGCAGTTGCGGAAAAGGGTTGCGACACACGGCTAAAATTTCAGTTCTGTGGACGGTGTTTGATGCTACGGTTTGGCGAAAGACGCTGAAATAGGCTGTTAGTATAATTTGGAAGGTACATCATGACCTGTCAAAAATGCTTAGTCAGAACGGGTCGAGGGTGAGGGTTCCTTTTGCTCAGACCCCGGTGGTCTTTCGATTTTTCAGAAGTGTGTTTTAACAGGAATCGAAACCACCACCACCCTCCACTCCCCCCATTTCAGAGCGTGTGGTCTATCGTGGTTGAGGTCTCCACATGAGTCATTGGTTCCGGTTAATGACGCTCACCTCACAATAAACGGAGGAAGAGAACAACGGACGATTCCGCCCAGGTAGCCGGATCAACGCTTATTTTCACTCAGCGTGGATGAGATGCTCATTATTCCTCATGATTTATCCCACCTTGTTCCAGCAACAGAGCTGCTGCGCGACCGGTGAACTTGAAGGCCTCTTCTCAACGTTTGCTCTCAGTTAGTTGCATATTCTTTATGACCCGCAGTGATTTATCCTGCACGTTAGACCAAAATGCAAGCAGACGGAATCGACTCGAACGTCGGTCGGTCAGGAGTTGTGAGGTGTTGCCTAGTTGGTACACGTGGGGTTTTGCGAGGTGCGTTTTACTTCTGTTCTCCTCAGGTCCCATCTGTATTGCTGGGTGCTACTCAGAGGCCTCAGTTGCTAATAAAAAAAATAAAATGATCAAAAAAAAAAGATTCATCGGCTCATTCTGAAACTGAGTCACCCAGAGGCAGAAAGCAGCTGCTTCTTCTCGTCCAAAAGCACGGATGCACTGCTTGCAAATTTAGCATAGCGATAATCTCTAGAAACCACCGGAGCAGAAGAGCGACGGTCGAGGAGCGCATTTCTCAGACGTTGAGGTTGCTGCGGGACATAGGTGTTGAAGAAACCCTCAGCCTGCTGCCTCGCTGCTGCATCAGTTGTCTGTTCCAATACATTTGACTAAAATGTGTCTGAATATGAGGTAAATGTGCTCCTGTGACGTAAATGTGAAATAGTCGTTCCAGATGTGAGCTTTGGACATTCAGTCTGAAATGCGAAACGGCAGCTTTCTAGAAGATAGACTTTGATCGAAAACGTTAATGTTTAATAGTCACAAGCACGGTTCAGATGCCAGAGCAGCACGGTGAGTCGTGCTGCCAACTTCAGGCCTGGGTTTGAATCTGGCTCAGTCTGTGGAGGTTGCACATCCTTCCCATGTCACGCATGGGTCTCCCCAGGGTTCTCCCGTTTCCTCCCACAGTCCAAAAATAAGTGTGTCAGATTAATTGGTGTAGGGTGTGATTTCTCAAGGTAACACCTGCTGATGGTGGGTTAGATTCTGCACCACTGAGACCCCGACCAGGGCCAAGCGGTTAATAATGATGGATGGATAAATATGATTTAAAAAAAATGTTTATTTACAAAAGAAAATCGTTGTTAGCCTTTCGGCAGGCAGACATACTGACACGCTCAAGACACTCAGATTCCATCTTATACCGTCACGCAACAGGAGACAAGACGGGAGTTAATCTTCCTTGCGGATGGTCTTCTGGATCCAGTGGACGTACTTCTGCGAGAGGGCCGTGTATACGCCAGGCTTGGTCTTAATGCCGCACTTGATGCCGAAGGAAGTGATGCCTCTGAAAACCCCACCGCACAGCAGAGGCCCCCCCGAGTCCCCCTGCCACACAGACAAACGTGGTCAGTTCCAACAAAAACGCACACAGACGTGTTACACACCCACGAGAACCAAACATCCACCAAAAAAGAGGTATAAGTTCCAACACCTGACGCACCGATGTTACCTGAGGTGCACCGAACGCAAAGCAGAGGAAGGTTCGCCCTTGGCTCACCTGGCAGGAGTCGGAGCGCTTGTTGCCGGTGGATCCCGCACATATCATATCCCTCGTGATAACAGGACTGAAGTTGTAATACTGCCTCGAGTTGCACGTGGCAATGTCGATGACGGTGACGTTGGCCGAGTTCAGCACGTCGGATTTCCTCCCGCCGTCCTTGGTGGCCCCCCATCCTGCCACAGAGCACTGGCTCCCCGCTGGGGGTCCCTCCGCTGCGCGTGGGAGCGGGAGGAACGACACTGTGGCGCTCCTCTTTACTGCCTTATTCAGCTGTGCCAGAGGAGAAGAAGGTGGCGTGAACAAACCCCCGCCGCCCCAGAACAAAAACACGTTCCCTTTTACACCTGCAAGGCCGGTACAGATGTCTGGACTGCTTCACGAATCACGGCTTATTAGCGCTTTATGTGGCAAATCGCGTCGGACGCGGCGCTGCTGATCGGCGCATTATTCGGCAGCCCTCACCTTTAGCAGCATGATGTCGTTGACCCTCTCGGTGCCGTTATAGCAGGGGTGAGGAAGATACTTCTTCACTGTCCGCGTTTGCCAGGTCGACTTGTCGTCCTTGGAGAAGGAGTGCACCCCCAGCAGCACCTTCTTGATCCTTTTCAAAACGTACAGCGACAGTGTGGATTTGAGTGAAACAGCACGCGAATTGCAGGACACGAGCGACCGCGGGGGTTCTGCTGCCCGCGAGGAGCGGGACGGTTCTCACTTGTCGCAGTGGGCTGCTGTGACCACCCACGTGGGGTTGATGAGGGCCCCTCCGCAGATCCCGGCGCCCTCCAGGTAGGCCATGAACGGCAGGGAGTGAGGGAGCACCTCGGCTCCGTCGACGATCTCGGCGCACTCGTCTGTGGGGGAAAGCGGGCGGCAAAAGTAAAAATCTGTGTCAGGATCCATTTCACTCTACCCCAACTCTCGCCGGCATCTGAAACGCGAGACCCGCTCACCTGCCGGCAGGAGGAGGAGGAGGAGGAGAAGCAGCGGCGGTGCCAGGCGGTGTCTCCACATCGTGCTGCAAAGTCCCAGCAGAAATAAAGAGCGCTGACCCGACGTCCTCGCTCTTTATTGTCAAAGAAGAGGAAGTGGTTTCTCCCCTAAAGCCCCCACACAGTCAGTCGCAGAATCACCGCTCTGCTCTGTGTGTCACAGGCCAGCGTGTGGCAACACACACGCCCATCTTCTGCATTTCTCCTCCTAAATGCCCTCTTCCACTGCAGTCCTCATATCTGAACAGCGTTATCATATCCGTGCAACAAGGACCAGGTCTGCAATGCATCCTAACCAGTGTGTGGCACCAGGAGCCTCTGACCATCAATTTATCATGGATTCTGGGATGAGTTTGCAGAAGCTGCTGAGGGCAGGACTCAAACCCGCACTCATCAGGTTGCAAGTGCTGCCCCACATCTTCTGTAAGCTTCATTGTTTAGCATGGAGTGAATAAACTTCTCAAATTCTATTTTCACACTTGGGAAGCGTGGTATATGCTTAAATGGTAGCAAGACTCCAACTGTCATGCTGTGCTGTAGGTGTTTTTACCAGAGTACAGTTGTGAGGTTACATTGCTGTATCTGCTACACCTTTGGAAAAACATTGAGCTGAACTGATTGAACCGAACACCTCAAAGTGTCCATACATGCAAAAAGTAGGTGAAAAACGTCCAGCCAGGAGCTACCTAAAGATGGGCAAGAGGAGCAAACACGACTCGCCATCTCAAAAGTGCGTCTTCAGCCTCACTTCCCGCCTGTTTCCTTGATTTTCCGATCGGTCTGTTTTAAAGTGCTGTCGATTGGATGCCGACTGTCGAGATCATAGACCAACACCCTCCAGAATGTTTTCACCTCTACCTGTGTCTCTAAGCTGGAGAGGTTTGCCTTGCTGGTCTGAGTCCATCCATTTGGTCGCTGCTAGTCGTCCTTCTCAGCTCAGCATTTCCAAGTTCTCACTGGTTAGGGGTGTTAAACAGCAAAAGTGAGGTTATTCACCTGCAAAAGACTCTCCTGTCATCTGTAGGCTTTCCATGTCAAGGTTATTTAGATGTTTCCTGAATTTCCAGTTGCTATTATATTGCGTGACGTTCAGGTCGACAGAGGCCACCTAAAGAGGGGGGATCAATGTACGTCCGGAGCTCCGGGTTCAGGCTCATGTCACCAGCGTCCAGGTCCGCTTGAGTCACACGAGGCTGGGTGAGGCCTGCGTGGCTTCAGTAAACTGTAGCCACAGGGATCAGAGAAAAAGAAATGTCAAAAGTTGAATACCAGGCACTTGTTGACGTTGGCATCATCATTGTTTGCACTTTGTTTCTATAAATAGGTCCATGGAGGAGATATTTTTAGACATCGTGTTGCAAAATAGAACACACGTCACCTTTTGTGAGATCAGGTCCTGGTTTGATATTGAGATCAACACAATGACACGTGCAGGATTAAACATCATCCATTGATGCAAGAGGTCCACTGAAAGCGGGGCTGGAGGTAGCAGAAGGGTACAGGAATATCTGTAAGATGAGTTAACGGCTGAGTTTGATGCAACCTTCTTCAACAGTCCCTCAACCAACCATTGAACTGTCACATTGTCACCGGATGACCTGGCAGCAAACGTGGGCTGAAGTTTGCGCACAAGTTGCTACTCGGCAGCTGAAACCCAAGAAGAGTCGCCGGCGCTGGAATCGGGGCAGAATTTTAAGTTGGTGTGGTTACTGATTAGCTGTGTAGCAATGCAAACAGAGTGGATTCTGGCTGAACTTTTACTGTGACGTCCTTCTCCTTGAACTGGAAGGATAGGATTCATTCTTTCTGATGGCCGCGGTCCAGTTTCCTTGTTGGTTCAGGTTACCTGTAAGACAGGACTACCTGGTCGCCAGACTCCGGCGACCTCCGTGATGTGCCGGAGGCAGACGGACTTGGACGCTCAGAGGAGGCAGAGAGGAGAGCTGGAGCTGCTTTAGATGCCTTGAGGTTCACGCTGACCAGATGTAGGAATTTGCACTCCATGGACGGCGATGCTGTTTTACTAGGTAAACAACATGGTTCATGTACGTTCAGTCTGGTTAGACGTTCCTCCTCAGCCCCCTCTGAGGCAGCAGATTGACTGCAGACTGCTGTACGACTTGTGCACAGGTGCTTTCTGTTAGCCCCCGCAGGACCTCCTCACTGCTGCAGTCCAGGGCGGCTGGGGATCAGAACTTCGCTCTCGCCACGTCTCAACCCAGAGGAGATCTGTTGTCACCTGCTAGCTCTTAACACACTGAATATACAGCTTGTTTTACCTGCATGCACGTAGGGCAGCAGTCGATGTAGCAGTTAGCGTTCGGCTGGGGTTTGCGTCCTGCTGTAACGTGACACTTGCAATTGCTGAAGTTAAAAGTTGCCCAGCTGTATAAAAACGTGTAGATGACTGTAAGTAAATTAGCAGTGTAAGTGACACTGGTGAAAAGCGCAGGCGAGGCGCAGAATAACGCAGCGCACATGTCAACAGCGCACATCCCAGCCGGGATCGTGATACTGGGGCACGGCTCTGACTGGGACAGACAGGCTCAGCTTTGCCTTTAACTTCTGCTTCAGGTGGATGCTGGTGCCACCTAGTGATTCGGCTGTAGTCCTTCAGATGCTTCACTTGTTCTGGCCTCTTCTGCTCATTATCACACGTCAATAAGATCTGTTTTAAATCGCTGATGTTTCACTCCTTATTCAGTCTGTGTGAAGTTGCGTGACAACAGGCTTAACTTTTCTCTTTTGAATGTCATAGATGTTCTGAGAACATGACAGCACAGGACCAGCAGGACTGATGTATGTGTCCTCCCTGCTTTCAGTGTTATGCGTGAAAATCTGCCTGGGTTTCGGGCATCACGGTGGGCTCACCCTGGTGATGCAGGCGGAGAGCTGGGAGGCAGCACGGCATTACTGCCAAACACACTTCGTACGCCTTGCCACTGTTCACACTGAGGCTCAGCTGGGTCCCGTGTTCGAAGTGGCCAAGGCGGTCGGTGGCGGCGTGTGGATCGGCCTGCACCGCAGTGGCCCCAGAGGGTGGATCTGGGTGGATGGGCAGGCCCTGACTTACATCCCGTGGAAGAAGCAGAACAGCTGGGGCAGCTGCGGCACCATTGACGCCCGGTTGCCCGGAGACAAGAAGCTGCTGCAGCGGATTTGTGCCGAGCCCCGGCCCTTCATCTGCCAGGGTGAGACACACGGACACGTTCAGACCCCCCCAGGATATTTTATTCGCCCGCTCCCCACCACTAAGCACTTGTCCAAGTGAAGGCCTGCGCAGATAAACCTTAAATTGTGGCGGAATGTTCTAGACAACACCTATAGCCCTGTGTGCAGAACTTGGATCACTTTGCACTTTTCGCCCAACTTTTGCACGAAAGTTAAAGCTGTTAAAGCTGTGCAGTTGTTTGATGTCACGGCACTATTACCGCATTGTTTTGTTGTCTTGCACGCCAGCTTTGGATGTCGATGCGATTCTTTGAGAACAGCAGTTCTCAGCGGTGTGAACCCGCAGCCCCTTGATGTGGTCGGATCGTCGCGTAAGAGCCAGCCGAGCCGTGTTTAGCTGCTGAAGGCACCGCCGCCATCTCTTGCAGGCCCAGTGCCTCCAGACAGAATCGAGGTAGACGCTGTGGGAACGGACTGCGTCTTCCTTGAGTGGGACCGACCTGTTGCCATGGAAACGGTCCAGTACAGCTTCAACGTCAGCTATGCCGCCCTGTCGGGGAGCAGCGTATCCAAACGGTCCGACTCCACCTCCACGTCAGTCTGCGGCCTGCGTCCCGGGAGCCAATATGTCTTCTCCGTGTCCACGGTGATGCAGACTGCTGGTCAGAGTGCGCCGGCCTCCGTCGCGGTGACGACACGTATGTTAAACGTACGGCCCCGCCATTCCCCTTGAGCAGTTTTTACCCAGCAGCTCATGTGTTTCCGCACTGCCGGTTCTGCTGCAGGCCCAGAGGTGCAGCTCGATTCCATCCGGCCCGACTCGGTGTCCCTCAGCTGGACTCCGATGTCCAGCGCTTCCTACCTCCACGTCTCGTTCTCCTCCTCCGATGGCACGTGGTCTGGGTCTGCAAGGAGCCCGGCTAACTCCAGCCGCCTGCTTGTCACTGACCTTCAGCCACAGACAACGTACATCTTCCAGCTGACTGTAGTGAGCCTCTCCGGACCCCGCAGCATCCCCACCACCCTATATATCCGCACGTGTATGTTCTTGCCCGGATGCCTTCGCTTGTACTGTGTTTTACTCTAGCCGTGTAAAAAAGCGCGCGTGTGGGTATCTGCACCTCTTTCTTGTAGCTTTGGGACATGGCCCAAGTTAAAGGTGAACATGTGAATTAACTGAAACTGGGAAAGTGCGGTTTGAGGGTGAAATGAGATGTTTCTGCCGTGTTTCGGCACCGTTGCTTATCCGCTGTCCTTCTCCTGGCCTCCCAGGCTGCCCGCCCCGGATAGCGGCCTTCTCTATTGCGCTCTGGAGTGTCAAGGGCGCGACTCCACCCCTGGCATTTTGGCTGCTGTACCGTTTCATTAAGAGGAGGAGTGGCCAAAAAAGTAAGTTTGAAATAAAAATTTGACAAATTAAATATAAACAATATTGACTTAAACGCTTTGTGATCGAGGACGGCCTACCGCATCCTGCCCGAAATGGCTTTCGAGGATTTTCGAGTTCAGACTTTGGTTTAACAACGGATTATTTGCCGTCGCCACACGGGGGGCTCATTCGCTTGGCAGAAGAGGATAAGCAGTATTTGGTGGAGAATCGTTCCTAACTTCCTTTTGCTTATTTCCATTACCTTTTCCTGTTTCCCCAGACGCCGCAGAAGAGCTCGATTCGGCGGAGAACGTTCCAGCTTCCTTTTCAGAAAGATCGGCCGTTTAACTTCAGTCGATAGAATTCCACTTATTTTGCTTTGACAAAATCATTTCTCTTCCTGACCCCATATTACTCTCAGTAATATGTACAGCATTTTATATAAAACATTAAAAAATATGTTCTAGACACTTAAAGTGCAAAGATTTTATTTTTTATCTATTTTTTTTGTTCCATTTCCCGCAGTGTTACATGACAGCGGGAAATGGACAGCGCCTGTCCATACGGCTCTGTCTGTGTTTTACTCAGTAACTCAGGTCCTGCTCAGTTTCACTGTGTTTCCACTGGGATCAGTTTAATTTGTACTCACTGTGTTACAGTTACAGGATCTATCTGACACGACGCAGTGGGCACAGAGCGAAGGATCTCCATTGTCTTCTTCCAGGCGCAGACGCTTGGCACGTGGCACCGGTGTACTGAGCGCCATGACCAGAAGCGGTCAGAAAGCAGCTTTGGGCCGGAAAGTGTCGGCGTTCTTAAAAACCAGAGTATTTTCTGTTAGTATCGCGGTTACCGGGGTAAAGTCTTGGTGTATCTCGTATCCGGTCATTAAAGCACCTGAAGGTTCTGTTTCTACCCAGCTGGGTGGCCTGCCTTTCCAACATTTTGAATCCCACCCCGAAGCGACGCTGCACTTATCCGCAGATTTGCCAGCTGTTCAAATGGCCGGTTGCTGTGATTTTCTTTTTAAGGAAAGAGTCTCAGTCACTAAGTCAGTAAATGTGGTTTTTTCCGCTGAACTTATGCTCAGTGTGTAGAAGCTGGAAGTCTTTTACGCCGGGTTTGTAATGTTGTAATGGAACGAAACACCCTTGTTCTTCAGGGCTCCGTGTACTGTGGTTCTGGGGTTTGCGTTGGTCCACTTTTCTGAGTTCCCACCCTCGTGAGAACCGCGTGAGAAACTGGGCGGTGAAGCTCAAAAGTCGCATCGGATCCCAAGCGATTCCATGTACCTGCAGATGAATTTAAAAGCTGAAGCAAGTTGTGCTGAAAGTGTGTGTCTTGCAGTTTCTTACCATCTCTACCCCCCATCCCGCCCACCTGGCTCATTTCAGCCCACCCTCACCTGTCATGTAAACATGTCAACATCCATGCCGTTTTACCACCAGTCCTTTCCCATTCATAAAAGCATAACTCCACCCACACCTGTACGCCTGTTTTCAGGTGAGCCCTTTGCGGACACGTCATGCCCAACTCAGCCTGGAGTCAAGAAAACTTGTGTTCTGCGATCTTCGACATGAGGTTCTCAGCTGCTCCAAGTTTAGGATGTGCTTTGCTGACCACGAAGGAGTGAACCTTGTGTGTTTGGTGTGTTAATATGCACACAGGTAAAACACATAAATGCACGGTTTTCAAACCGCTAATATTAAAGTAATCAATAAAGGAACTATTTGGAATTTTTTTCTGCTCAGTGAGCTTCATTCCGACACCCCTGATGCATGAGATGCTCAAGGTTCAGTTTATTGTCAGTCTGCTCTTGCACGGACGCAGAAGACAGGAGAAATTGTGGTTTCCGGAAACCGGTCGCCTGACAACCGGCCCGGCGAGTTCTGCGTGGGATTCTGGGTAGCTGGGAGACTGCGGGTCGCGACCTTTTGATGATGCTCAGACGAAGCGGTAGAATCGCGTGGAGATGTTCCGTTTGTAAACCTTCGTCTATCGGCTTGGGCAGTCGGGCCGATTCGGTTTGCGGCGGGTCGGTGGAGTCGGAGATGATCAGAAAAGCTGTTCCGTGAGTTCATGCTTCCTACCTGCTGCGGGTTGTGCGATTTGTGGGAAACGCTTCAAGTTAAAGTTAAACATCCTGCTGCTCTTTGCTGCTGCGTGAAATGACCAACAGATGTCAATATTGCTTCAAGCTTCTCCTTGTTTCTGTCTAAATCTGAGTTGGGAGTCTTCTGTAGGGCAGCTATGTGTTTCCTCCATTCTGGAGCCCTCTCACTATATATACATCCCTCTCTTCCAAATCTACCCAGCACAGCGTCACAGCTTCCTAAAACGAAATGACCAAAAAATTATTCAATCGCCGAAACGTGTCATGATTTAAAGGCAGGAAAAAGGAGGCCTCATCTGAACAATTTCTTCATCCTTCGCCGGCAAATAAAAGAGTATGTTGATATTTAATGTGATTCGTCGCGTTTCTTCCGGAGTTTTCCAGCTATTTCCCGCCTGTCCCGTCGCCCTGGTCTCGGCGATGTCCCGTCACTGCTCATATAGTGGTTTATCCGCGTGCCAAAGCACCATAGCGATCATAGACAGGAACGCCATGGCAATAAAGTAATAAATACCACGATTTGTTTGCCCGACGCTTTGTCATTTACTCCCGGTGCCGCCTAGCAGCCACGGGAATAAACCTCGGAGGCGCTCCGAGTCGCTTTCCCATCTCCGAACGGCGCTGCGTCGGCCTCAGGCTTCCGGCAGCCGTCGGACGCGTCAGTCTTTTCCGCCGTACGACCGACACGCCTTTGAATCAGAACTAAAAACGAAAACGAAGCTGCTGCCGTCCGTTGCGCTGAACGGATGTGCTGAAACGGGATGACGAAAGCGCCTGCGAGGCTGTGACGCGCTGAGAAGCAAACACTTTGCCCGTTTTGTAAATGTTTGTGCTGACAAATCGGCCAGGCGGTGAACTGCCCTGCTCACCTTTGGTCCACAGCTGCCGCTCACACGCCCACGTCGAGCCTTCGGGCTCGGAGCCCGAATGGCTGCCGGGGGTCTCAAGCCCAGCGCTGTGAAAAAGTGTCCCCTCCCCCCCCCTTCCCTTTTCTGGGATTTTTCATTCCTTTTGCTGCCTGGAGCGAAACTGACAAAAAATGTGACATGACTGTTGTCCTTTTGTACCTTTTCACTGGTGTGAAGGACAACAAAACTGAGCAACGTCCACCTTTACAAGCAGCAGCTGCAGCTAAACAGCTTCCGACTCCTTGAATGTTCCGGTGACACTAACTACAGTAGGTCAGGGTAAGAGTCTCACACACAGGAGGCGGGAGTCGAACCCACGACCATCAAGTCCAAAAGGCTGCGGCTGTACTCGCTGGTACCTCCTTCCTCTGATCTTCCGCACCGAGGAAGTGACCTGCAAAAAATCCTGGAGGCACTTCTTCCTCTTTCAGGAACAGCAGAAGTCAGCAAGAAGATCCGTTCAGATTTAATGTTAAGAAATTGGGTGTGAAAATGGAGAGGATTAGAAAAGGGGACATTTTTTTTAAAAAATCACAGCACTGTGACATCAGCAATGGACTCACTAAACAAAAAAGCCGGTGGTCCAGAGTCTGCTGCCACTTCTGAAGGCACCTCGAGGAAAGACTGTGTAGCAATAAAGGTCTCAGATGACCACCATGGGGGGTATTTCTAACCAAACTTTCAGCATCACCTGTCTTCTCGCGACGTCACTTTAGCGACCCGTAGTGATATTTTGCACTAGTCGTCACATAAGGAGATTCATTTCTTTTTTTTTTCCAGAAGAAAACAAATTCTGTGAATAACAATGCTGATGTGTCGTAAGCAGGAATGTATTTCATTTTGATACCAAAAGTCAGCTTCCCGGAAAAGAACACCCCCCCCCCCCCCCCCCGAACCTGTCTGGGACCCCTGAACAGGAGGGGTTGGGGTCGGGGAAGGGAGTTTAAAAAAACTGGCCAAAAATTGAAAGCTGCCATAGGTTTNACCACTGAACAGGATGGGTTGGGGTCGGGGAAGTGAGTTTAAAAAAACTGGCCTAAAATTGACAGCTGCCATAGGTTTAGCATCACTGTGTTAACTGCTCATCTTCTACATCCACTCCCTTCATTGTGTATATGATCCCAGGGGGAGCAGGTGGGGGGGCGTTGATAGGTTTACTGGGTCAGAGGTGAAGGTCATAGGGTTGACAGGTTGAACTGTTGCAAATTGCTTTGGAGAAAAGGGTCCAAAATATAATATAAGCGCGACTGTCCCTCCTTTATTGGGAGAAGTGTCTGGTGGCTCAGGAGTAACTTCACTGCTGTCGCTGTGAACATCTGCTGCGGGATGAACAGTTTTGGAGGCAGGTCTCCTTGGCCAGATTGACCCGTTCTGAGAGTCGCTGCGTGAAGAAGTGTGGGGACCCCTGTCGGTCTGGGCAGCTGCTGGTGGTCACGTTGCACGTGGACCTTCTGGGGAACCTCTAGCACGTCTGCCCTCAAAAACGGCTCTTTCCCACAACGGCGGGAGATTAACTGACTGCTCTGCACGGCTGAGGGGGAGTGGAAGGAAAATGTTTATTGGAATGTAAACTTCAGCATGTAACATCACCTTTGCTGTCCCAGCGCAGCAAACAGCCTGAGTCGCACAGTTAAATATAGTTTTTGACCTTTCAGGTCAGCAGCCACGGTGCTGTCAAATTGTGTTCTGTAAAACTTCTGATCACCTTCCACTTCTAGCGTTCAAATTGTGGGACCCTGGCGACTATGACCAAATGCTTCTCAGGCTTCCGGCATTTTCCCCGGTGCCAAATTTCCGACCCTCAGCAGAGACGGGAAACGCCGGCCCACAGAAAGGTGCAGAATCCTGCTGTGAACCAGATACTTTCTTGAGATGGAACACCATAAATGGAGATGTATCAAGGCACCATTTCATATGTCGATCTGTGTGAAAAGTTATTCATTAAAAGGGTTGTATAAAACCTCTATTGCATCTCCATTGCCCTTTCTTGTGATGGTCATGCTCTGTAATGTCCTATAATCGCTTTATTGGCCCGATGAGCTAGCTGCCAACTCCAGCCCTTCCCAGATCATCTTTTCATTGATATCCTCTTACACAACTTTGGAATGCCTGGACTTGCTCCTTCCAGGATGTGATAGATTAATGCTGTTAACTCATGTGTGCTAATAAAACTTCAGCAAGTTGTCCTCCTTCCTTTCAGAGCCCCGCAGAACCCTCAGAACGAGAAGCTTGCAGAGGCCCAGTGGCTCTTGTGACGCTTTCCGCTTGTTTTGCTGGAGCTGAGTTGTCGTCTGTGTGGCCTCTCAGGGGTGGTCCTCAGGTACCTCTTGAGAGCGCTGGAGATGGCGCTTTGTGTCTGCTGTCTGAGAGGGGGGGTCTGCTCCGCCGTGTTTGGGTTCACGTGGTGGGGCGTGTTTTGCTCATGGAACAAAGGGGTGAGAGTTTTGTTTCCGATGGGGGACAAGCGAAGCTGTGGCAAACTCCCTCTTCCCGGAGCTTTCCCTTAGAAGGCGCCAGGCAGCAGTGACACAACACAGACGACGTCCAGATAGCAGGCGGCTTCAGAACTGTTCACCATCAGTCCTTCGGGACCTTTTTTTGAGGAAAAAAAAAATTGTTCTTGGATGTAAATGAAAAATATATCACAGGAAAGAATGTTGGTGTGTTAGCAGTGTAAATGACATTCCGCTACTGAACTAGTATCTAAACACTGAATTTTTTCTTTTTTTTAGAGAAACTATGTAATAAAGTGGCGCTTATGCTCTTGTCGGTTAATAATTGATTTGAACTTGTTTATTCAGCCCCGTGTGGCGGCGCGCTGGAAGCACGGAGACGTGAAGGTTTCCAGGTGGGTTCTGGCGGCACAGCTGACAAATTTCTGGAAAGCGGCAATAGGTAGAAGATGACATGACGTGAGGGTCTGCAGGGCAACCCCAGAGAGGCCGCAAGGGCGTCAGCGGTGCTTCGGGAAGACGCGCCGCTAAAAACGGAGCGACTTTGGAAACTGCTCGTGTCCGAGCGGCACTTCTCAACGGATTCGCTGCGATCCTCCGATTAACAACGCAAATATTTAACGGTGCTGGATGCGAGCGAGTGTGTTGACAAGCTGTGCGTCATGAAAGAGCTGGAACAATGAAGGATGAATCAGTGGAGGAAATGGGGGGGGGGGGGGGGTTTAAGGGGATTATCGCTCCGCTGCCAGCTGTNGTGCGTCATGAAAGAGCTGGAACAATGAAGGATGAATCAGTGGAGGAAATGGGGGGGGGGGGGTGGTTTAAGTGGATTATCGCTCCGCTGCCAGCTGTCCAGGTTTTATTTGTAAGTGAGGTGTTCACACTCGGCGAAAATTAATGGGAAAACAAGCAAACACTGTTTAGTCATAACAGCTCCAAAATCGCTCCGACTTTTTTTTCCGCCTGGCTAGTGCTGACAGGGTGGGCCTGTTTCAAGTTAGTTCATGTCGCCTAGTTCTCCTGTGGGTCCTTTCAAGCAAACAGCTGATGCTCATGCTGCACCTCTTCCAATTGTCTCCGTACAGTCTCCGGAGTGTGTGACTCAGAAATCGGCTGAAAACTTCCTTTATTGCATACACGCGTTTGGCGTTTAGAGAACACACTTCACAACTTTCACCTCCAAACTCCTTTCATTTGAGCATCTACAAAAGCTGTGTGGGAGCAGCCTCGCCGCACCCTTCCAGCAGATACAGTAGCCGTTTTCCTTTGTGAAGGAATATTGTGCCGAACGCACGCTGGGTTGCATCAGTCTGTCTTCCTTGCTCACTTGACGCATATTGATTCAGCGAACGCTTCTCGGCACAGTGACACGCCGCCACTTATCTGACAACTTTATCTCAGGTGATTTACAGGGCCGGATACGGCAGGCTACTCTCCCTGTTCGGCCCCCTGAGCACGAGGGCGATGGGACACGCGCTTACGTACGGCAATTTCGAGCCACCGGGCTACCCACAATGCATCCCTTTGGACTACCGGCTACCAGCGGGAAACACTCGAACGTAGAACCCAGGTCCCTCCTGCAGCTCAGGCACTGTGAGACTCCAGTGTAACCCCCTCGGGCCTTTGGCTGCTCACCATCCCAGGCTTCATTACAACTTGCTAACTCCTGTATCTGCATTTTTTTGTTTTTTTTTCCAGCAAAGTGTAAACACGGTAGTGCAGGCTTACTTTTTCAATTATGATGAATTAATGAAGAACTTATAGTTACAACCGTAAAGGGTCGTCTTTATATGCCAGTAAAATGGACCGAATTATAACCTAAAGTGCCTTTTTGTATTTATGTAAACCTGTGTCCGCATCACAAGTTCCTTAAGCCATACAGCCTGTTTTGGAATAAATAGTAGCATCCCTCGTCCACAATGAACTTTGCCCTCATCCACGAGACTGTTCCTTCTCAAGGGCTTTTGGTCGTCTCTTAGACCCTGTCGTCACTGCCTTCTACACACTCTGGCCCTGAACTTCTTTACGACACCGCAGTTGTGACACGTACTGGTTTTCACCGCAGCCCTAAGTGCAGATCTCATCACGTCATCTGACTTGATCCCATCTGCATTCTTGCCAACCACCTCACTAATCCTTACTCAGATCCACTGGGAGTCTGCATTTTATTTTGGCCATCAAGCATCACCCACACAGTCCTACTCTGCCAACACCTCTCAGGGCGAAGGAGAATGAAGTGCTGGACCCAAACTACTGGCACTACCCACGTGTTATTTTGCCTGCTGGACTTCAGGTCCCAGAACTTCATATCAGTCAGAACAATGTGAATGTGTTTTTGAAATCCTTTGGTGTGCGTGAATCAGACATCTACCTCTCTTCTTTTGTGGTCCGTGACCAATTTCTACTTACAGTCAACATCTCACTCAGAAGCCTGATGCCAGTATAACTTTCTGCCAGCGATATTTGCCCTTTGCGTCTTTCACACATGTAGCAGTTCCTTTTGCTTTGGAAGTTGTTCTTCCTTCTCTCTGAGTCATCCCACTGCATGTATCCACAGCAATCCAAATTCACAATTATCCTCCCGTGTCTACAGGGACGTGTGAGCCCCTCAGCCCCTTCTTAACCCAGCTTCCATGTCTTCTAGCTGTAAGCTCAGCACACTGAAGGATCTAAACACCTGCATTTCCTGGCACGAGTGGGAAAGGTTTTCTCTTGACAAACAAATAATCCAACACTGTGACCCTCTCTGTGGTGTTGGTTCATGCCTCGGATTCAGGTGTGCTTACCTGTCTACCACTGGTGAAAAGAACTAGATCCCAGTAAAGTATACAGATGCTTTCTGCACCCCCCCCTCCGTGGTCCAAAATCACAGAGGCAGACTAAGATACACGCAAACAAATGCGGACAAACAGAAGGCCTTGAAATCTGAGCTTCAAAATCTGCTGTCATACCAAGACCGCTGTGAACCTTGTACTGAAACTTAAACCCAGAGGGCTGATCGTGGCCATTTTGTTACTGGCGCAGTGTATGAACAGGGATGCTTCAGTGTCTAAATTGTACTGAAAACCAAACGTTTTGGATGCCCAGTGTCTATTTCCTGTTATTCTAAATGGGGCTAATAAATAAATAAAAAAATAAATAAATAAATAAATAAATAAATAAATAAATAAATAACACCGACAGCCCGGAAAACACCTATGAAGCCCTGACGTAAGCAGGATAAACACTGTAAACACCAGTTACCTCATTAGAACTTAATGTGAAAAACTTAATGTGGTCATGAATGTGGTGTTTATACCGCGGTTCAGTGTGTATAGTACAGCACATCTGACACATTACTCACTCACAGAAGGTGAGAGGTGCGCAGCCGCACTTCAGTCTTATGACATGAATAAAGGGAATAAAGATGCGTGTCAAAGTGACCCCCCGTCACCTCTGTTTCACACGACAGCCCGCATTTAAAAAATAGCTGAAATGCACAGTAAATGTGGTGATGCAGCGCGGACGTGTTGAGACAAAGCGAAACAGGCAGAAACAGGTGATAAGACACCAGCACAGGTGCACGACCTGTCCACTTCTATGTTCATCACAGACCGCAGGGCAGTTTATTACAGATACCGAGGGATTGCAGGGTATATTTTGGGCATAATTCAAACTTTTGAAAGCCTGACATTGGCAGGTACACACACAGAACAGAGATGCACACGAGTCTCCCACCACACTTGCCAGATTTTTCTATCCAGCTCTCGCTATGTCTCTGTTTCCCTCGCAGGAAGCATCATGTCACCCTTCCCACTGCCTTCCGCAGCTTCCTCACCTTTTCTTTATCTCACCTGAGTCACTTCATCTAAACTTATAAGCATTTATTTTCTTGCACAACTGTTCTGTTGCAATACTTCGTGGGTCCAAGTTCCTGTCCCGAAACATTTGTGTTACTCCAGCGTGCAGCGGAGTTACCTCATACCATGGCGAAGCCAGTAAAAATCCACCAACCTCTTCAGCTTTTCCCAGTATCTCTTCCTACGTGGAATGACAGATGTACCGCGGTATGCCAGTATGCAGTTCCCTCACAGACCTGTCGAGTCGAGTGAGCCAGCATGTTCAGGTTGTCGCAACAAGTCGCTTGCGACATGAAGGGATGTTAAGGAGCTTTAGGCCTAACCAGCTGCAGCAGTGTTTTCTGACCAGCTTCCCCTTTTCCAGCCTCTCCAGAGGCGTCTCTTTATGGCTGATCCCCGCAGGTGCCGTGCAATGGGCCGAAAGCACGAAAAGCCTAGCAGTGATAGCTCCCTTGTGTTGCCTATTCACCGAGTCAGTTTTTGCCAGTGTTAATCTCCGGTAGATTTCTCGGCTTGTATTGTGTGACAGAAATACAACTGTCACTTAGCCCAACTGCCTCTCAGCTCACCTTTGCAGGTCTTTGAAGTTTTTTTTACCGGTTCTGCTGCTGGCAGTTTTCACCTGTGCTCTGTAATTACTGTATGCTTACCTTCGCGCTGCGACAATGAAAGCAGTCACTCAGGCATTCATGTGAAACCTTTCCTTTGTGTCGAGGATAGGTGAGGCTCTCCATCCGGCAAGGCGAGGCAACCAAAATAGATCTCGGAGGAAGCTCTTATGGAGACACCTGCACTTATGGCGTGTATTTATTCCTGCCTTTTCCAAAGCTGGTCAATTGTCGACAAGTGCTGGGCTGGTAATTGTTTAAAACAAACAGGTAGAAGTGTGATGTGTTGCATTTTGTGCTGTGAAATAAACATTAATGTGCAAATTAAATCAAAGCTTAAAAAAAAACTAGCGATAAGATGGATATTTAGTCGGGCAGCAAGTGTTGGGACGGATCCTGCTGTTGCTCCGCGTTGACCTGGCGGAAAAGTGGAAAGCTAGACTTCATCTTCTGCTTTGGGTAAAAGGAGTCAGGGCCAAATGAAATATAATAATACAAAAAAGGCTTTGGATGAGCTTGAAAAAACGCTTTTCCGTATGATGTATTAGAAACATGTTCTGTTCCAGAGAGCCCTCATCTAAACACGAGACAAAAACGCTTACAGCGAGCGTGGTGACTGGAATACCTTTACCTTGACTGTTTACATACTGCATTCAAAAGTTGCGGGGTTTTCCGGGCGACGGAGCAGCAGCCAAATGTCCGCCGTTCGAGAAACATGTGCCGGACAGTGGTTCTCCTTCTCCTCCACCTTTGTTCTAAGGTGGTCCCTGAGGAGGCGTTTATTCCTGACGTCACCCTAGCAGGAATCTGTGCCTGGCGATAACGTGTGTGATGCCGTGTGAGGTCGGTTTGACGCAGGATGGCGGTCGGGCCGTGACGTCGCACCGAGACGTTTGCGCTCAGCATTAGAAACAAACAATAAGTTCCACAGAAATGTTTACTTGCAAGTTTATTTACAATACACAAGCAATATGACAATAAATAAATAACTTAGTTCTTAAATGCGTCTGTCAGGACCATCCGGTGATCATCTGCGCTACATTAACATATAACAGGTAGCCTTTCAATAAATAAGTGGTGGAGGAAGTGCCATCAGGTGGAAGCAACTCAGATCAACCATGAGGGGGGTTTCCAAGGCAAGGGAGGGAAGAGGATCGGTTTGCCGTCGCCTTCTTCTGCGCGGGCCGGAGGGGCGCGAACCCAGGGAGAATGCTCGGACTCTGCACACCCTGAGCTGGCCTTCATCCCCTCCACGCTGGGGCAGCCCGTGAGCCGAGCCCACCGAGCTACCGTGGCCCCAATAAATACGTATAAATCAATAAATAAAACACAAAACACGGTACTGCTAAGAAACTGGACAGAAACGGTTGCGTTCATCTGCGCCGTTGTTCAGTGTCTTCCTGCTGAACCGCTTTGAGGTCCTCTGTCCTGTGGAGACAAGAGCACGTGTTGGCTCTTTAGGCAACTTGGCTGTTCATGTTAGTCTTGTCGGGAGGTGGGCAATTTGTTGACAGCCTAATACAACTTTGTTTACATTTGATTTCTCTTGAGAGCAAGAGATTTTGCTCTAAAAAAAGACAAAACCCAGAGGAGCTTGAAGTTGGGGACCATCATGCAGCTCAACGCCAAAAAGTGGCTTGAAAATTTTCACGCACTTGTTTACTTCCCAGGAACAGTCGGCGCCGCCTCCAATTGTTTTGCCCGCAGCAAGGTAATGGTTCTGTCTAGAATTTAACCCACATCCCTTGGAATTTAACCCTCAGGTGCGAAGGTGGCCCGGTATGGAAGACACGTAGGCCATGAAAGGGCCCATTGATTCGGCGAGGAATGCCCGGAATGGAGCGTGACCTGCCTGTGTGCACCGTGTTTCATCATACACCTCTGCTCATCTCGCCTAATCTTCCCGACTCAAAACAAGGTGGGAGCCTCGCTGAGGGGCGGGACCTGAGAAAACGCTTTCTGCCGCTCAACGTTGCAGACGGGCGGGCTGGATAAAGCAGGGCTGCCAGAAAGCAAAACATCCCCGGACCGCTCGCCCCCCACAACGTGAGGCGGGGTTCTGTACCTGTTTTCCGTTAGACCGCCATGCCGCTCGCGCTCGTCTGAAGCTTCTCCTTCTCGCTGTTGGTTCCCAGGTACGCCGCCAGGACGTTCTTGTGAGTTCTGTAACTGGGAGGGCACAGCGTTTGCTCAGTCTACGCTCTGCCACCGTGTCACACAGCTTATCTGCACATCAGGTGCCATAAAGTGTGGGGCGGTGAGGAGAATTTCTTCCTAACGTTTCGACCTTTGCGCACGAGACGCCCGTGCCGGTGTGAACTGTGCCGCTCTGGTTCATGTGCACTGCCGCTTGTCACGCTATGCGAGGGGTGTGTGTGTGTGTGGACGGCGGTGGCGACGTGCACTCACTGACTGCACAGCAGGAGCAGGACAGCAGAACAGCTGATGAGGGACAGCACCACCGCAACGGTCACCAGCACCGTCTGCGCCACGCTGGTGGCGTCCGCATCCGGCTCCTTCTGCCCTGTCTTCAGGAGGCGGATGCCGCAGCGCTCCCCGTCGTAGCCCTTATTACAGCTGGGGAGGAGAGCCGGCTGTGAGTGTGTGTGTGTGTGTGTGTGTGTGTGTGTGTATGTGAGTGTTACACGCACCCACAGGACACCAGAACACATCCCACTCTGTCCTCACATGCAAGTGGGAGCCCTCAGGTCCTCCATGTATTTGCAGTGGCCGTGGATGCAGTACTCCTGGTGGGTGGTGGAACAGGGGTCATCCGGCTTGACCTGCTCCACCAGGTGCTGCGTGTAGCCGGACACGTTGCTTCCGCTCGCCGTGGTCCCCTTGTGCCTCCTCTTTCCTTTGCCCTTCTTCCGGTTCTTCCCCTTCTCCTCTGGTTTACTCACGAGCTGAACTGGAGGGGGAATTAGACGGAGCAAAGTTCAGCAAGATGAGGGTTGTCATCACAATGCCTCAGCAGAGCTACTGCACAGTTCACCCCTGGCAGGGTGAGCATAGGGTCGCGATACCTGTCGCCATGAGCCTGGATGGAATATTGATGTTACACGCGTGTGAATGATAAGTCATGGATGCAAGGTGTTGCTGTGATGCATGTTTGGAAGACAAATGCTAAGTCGACAGTCGAATGATGGCTGTTGCCTTGGCTGAGCAGTTGCTTCGAACCTCCGTACCTTGTGGCAGATCAAGGTCCGAATAAGAACCTTCTTCATAGTCGTATTCTTCGTCTTCGTAGTACTGAAGGCCAGTTTCCAGAAAGTCTGCATTCGACTCGGTGTGCTGTGGCCCGGGGACATCTGTGTGGTCGACATCGGCGTTGTAGAAGTCCAGCTCGAAGGCCCCGATGGCCCTGCAAACTGACGTAGCATGATGTGGGGTAGAAAACATTAGTCAAAGGCTCCAAACTGCAAGACGTTCAACGCTGCAGGAACACGTGTAACACTGAGGAATGCACACAGCCAAAGCTCACAGCGGAGCAACGGAAGCTGGGACGTCACACAGGTGAGCAGGAATGTAGTGAACACAGGTGAAGAATGTGGCGTTTTAGCAGGAATTTGTTCAGTAAAGCGCCTCGGAGCTGAGGCAGCAAAAAGTGCCCAAAAGTTTAAAACAGTCGTGGGAAACGAAACAAACAAGAAAATAAAACAATCCCCCCCCAAAACCACTAAAAAAAAAAAAAAAACCGCTTCTGAGTAGTTGCGCAACATTCATTACAAAGCAGAAATGTGAGACAGAACTCGCCCGGGATGCAGCAGAGCAAAATACATCAGGACTCAAGGCTCAGATTCTCCCTTTTTCTTGCACAGGCGCGTTTGAGCGGAGCAACAGGCTTCGGATGAGCCTTGGCAGAATCGGGATGCGAGGAGCCGCACGTACCTGTGAGGAGGAGCAAGGTGAGCAGGAGCTTGTTCATGGTGCGCAGGAGGAGGCTCTGGCTGTGAGTTCTCGCCTGTAAAGCTGGGTTCCGTTTGCCAGAGCTGTGCTTGGGGAGGAGTCTTTATAGGAGCAAACACGTCACTAAGGAATGGCAGGGTCACACATAGCTTCCCATATCGCCGCGCTTTTACCCCACACACTGCACTTTGCTTTTCACTCCTGACTTCAGACAGTGTCAGCACCATATTCATCTCTTCCCGCCATGCACACGTCCTTCTTTACATACTTCGTATGCTTCTTCATTTCTTTGCACACAAACGTCTGCTGGTTTACACTTGGCCAGCTCCCTGCCTTCAGTTTTTATTGGTCTCTAAGCAGGATTCTTAACATTTTACACAGACACCTTATACACATTATACTGGTCAAAGAATGAGAAGGTAAACAATTGCTAGATCTTCCCTCGGTTGTCTGCAGTGTTGATACCTTCTCAGTAGCAAAACGTCTGTGTTCTTTTCTGCTACAAATATTTTCTTTCCGCCTTTCTTTTCTCTCTCCGGTTCTTGCCAAGGGTCTCAGACAAACACACGCAGCTCCTCCTGCTTTTTTGGCCTTTAGTGCACAATAACTGCAGTAATACCAGGTAAAAAAGTGTCCTATAGGGAAAAGCATAGTGTAGAAATAACCTCAGAGCCAATGTAGGGGAGGTACAGGAGAAGAACCTCTGGGTGTCAAAGACCAGCTGGCTCGATAAATGTATACCGGGATGAGGTGGTCAGGTGGGCATCTGGACACCGTCTGTACGGTCAGACCGTGGTTTTCGGTTGGTTCGGAAGCAGAAACAGAAACTTGGTGGAAGGAAGAGCAGTGGCTGCATATGATGAGCTCAGACCAGTGTGGGAACAGCAGCAGCAGCAGCAGCAGCAGCAGTAGCAGCCGCTTCACTCAACCTGAGCTGCACAGATATTTCTACATTCGAACGTCGCAACTGAGGGACCATTTCTAGCAAACATTCTCCTCCTCAGTTCATACACACCGCGTTTGTCGCTCTTGTACTGGAAGATGTGTGTTTTGGCCAGAAATTCAAGGTTTGCCTACATCCTGAGGACCAGCCGTGTGTTCTGACTTGAAACATCAATAAGCAGAAGCCAAATCCTTCACAGTGAATTTAAAGCGAAGCCATTTGATGTAAACTGTACTCGGATCATCCTTAGTTAACACTCGCTTGAATCTGGACGTGCCAGTAGGCCTTTGCGTTCTGTCATTCGAAGCACTGTACATGTCTTATTTCACCTTGGGAAACAATCCACGGAATCCCTGCGGAATTTTGGCTATTTGTTTACAGCAGCTTCGGAGAGCCAGGAACGAGCGTCTGACCAGTGTTTGTATACCGGGATGGGGTTGCCCATGGCGTTGTCTATGTTTTGGCTGTTGAAGGACATACTTCAAATTGTCATCATTCACGCGCGAGACGCTCCGATTCCTCAGTCACAGACAGGCACCTTTTTTTGCTCACAATATACAGATTAGCATACCTGAGCAAACGCAGGGCTGTTTCCTCGTAAATAAAAATTCCACTTTGGAAACACAACACTACACAATACCGGCTTTGTTCGGCTCTCAAAAGCCTGTTTTCCTTTCCTCTATATCAGTTGAATTTTTATCCAGGAAGCCATAAAGGGCCGTGACGTGAGCCAGTAAACAAAAGACGGAAGCACACCCAACCGTTCAAACAGCCGAGTCTATTCTTTACCATAATTATCAACTTTCTCAAAGGGAATACAATATGTCTTGCGTCACACTGGAATTGTAAACTAATTCTTTTTGGGTCTATGAACAGTATTTGCAGATCACCTGGTCTATATATATAGATCTAACCTACATTTGCCCTCTCACACGGTCTTCATTACAAAGGATAGGCTCTCATTGTTCCAAACCCCTGAAGATGGTGAGAAATATCATCTACCTGGAAACCTGGAGGGTAAACAGCTGGCAAAGAAAAAAAAAACAAAAATAACAAAGGGAAAATACATCATGTGGAAGTGATGCCGGGGTATTCCTGGGCATTAGGAAACATGGACACCACCGTTGCTCAACATTTTCCTCAACCTTGAGAGTTAGGCCTTCGGTGTGGGCATATCGAGATATATATATATATATATATATATATATATATATATATATATATATATAGATAAAAATCACTCCGGCTTTCAAAGCACCGGTGGGAGGCATGAAAAAAGGGCTGTAGTGTGAAAGCATGAGTTTGTTGTCGAATTCGCGGTGAAAGAAACGCCTCAGTTTCATCTTCGCAGCACGTTGCATTGCATTTTGCGGGTAGCAGCCGCTTTTCGCGAGCTTTACCGCTAACGCCGAAAAAATTTTTTAAGATGAAATGGCGCAGCAGAACATTTTGTAAGAATAGGGTGAGGTAAACAGTGGGCTATTTACCGGGGTCCGCAGGTCAGGCCGGGGGGTAACGACGGAGACCAAGGACAGCACCGGCTCGACAGAAGCAGACATTTTGGCTCCAGTGATGCGTTTTTCATGCTCTTGTTTTATTTTCCAGGGGTGCTTTTCATCTGTGGTGCTGCATCGGTGCGTCGAGGCGTTGGCGGGGTTCCGCTACAGGGCCGGGGTTGGGGCGGCCGAGGGCAGCCAGGCGCCGGAAGGGGCCGTGGAGAATGCTGATGAGGACACGACCCACGGCTCGCGCCGTGCTCCAGCACTTCTTACGGCGTCTGACAGACAGATGGCGTGCTGTTTAATGGGCCGCTGCGGCTATTTATACCGATTGTAATGCCTCATCAGGCGAAAACGTGTCCCACGCCGGGCATTTGTGTCGCGGGTGAAAGAAGGGGAAAGTTTGAGAGTTTAAATATAGCCATCTTTCGAATGGCTGTGAAAGTTACGGTCTGTGACCATATCCTGGTACAGGAAAGCAGCAGAGGAAGAGGTGACGGGAACGGAGAAACGTCTTATCCTGCAATAAATGAATAAATCTGCAGGATACAAGCAGAAGTTTACCAGAGCAACTGATCAGACTAGCTTGCATCCACGGTCTGCTGCTGGAGCCACACCTGGGAGAGTTGGTGTGAAGCCCGCTGTTGGAGGTACTTCTGGAAGGCTGTTGTGGCAGGATGGAGCAGGTGTAACTGCCTGAGCTGTGTGCTTGCGTACGACACTCCAGCCAGGACGGTCGTGAGCTCCAAATCCTGCATCCTTATTCCGATTTTTCGACTCCAACGTACTGCTTCTAACTGCTTCAAACTTTCTGATCTCTCTTTTCAGAGGTGTCTTGTCATCCAAGAATACCTCCCCCACCCCCATTCTGCTGCCCCCGTGATAGATTACCTGCTACCTGGAATTTAAGACTCCCACACACAACCGCTGGCTTCTGACATGCAGCCGTGGGTCCGGACATCATCTTTAACGTCCACAGACTAGAGCTGTCTGTACCGGTCGTGTCCACACAGGTCCTCGTTCACCACAACAGAAAACCTGGGGGGGTG
Organism: Arapaima gigas; assembly: GCA_900497675.1. Classification (NCBI taxonomy): domain Eukaryota; kingdom Metazoa; phylum Chordata; class Actinopteri; order Osteoglossiformes; family Osteoglossidae; genus Arapaima; species Arapaima gigas. Next base: position 208,214 of record UFQX01000635.1, read on the forward strand.
AGCATCCACAGGTACTCGGCTCAACAGGGATTTATTCTTCTCCCCGTTTTCACGGTTGGGAGCTGTTTGCGTTCCTCAACTGCCAGTCGGTTTGCTCTGCAGTCAGATAACTTTATCTGCTGCCTTAACGGTGAACAATCTGCCGTGTAGCTTCCCAGCAGTGTCTATCTGGTGAGAAGAACGGTCTGTAGAATTAACCAAATCACACGCAGGCAAAACAGGCCCTTCGGATTCAGCGGGCAACCTGAAACATGTCCTTTGACTGCAGGAGGAAACCGGAGAACCCAAAGGAATCCCAAACAACATGGGGATCACGTGCAAACTTACACCTGAAGCCCCGGGCTTTCAAATTGGTCTTCTAAAGATATTTTGTTAATTCATCATGGCAGAACCAGCGGTCTCGTGTGCAGAGTTGTGATGGTTCAACTCGAGCACCGGCACAACTCTGTCACAAAGCCCGGTGCGGTCACGAGGAAGACAGTGTCTTTCATTATCTTTTCCTCTCATCTATTATTCACTGCGTTTTCAAGAAAACTGTTGTTTAAACCTATTTCTTGAGAGCTTGAGCTATTTCAGGTCTAGATTTGAACAGGGGCGGCCAGGGAGCCAAGTGCGACCCGAACACCAGGCCTGCAAACACGCCAGACTGTCTCTTGTATGAACCTACTGTGTTAAAAAGTGCAAATTTTCCCAAGTTGTGGCAGTAGAGTATTGTTGGAAAGGGCCCTGTTTTATCAGACAACTGAAAACAGGACAACGGAAGGTGGTCACTTTTATAAGGGGTGGTCATGCAGCAGAAAACGTGACCAAATCTTGCACTTTTCCTTAGATTTATGATACAGGTTGATTATTAACCAAGATTAAAGACACTTTAATCAAACCGGGTGTTTAAGGATGGCGCTTCGGCGAAATTGTACGTATGTGGCGAGGAAGTCTTTTTTTGTCACGTGTGCCTTTTGGTATCGATGACAGACACAAAACTGCGGTTGTCATTTAACAGGTATAAAGTGCCTGCTGGTGATGGTGACATTTGTGGAACTCATAACCCTGAATCTGTGCCTTAAGAGATCTAACAGTATTCAGGCCTCCTCCCATACAGACATGGCTCAAGCCAACAGGACACTGCTGGTGTAGGTAAGTTCCAGATCAATTTCAAGCATTATTTATAAAGTAAACACTTTTACACAGAGCAAGTGAATAAAGCCTCATATAATTTCTGCAACATTCACTTATGTTCTCAAGCTTTCCTTGCCGACAGATTATCCATCTTTGCAAACCTGAACGTGAGGCTGTATGAATCATTTTGGTTCAGATCAAGCTATTACTTTCTAGTTACTTGTATTGCCCCCCCGCCCCAACACTAAATAAAAGAGCTTCAGTGCAAACCACCCCCCAGTGGAAACCTTTATAGGCTTATATTCCAGTAGGAAACTAGACATTTTATTTAGCAAATCCATAAAAAATACAAAGCAACTTGTCAAACTTTTCACAAATTCAAATATATATATATATATATTTTTTTTTTTTTACATACAACAAACAAAAAAACAGGAAACTGTTACAAGATAGTGGAAACAAAATGAACCAACCTTATTAGTAACTGACATTTGATAGGTGTGAATTTGTTTCTCTGCTAAACCCACTTTCACAAATACTGTAATTTAAAAATCCACTCTTAATACTTTCATTAAATAAAAAAGTTTTGCTTTAAATAGCCAAATGTCCATTACATACATATTAAATATTTTTTTCTTAAATTACAAAAGTCTGTCATTTAAAGTGTCCACAAAACAACAAAGCAGACAAGGGATCATTGCCAGAAAAAAGGCACAAGAGGACAAAAGGCCAACTTTTGGTCAACATATGACGCTGTAATACTAAACAAAACACAAAACTCATGTGAGAGGGAATCGCTGCCGTCGGACCTGAGGAGCAGGCATTTAACGGGGACTTACTACACAGGCGTTGCCACGTACGGCACTTGATGCGCATCCCGGCGCGCCTGTCTGTTAAACGTTTGGCCCGAGAGAGGATTCTCCCGGGGGGGGTAGCCACTCCCCCCACTGTTGCCATTCATCTTGGAAACAAGGCGAGGGAGATGGATTTTCTAAAGGCCCAAAGAAAGGACACGTCCACTTTACAGACAGAAGGCTGCACCGCCTTAAAAAAAAAAAAAGCCAACTGGGGAACACTACCCAGAGCACTGTGACTCATGTGTCACCACCCTCGCAGAAACAGGACATTACATGCATGACTGTCATCACAGAATAGGCACCACCGTCTGCCAACACTGCTGACTTTTGTGTGACTGAGCAATTTTTCTTATGAATGACTTTTATTGTATTTTATTAAAAGGTAAAAAAAAAGGGTTGTTAAACGCTTGTTAAAAGGCCGGCCATCTGCACCTCCTGGTATTTCATCTCCTGAGGGACAGATTTATTCTTCCGGTACCTGTCCAGAGAAGAGAGGTAAGTTTCCGTTTGCCTCGCCCTCCTCAAATACAGGCCGATCGTAAAGGTTCACTTTTTTAGCACAAACTTGCTGAGCACGAGGGGCTCAAACCTGACTGATCACTGACTTTAGGAGATGAGCTAGAGTTGGTTAGGCCTCAGGATATTCACCAGTTGAGGATGAAGTAGAGAGTTCCCACGATGCCGATGGCAGTCAGGCTCACGCAGAACACGGTGAGGATGATGTGCTCCTTGCTCATTGGCTGCTGATGCACCAGTTCCACGTGAGCACACCTGTGTCCCGAGTAGCCCTGCTCACACCTGGACGTCCAAAGGCATAATTAGACACAAAGTTAAGGAAGCTGCCTTCATCTCCAGGTGTAAAGCTGAGCCAACACTTCCACAAGTCATACAACCTCTGGGGCATCTTCAAAGGATCCACCCCTCCCCCACATTGTACACAAGAATCACCAGGTGGTCACCAACACCAGACAAGAAAGGCATAGTTAGACACATTCTTCCACTCATGTCTCACACACACACACACACACACACACACACACACACACACACACACAGGAGGAAACAGATGACACTCGAATGAGCAACTCCGGAGCTGCTGAGGAACCCGTGTTGCTCGCTGTGCCACTGTGCTCCTCACAACAGTAAAGAGAAAACTTGGAAATTGACACTGGTGGCTCTGAATGACAACGATGACGTTCCCGTTTGCGCCTTAAAATCCGTAGATGCAAAGACATTACAGTTCGAATTTGAGACGTGCTGACCCGGTAAAGACGAAAGAGGGTTAGGAGTGGGCTGAGAGGAGAGCAGGTCTCACTTGCAGTGATGCTCGTTGATGTCCGCTATGAGAATACACTCTCCGTGGACGCAGAAGCTTTCCATGCTGGCGTTGCACTTCTGGATCATGGTCTGGCCCCGGGTCTGGTCCCTGCCGCGCATTTCCCGGCCTGCGCGAAGGAAAAAGTGCGTTATGCCGCTGAGATTTTGGCGAAAGACCGCGGCTTGGTGTAGATGAAGAGGAGGCTACCTGACGTTGAGCACTGCCCTGGGCCGCATGTCGGAGATGAGCCTGTCGCGCTGACGCCGTGCCCCAGTAGCAAACCTTGATGAACAGGCAGATCAGAGGCTGTCAGTTCGGGTGTCAGATCTCGAAGCCAACACAGAAAAACAACACAGAGCGAGGTCATCTGAGGCAGTGGGAAGCAGCTGGTTTACAACAGCAGAAGACAACCATCATCGTCAGGACCGCACCGACTGTCTCGCTGCCCCACTTGGTTGCCTTTGCTCGTTGATCGCGGTTTGACGGTCTGGTCTTGAGGCCGGCTGCTTTCGACCGTTGGGTGGGACAGCAACCCAGACGGATGAATCAGCTTGTTGTCGTAAGGACTTTTACTTCCATTTTTAGCTTATTTAGACATTGTCGATCCTGGGCTTCTTGGCTGTTCTGCGAAAAGGCCTGCATGCGTATGAAGGACAGAACCTCCGCTCTGGCTTGGGCTCCAGCAGCTTCCTGACGCCACCGCGGCGGTGCAGGGAATAGTTTCATAAGGTGTGGCGGCTCTGGAACTCGGAGACCTGTTGCTATGCCAAATGCCAAGACGAGGAGACACTTGCGAATCCTTTCAAAGCCAATTTCTGCACCAATCGCTTACGCGTGATCCCCCCCCCCGCTCTCCGAGCCTGAGGGTCTTCCTTAGCAAACTCTGGTTTCCACAGCAAATGGTTTCCAACTAGCAAAGTCACTGATGGAAAAAATGTACGAAACCTTGTTTACTGGCAATAATGTCACCCCATTGGACCTGCGCAGCAGTTAGGAAGCATTTTGGCCTGTTTGTTTCCTCGGTTTGTTCGCAACTTTGAGACGTGTTGCTTGAACAACCCACTTTGCATCACCCTGCGGCGCTTCTAACGTACAAAACGTCTTCCGTTTCAGCCGACCTGTTCACTTGGTCTTGTGTTGCGCGTAGCTGTCATGTTGCGTAACCTAACTTTTGAGTTCTTCCCCACCGCAGGTGCCCTAACGTTCTGCTGTAGAATTGCTTAGTACAGCTTCTACACTTTGTCCCTCGGTGACCGCAAGCCATCCTTTCAGTCCCCAAAGTGGCAGTGCATCTCCTCAGCCCCGTGGGGATGAGGTCGAGTCGCCGTGCCGTGTACGTTGAGCGAGAAGCTTAACAGTGGCCTCACCTGTCCACAGGACATTGTTCTAGGACAACCGTGAAGACGGATGGCACGACGTGCAGCAGATACCTGCGGGATCTTAGCTCTCACCCTGAAATGTTTGCAGACCAACTGGCTGGACTGATAGAAAGCGAAATCTGTAGAAATTCTCCTGTAAGCCGGAGCTTCCACAGCTCTTGTTTGGCAGCTTCCGAATGTCTGACAGCTCTGTGAAGATCAGGGAAAACTGTCTGTTTAATACAGCAACTCAGGTGAAACCAGCTGGACTGTGACTCATCGACTGAAATGTTGACACCACTTATCCTCTTCACAAAGTGTTGTTATCCTAAAGGTTGACTTTTTTTTTTTTTTTTTTTTTAAATCGACGATCTGTATCATTTGAGCCATTGGTTTGGTAAAAGCGCAACGGAGTTGTAACACATGTGGGACGTGATATGAAAGAAGCTAAGATCGCATCTCGGGAGCCTCCGTGCAGAACTCTGCAAAATGCCCCAAAGTTCAGAAAGAAGGACCCGAATGCAGACGGAGCAGTGCGGCAGCTCTGTGTCCGTGTGGATTTCCTCTGACCGCTCTGGTTTCCTCCCACAGCTCAAAGACACACGCTTCCGGTCAACCGGTCGATCTACATCACCCACAGATGGCCTTTCTTTTCTACAACCCTGTCTCCAAACGGCTTTCACAGAGTTGGCCTTGCTTCTCCTAAAGAGAACCCTGGGGGGTAAGCAGGCCACTCCTCAGCCACGTCGCCCACTAGCTCTGGGGCCCGCATTCCTCCTGCCTCCACGGCAGCACAGCGTGTTGGAACACAGCAGATACACACCCTGCACTGCATGCGGGTCCAAGGAAATATTCTCATTCAAAGAGATCACAGGTAACTAGGTGACACTTTCTCCAAACACGTTTTCCTCCATTGTCACGGCACCCAAACATTACCTTTGCCCCACCAAACCCTCCAAAGAATCGACAGCTCCGGACCGGAATCCAACACAAAGGAGCTGCCTTCGCCCGAACGCGTGACCTCAGCCAAACTGAGCCCATCGTCACCCCCGTTCCCAATGTCTTCCGACCCCCGGAGCAGACGGGAGCCGAGAGCAGGCCAAGTTCTCCCACCCCGTCCCAGGATGGCGATGCAGCAGAGCAGGAGGAGATTCCATCAGTGTTTGACCTCGCTTCGCTGCCACCTGTCCAACTAGTACAGGACAGAGAGATTTAAACCAGGCGCACGGTCCGGGAATCGATGTTAAACGGCCCGTTAGAACGTCTGCGACGCCCTGCCAACTCAAAGCGCTTCATGCGCCATGAGAGAACGAGAAGAACCTGCAGGTTAATCCATGTTTAAGGTGCGACCCAAACGTTGTGGGAGTTACGTTGAGAGAGCGGACCGGGACCGAAGAGGTCGAGAGGCCGTCGCAGATGGAACGTGGCGGGGGCCCGCGTCGAGCGAGGATGATGCCCCCCTGCGGTGGCAGTTATTCTGTGGTTCTCGCGTCTGCCGTTCCAGTCTGCGTGTCCCCAGGGCAAAAAGGAGCAACCTGCTGCGCCGATTAAACATGTGTTAGCTGACAATTGAGCGGCGTGGGAGGGAAACTTCCTTTGTGGCGGCTGAAAGTGAAGATTAGCGAAAACGCCACAGATTCCCTGGTCATCCAGTTCTTCCACTTGGGTTTCACCTGCTGCAGTTCCTTAGCCTGCTTTCGTTCGCCACAATAGAGCGACTGAGCTCGGACCCCCCGCAGAACCATTGTTTGGTCGACGTTCGGAACGGCGTGGCACCTGCAGGTGTCGGCTTCTGACGTCTTGGCTGCCCTCAGCTCCTGTAACGTTATCAGGGGTGTAGATCTGCTGGAATCCACCTGGGTGAACTTCGCTCACAGGAACTCAGGTGCTGCCTTTGATCTCCACCTTTTTAAAGGTTTCGGTCACATGACGGATTACAGGCTGTAAATGCGTGTGGGAAAGATACTCCGGGTGACTGATAAACCGGCTCAAATCCAGATCGGAGCTGCTCTCCGTGTTTCGTCGTTCGCCAAACAGACGACGCGAGAGTTTAAAAACACGTCGCGGCTCCCGCATGCGTCAAGTGGCGAATGATCACCCAGGGTCTCGGGGGGTCCGTTTCCCCACTCCAGACCTACGTGGCCGCACGACTCCAAATAGAAAGCTTTGAGCCAACGGCGTATCGGGGAGAAAAAGTTCGAGTTCGGAGGAGAGCTGCATGGTTTCTGTGGCCTCACTGGATCACGGTAAATCTAAAGGTCCCAGCAGAATGTTCTCCTCCTTCTCGAAACCCCTACGAAAGCCCTTGATTTTATGCGCGGCTGGTGAATGAACAGCGCTATTCAAAGCCCAAAAGTAACGTTCTCGTCAAAAAAACCACCCAAATTGTGCTCGTGTGCATAGTTACTACATTTCACAAAGGGAAACTCAGAGATGGAGAAGGAACGTTAAGGACGACAGAACAAGCTCATGAAGTTCAAGCTCAATACGCGTTGTGTCTTGAACACCGGCGCCTGCTCCGATGTACCAAACGGCTAATTTATTTATTTAAATTTCTTTTGCAGAATTCCTGTAAAATTTTACCAAGTCACAGTAAGTTGGGCACAGAGTCGAGGCGGCTGAAGAAAACAGCAAGTGACGAAAGGGACGAAAATTCTGTCAGTAACTGCTACCGAATGCAGGGAAACGCCATCGACTGCCAACACGAACACCAGGTGCTGCCATGGTCCACCTCGACTCCGTTGCGGTGTCAAGTGGCTGCGTTCGGCACGTACTCAGCAGAGCGGCGTTGGGTCGAGGCCCACCGTCTGAGATCCACCAGCATCTCCTTGCTAGTTCACTGCTCTTTCGACTTCATTTAGAAAAAAAAAGCTGGGAACAAATTTAATAGAGTCAAAGATTCTGTAACTTTGGAGAATGTGGCCCCGCTGTAGAAGGAGCATGAGACGTTGAAGCAAAGGGGCTGTGGCTTGGGGGGGCGGGTTAATAAGCAATTCAAATGTCTCCTCAAGTGTAAGCCTGAGGTGAGCGTAGAATGTTTAGCACCATCATGGCTCCCCCCCATTAGCATCTTCACCTTCTTCAACAATCCAGTCAACTGTTCTCCACCTGGGGGGTGAGAACATCAGCATGACCCTGTCAGCTGAAGTACGCTTCCCACCACACAGCACAGTTCATTTTCACGCAGCACTGTACCTAGGAACAGATCTGTTAGGGTACCCACACTGCTAGTTGTTGGGTCTGAACCTGCGTCGGTGTCGAGTCCTAACAGCTTCTCTCCAAACAGCAAAACCTTCCTTAACCGGCTCAAGTGCGCAGGGGTGGGACTCGTTCAAAGCCGCTAAACGCAAAATAATCCCCTTTAGCGCGACTCAATGGACGAAGCAGCGGGAGGAGACACCGCACAGCACAGGTGTCACAGCACAGGTGTCACAGCACACCTGGCTAGGGGCGACCTCCTTTACAAGGTCATTTAAAAAAAAAAACAAGCAGTCAGTTTGAGCGAAATATCATCTGAATGTCAGGTCAAACTATCCCCCCCCCACGTCACAGACCACGGCTCGGCGGCCACTTTTTCTAATACAGCGTCTGATAAATCAGTTTCAGCTGTGAGTGTGAGAGTGCGTGTGTGTGCGTGTGTGTGCGTGTGAGAGCGAGCGAGAGCGAGCGAGCGAGAGAGAGAGACAGTCGCTCACCTAAGACAGACAGGACCATCGCGCTTCTGAAGCGGACCATCGCGCTTCTGGACCGAACGCGACACAGGCCTTTCAGCGTTTCGGCGACCGCGCTGTGACGGGGCGCCTCCCTCCCTGCGCGCGGCCCGCGTGGCTCTCTGTGTGGCGCGCGCCGTCTCCGCCTCTCTTTATGTCTGTGTGGACGGACATGTCGGCTGGGCGGGTGTGGCGCGGGGCAGAAACCCGCACCTTCCCGCTCCAGCGTGGACCTAAATCAGGAGCGCGACATAACCCGCCAGACGCGGGATGAGGAGAAAGAAGTGCGAAATAAAATCCATATTATTTTCCGATCCCCTCTCCTTTCTACTGGCTGCGCGGCGTTGTTAAACTTTCCTGGCGAACCGCGAATTTCTGTTGAGAATTTAACCACGTAACCGAGATAAATAATAACAGTGCTACAATCTAACTTGTAACTGACTAAATTATTACAACGGACTTTGTTGTGTTCATAAATAAAAGTGGCCTGAAAAGAGTCTCGTGTTTGAACGTTTTACAGTTGATATGAACAGCTGATTTGCAAACGTCCCATATCGGGAGACTTTTCCGTTTTTACTGTGTTTCAACGGTGTACAAAATACTGTATCTGTATAGTAACGTCTATCCCTGCTAATGTTTCCAAATATGTTACGTTGTATTATATCCCGCGTTGTTGATAAAAACAGCTGAACGCAGTCCCGCAGTGTCCGCGAGGCGATGCGGTGAAGAATATTGAAACCGACCCGGTGTCAGCTTTTTCATCCTAACGGTCCGGCTGACAGGTCGTGTAAACGGAGGACAGCGACATTATTCCCTCTCTCTCCAGCAACTGCCGCTTCCGGGTACTTTTTGCCAGTAATCGTATTGAAATATAGAGAAAACTAAAAAAAAATCAATCCTTTCGTTTTGCTGGATATTCACAGGCTGCCTGCTTCCGCTGTCCTTTTCGGACACGTGTGCAGTCGCTGCCCCTACCTGGGTCCCACTCAGGTGAGCGCGGTTTACCTGTTCAGGCGGGAACAAGAATGTTGTCGCATTAGTTTTAAGGCGAGGAGATTCGGGCCGTCGCAACCGCAGTGACGGCGCTCATAAACTTTATTGAACACTGTCACCTAGCGGAACTGAGATGTTTTTCTTTTTACACCATTACGAGGTCCCCCGCGACGAAAAGTCGCCGCAGCGTTTGGCGCGATACTGACCGTACAGCTACAATAAGGGGAAGCGCGCGCGCACCGCGCCACGCGGACACCGTCTGACGTGAGAACCGCGTCCCCTCAGTCAGTCTCACTCACTTCAGATCATTTGCTTATTATTTTTATTATTATTATTATTATTATTATTATTATTATTAGCCTGCTTACATTGATCTGGCCGTCACTCTTTCTGGGACAGTGGAGGACAACAACGTCGCACCGCGGCGGGGGGGGGGGGGGGGGGGGGGGGGGGGGGGGGGGGGGGGGGGGGGGGGGGGGGGGGGGGGGGGGGGGGGGGGGGGGGGGGGGGGGGGGGGGGGGGGGGGGGGGGGGGGGGGGGGGGGGGGGGGGGGGGGGGGGGGGGGGGGGGGGGGGGGGTCGAGGTGCGCGACGCAAACCAGGTGAGAATAAACCGTAAACGTGACTGTGAACGTTGTGACACCTTGAGGTCTGACTTGTGTTTTTATCTGTACTGAACACAGACCCCACATGGTCATATAAACAACTTTATTGGCAGGAATGAAGCCTTCGTGCCGGAATGACGTAAAGATCACGGACCGTCGCTCATCTGCTGGCGACACGGCTGCTCAGTGCAGAGCGACAGGCGACACCGACTGATACGGACAGGCTGAGCAGCTGAAGTGGCATCTGAGGTCAGTTGTTCTTCACTAGGCAGCACAGTAAAAACACAGTAAACTTACATCCCGTGACACCACCATGTCCTCCGGAAGCAGAGCCAGGTGTGTGTGTGTGTGTGTGTGTGTGTGTGTGTGTGTGTGTGTGTGTGTGTGTGTGTGCGTGCTGGAATGTGAAGAAACTTTATTAGTCCTCCTTCGTATGTTCCACCGAGGATGATGCGATGTCACATTATTGTCCTTGCTGTCACAGTTCATCTTCTGGTGCCACTAAGCACCTGCATTGCCATTATTCACACCTGCTCTGCGAGACGACGAGCATTTTCATAAGGGAATGTTTATTAGAAATCACAAAATATATTACACACACATCAATAAGTTATTTTCTCTATCTCTCTCTCTTTTTTTTTACAAATAAATACTGTCACGCTGTAGTCGCTTTTATTTACAAAGTCCTCCTCTGTGGGGAGAGGGTTGGAGAGGACTGAGCAGGTGAGGTGATGGCAGGATTATCCTGCAGCTGTGAGCAACGTGCAGTTTGCTGGGAATGAACAGGTGACAAAGTGGTCCAGAGGTGAGAAGGAACTTGCTGCATTGGGCAGAAGAGTTGCTGATTCATGCTTAAACAGTGAAACCATATTTGTTCTGCCAGCTGAACCTGTGACCATCCAGGGTGTTTATACCACATACCTGGGTGCTCCTCAACCCCCTCCCCCCCCGAGACTGTCGGACAGGTCGAGGTTGTGCTCAAGGATCTCCAAAAGACAAAGCAAAGGTACTTCTTACCCCCTCGTTCCCGGTTAAGCCTCGAGTTCCTTAGGACTCTGCGCTTCTCGTCAGCTGCTTCAGTGTTTAGTCATTTTCCCAATTTGTTTGCAGGAAAAGTTGCATCAGCAGATAATTTTTAACACAAAATGCCATCACAAGGAGCAAAAATGGGGGGGGGTCTTTTTTTCTTTTAACCGTGTTTAACCAGGTAAAGTTCAGGTAAAGTGCCCAGTTTCCACCAGGAAGTAAAACTCTTGGCTTCACTTTGGATGATCAGCCACAGAAAACCCTTCTGCTGGCTTCATGCAAAGCGTTTCTTCAGCTTCTGGGCTGAAAATTACTCAGGCTAAAGATTCCAGATGTGGAAGAATAACGGGCAAAATGTGCCATAAATATGGAAATAAACGTATGATAATAAATTCATCTGAGTTGGAATCTGCCCACTTCAGGCTAATTCGAGCACATCAGGGTTTTTGTGCACAACTCAGGAGGGGAGTTGGCGATGTGGCGATTGTGTGGACATGCGGGCAGGTGCGCCCCCCCAAGCAGGTGTTGTTAAAGTTACTTGCGTCGAGTGACAGTTAGGACTGGGAGGAGTTTGTACTGGACGTGGGGCTTTCCGAGGTGACAAATTCTGGCTCCTTTCGGGGACACGGCTCACACGGCAGGCTCCGACTGACACACCTCGTACGGCTGCTTCTTGTTATTGCACCTGGAACGAAGTCATGGCAGAGCAGAGTTACATGGGTGAGGGAGTCTGGGGGAGTGGGGGGGGGCAGCACACCTGAAAGTGACCCAAGGGCCACTTCCTCTCCACAGCTGCGCACATATTTCCTGCACATGTGTGCTATTATTATTATTATTATTATTATTATTATTATTATTATAGAGCTGCATGTTTTCACAAGAGAAAATGAATGCAGACTAAATAAAGGTTCTAGTGAAATGGATTCAAACTATAAACTGAAGTGCAGCTGCCAGCAATACGACTCCACTGACCACAACTTTGCTTGTTTGTTTTGTTTTGTGTTGTTTTGTGTTGTTTTATGTGCTGTTGCTGTACCTTCGCTTTGTACAGCAGATGACGGCACCAACCAGGCAGCAGACCAGAGCCACCCCGCCCACTCCGATGGCAATGAGATTCTCTGGGTTCTTATTTCCTTGGGACCCCAACAGGAAGTGTTGGCATCTCTCTCCTGTGAAGTTCGGTAAACACCTGGAAGGTACAGCCAAGATATCATCAGCACTACACACCACACAACACACCACAACAAACCTTGTTAGGTATTTTTTGTTGAACTTTTAGAACATTGTGCTTCTGCTGTTTTCATAGTCTGTTGAAGATGCCCATGGTAGAGAGAAGAACATACTGGTCTGTCGCTGGGAGGTGAAGCAGATCACTGTTTGTGCTCTTAGCTGCAAAGCTACCTTGTTATTTGTCATCCTGTTGCATAAATGGGGTGGTTGGTGCATTGAGGTTTGTGCGGAAGCTATCATGGCAGCCGGGAGGTTGGCAGGTTTACTGAGTGTGTCGGGGCTGCTTTGTTGAGGGGTAGCAGAGCTGTTCAGTTTGAAAGTGATTTGTTGAGATGTGCTGAGGGATAAGTTATGCTGCACATGTCAGTGGATTGTGGGTCTTGTGAAGCAGGAGTGTGATGCATCAGAAGGTTGGTTTGGTGACTGGCTGACTGAACCGGTCAGGAAGACAAGGACCGAAAGGCACCCTCTTACCTGCAGCTGGGTGTGTTCAGCTCATGGTTGTAACTGCAGGCACCGTTCATGCAGAAGTTCTCAACCTCTCCAGTGCACGGGCTCACCAGCATCATGGCTTGGGCGATCTCTTGGTTCCCTACACCAACAGCCATAAAACACCAGACATTTTGAGCATAACCAGCAGTAGTAAAGCATATATCTGATGCCCTTAAGACTGCTAAACCTGTCCAGAAGAACAGCTGGAAGCTCAGAACTGGTCCTCCAGCTCTGCTGACCGTGCTTCTCTGGCAAAATGCCTCACTGCAGTTGAACTGGACTGACTGCTTTTAGGTTGTAAAGCTCCTTCACCAAAATGTCACCAGTTGCTCTGCCAGCTGAGTGACCTGGCTGACAACACCTTTCCTGGGCTCTGAAATGCATAACGTGACTTCAGAGAACATAAGTGAGGGAGTGTGGCGGTTGTGGGCACTTCCAACCTTCAGAAGGGCCACGCAGGCAACAGTAGGACACCTGCTCACCTGAGAGAGAGACTCCACTGGGCTTTTGTAAATATGCGGCTTCAGAACCACAGGCTCTGTGTAAGTGCTGGGATCTAATCTCAAGGGTGAGGAGGAGGCTGAGCACGGTCAGGCTTGTTTGTCACCTCCTCAGCAAGGTGCATCAAGATGGCAGTTCTGTCATGCATTTTGCCCACCTGACAGGACTGCAGGAGGATCTAACCACCATCTAACTGGAACTACAGCTTGAGGATGACTGTAAGGTTGCTCTGGCAAGGCAGGCTGGTGACTAAGCTGCGATGAAGCAGGGATGGAGAATGTCGGCCCAAACGGGCGCAAAGCGCACGACACCAACCTGCTGTGCTGTTGGGTTCACGCTGCTGCGTGACGGGAACCAGGGTTCCGGCGGGTTTGTTCTGTGCTCCAACAGAGGACACAATCGTCAAGAGCGCGAAAACAGCTGTGCAGGGGGAAACAGCAGAAGGACCGAGTGACAATCAGTGCTGCTTTGGAGAAGATAGTCCGGCTAGTCACCGAAACACCTTACGGAGAAGACAGCCTCCAGTGTTTGTGAACTTTGCTGTGAAACCAGAGCGTTCTTGATGTCAGCAAGATGCCTGAGACACAACACAGGCCAGCGATAGGAATTGTTAACTATAATTAGAACGTCGGAGTTCTTTCCCATGCAGTGGGGTAGGGTGAGAATGCCTGGTGGCCAAGGTGTGCCGGTATCTGTCACGTTCAGCACTTGCGGAGCCGTCGCACGTCCCTGTATGTTTGTTGAACGCTACCCGTCTCTCCGATTGCCTCTTGAGCAACATCGCCGCCTGCTTGACTTGACAGGGTCAAATTCTGAAGCACAGACTTAAAGAGACGTTCCTGCACTGAAAGCCCTCGAGGAGGTTAGGTCGTCTCTTCTGGATTCTCAAGCCTCGCACCGAGTTATACGAAAAGCGGGGTTTTGGCCACGCAAACACGTTCCACTTCACAAACAGTTTTCCAAATCAGCCTGGGACTTATGCACCCGTATCTCCAGCCGTGGAGGAGTTGCTGCACCATCTGTGTCCGTGTGTTGCTCTAACTGTGTGTTCTGAAACCTCCACGGTCTCATTGAACCCTTTGTTAAAATTGGATAATAAGAGGTGCTTCCATTGTCTTTTCAAACTTCTCCACGCTGTGCCGGAGAAGCAAAATACCCCCCCCCCCCGGTCTCCTGTACTGAAACGGCAAGTAGTATCTTGTATGTGTTTTGGTGATGCCGGTCATAACTCAGATTTTCTTGCAGCTCAGTGGTTTTGACTGTTGAGGAACCCAAGTAAAATCTCCTGATTGTCAGCAGATGTATAAAAATATGTAATAACCTGATATCAACGTGGGAAAGAGCTCAGACATTCTACACTATTGATATAATAAGAGGATGAAGGGAGTCTGTGTACCTCACACATGTGCTGAGCTGGAGCACTAGACGTGTGGAACTAATACCGTGAAGCTTCACGTGAGAAAAAGCCTACAGGGAGCCCAAGGCAGCCAATATGTCCTGTGGCGAAAGCAGCTGGAATCCGGGAACCAGACGCAGACTCACCTGTCCGCACCCGGCTGGTCTCGCTGCTGACTGTCGGCGACATGCTGTATGCGGGGCTGATGGGCGACGCCACTCCTCCGGAGAATTCTTCTCTGAGCTGTCAGTGAGCTATTCCCCGGGTTTTATGCTTTTCAGAGGCGCGGCTTCCACGAATCACGGTCTGCCAACCAATCAGCAAGAGCGCCAGATTCACCCGGCAGCCAATGAGAACTGGATTCCAACCAATTTCTTACAGACCATCTCTTATTTTCGTTTCTTCTGATCCCTCCCGATTCCCTTTCAGGTTCGGTCCTTGCGGCCGTTGCATCACTTCCGCTTTTGGATTTCTCTCTACGTGCACGGGCAACTTACGGACTCGTGTGGCCCGATCAGGTATCAGCCTTCAGGCGACAATAGCGCGTATCTCCAGATCCCAGTGGAGCTAAATATTCCTGGCTTATTGTGCGGCCTCGGCAGTCGCGTGAAAGCACCTGAACCTCCCATCCTGATCGTGTTCTGCGGAACAAACGTTCACCTTCATCCTGTGGGAGTCCTCAGGTCGGTAATACGAGGAGGATAAGCAGAAGTGTCTTGTCAGTGCTAGAAATATGACAAATCAGGAAATCATCAAGTTTCCACACACTTGCTGAACAGTGAACAAAGTGGCATTAAGTTTCCTTAATTCTGTCCGGTATCAGCTGAGTGCGGGATACAGTCTGTGCGCTGATCGTGAGAACCGAACCGCTGATGTTGAATTAGTCAAATGAGTAACGTCCAGATGGGTTTTCAGTAAAAAAACGGCAGGATTGTCAGGCCTACAGCGTCCTTGCGTACGTTTTAACGCTCGGTCATTTTCATCTGCCGTACAGACAAGTGTGAACGGTGGGTTTTTTTTTAATTCATCCGGCAGGAGGTCCACGCAGCGTTCCCATAGGCCCGGCTGTTTGCCGACTACACGGGCTATTACACCTCGAACATCAGCAAATCCGGCTCAGAGCTCCGCAGTTACGCAAACAGTGTGTTAAACGCATACCGACGCCTCCCGGTCGACTCGCTTTAAACAGCTTTCTCTAAAACTGACCTAAACAGGTAAACGGGCACCTAGGTAAGGTTCCGCAACAAATGACACGCAAACGAGGGCGAAGGGAGCAGTGCCACGTGTGACAGATAGCGTGCAACTCGGGAAGATGTCACGGTGGGTCTCTGGGTTCTGAGAGCGCCACGGTGTGTGGAAGGATCTCTACAGAAAGGCGTTAAGCTTCGCTTCTTGTGGACACATAAGGCTTGGAGATGTTCTTTCATCAAGGCGTGAATACAGATGTTCCTCCCGTAAGTCTAGTCCGTCTCGACTCGGATCAGACTTGGGAGAGAGGGACTGCTTCTAAGTGCGTAGTCCATCGTACAGTAACTTCTTTCCGAACATTTGTCCGTGTTTCTCACCTGTTTTCTTTTATTTCTTCCCACAGTGTAGCATGTCATCCATACCGTTATTAAACAATTCACTACGGGTTTCTTTACCACAGTTCCTTTTTAAATACTACAATACGGTCGTAACATTTTTTAAGTACTTTGGTATTCTGTGCCGGACAACAGCAAGGTGTAGTGGGTTCGAATGAAGTGATCTCTTGCCACCAATCCACCGGTAACCCCACTGAGCTTGTTGGTGGCCGGTTGTCGGTCAGGGTTGCGACTGGTGCAGAGGTGGCGGTCACAGGTGTTCCGTCACACAACCATGTAGGTGCAGCAGATCGATTCTTCACGTCTTTCCTTTACTGCTCGTCGCGCACTCCAAACCCCACGCAACCCCCGCAACACGCTACATCGCGGCGAGGAGAGGCTGCGTGACGGTGGTAACATCACGTGTGCGCAGGGCTCACAGGTTGCTTTCCTGCTTCGATTAGGATATTTCTTAAGGGAAATCATGTACAAGCAGGTTGAGAAAGTCATTTATTTCACCTTTGCCAAAATCAACAAAACTCAACACACCTCAAGCCTTTTCGGCAACAAAGTAGTCACTGTGGAATGTTGCTACATAAACCAATACAAAGACCTGCAGTACAAAAAAAAATTACAAATTTATAAATAAATAAATAAATAGATAGATAGATAGATAGATAGATAGACAGACAGACAGACAGACAGAAGGGAGCTCAGAAGGGAGCTGCTGTTCGGGGAGGTGTGCAGCCGCCTTGTCAGTGCTTATGTTGATGTTCATGACCTGCATGTGGACACGCAAGCCCTGAAACGGCAGGGTCCCCTGCTTCAGTGCCGAGCCAGTTATTGTACCAAAAGGCCTTTGTGAGAAGTTTGTTGCAACTAAGAGTTTTTTGCGAGTGGAAAAATGTGTAACAGCAATACAACTGAACATGATTGTAAGGGAATAACATTATTTCATCAGAACGGGTCAACGTCTCAGATTCCTCTACCTTTTAAATCTCAGACTTCATGTACACAGTCCAGTCGATAAGTTCCAGGACCGCGTGACACCAATGTGTCCCATGCAAGTTCATTTTAAACATCTTTGGGTTTTATAATGGCCGTCGATTTCACATGCTGCCTTCCGGTGTGTGTGTGTTGGGGATGTGCTCCTGCTTGTGTATGTTTCAGTGCACCAGTGCGTTTCTTGCTGCAGTCACAGTGTTCTTTAACAACATGGCGACAGTCATGGGGCCAACTCCTCCGGGCACTGGGGTGATGAACCCTGCCTTCTTTCTCACTTCTGCAGGAACACAGCCAACAGGGACAGGTTGGTCAGTCTGTCCAGCACCTGGGAGGTTCTGGCTCCATGACATTGGAAGCGACATGCCAAGCGCACCGCAAATTCATCTTCTCGCCTTTATTTACTCATCAGGCGACCAAATCCAGAGGTGGCAAGTGTGGAGGCTTTTGATACAGCTGAGGTACAGCTGCTCGTAGGTCTAACACCTGTGTGTCACTGGCCAGCACGGCTATGGGTTGACCTGGCTTAGCAGGCCGTGATGCACTGCAGCGGTCCTTCTCACAGCGTGGCGTCTGTAAGCAGCATGAAGATACGGGAGGTGCGTAAAAGTACGCACCTGTGTGGCTGAGGACCGGTCAAGTTTTCGTGTGTAGCTGTGTGTGTGTGTGTGTGTGTAGGGTACTTGCACTTTCTGTTGAAATGGTTCATCATCCACATTACAGCTGTTGTGTTTTGACTGTTCTCTCTCTGCTGGGGGGAAATGTGAACATTTTTACTTTACCTTCAAAGTCAACATCTCCGATCAGCCG
Source organism: Arapaima gigas (assembly GCA_900497675.1). Taxonomy (NCBI): domain Eukaryota; kingdom Metazoa; phylum Chordata; class Actinopteri; order Osteoglossiformes; family Osteoglossidae; genus Arapaima; species Arapaima gigas. The sequence continues at coordinate 226,189 of UFQX01000635.1, forward strand.
GATTTTTCCGGTTTTGGGATCCTGGATGCGATTTATGCCGACGTCTATGACTGCGGCGCCTTCTTTTACCATGTCGGCCATTATGAGGTGAGGGATCCCTGGAGAGAGGGGAACGAGGAATTGCCGCTTACAAAAAAACCAGCAGCACTGGCTCACAAACTCATTTGATGCGTAAAAAAAGCACGAATGGAGACCTGCTCTCAACTTCACACACGCGCTACTTGTGGATGGGGGGCAGCCAGCGGCATTCGGACCCCCGGCAGCTCATTTTTCTCCCTATCTGTGCGGTTCGGAATTTTCTTTTCCCCTCCTCAGCCGCCACTTAACCCGACAGCGACTACATCTGCTGTCTGCACATCTAAGTCTTTCTTCAGCCCCGCGTCACCGTGTGAAAAGAAAGCTGTATAAAGAATTAACTCAACTAGAGGGAATGTGGCAGTTAAATTAAAGCCAAGGAAAAATTTCTCCTGTTGATCAACTAAAAAAAACTAGTCTGTTAAGGACAAGTGCGTAAAAAACATCAAACATCAAGATTAAGTGCCCACTTGTACAAGAAGCCAAAACTTCTCTTAACCGTGAGAAGAAGAAAAAAAAATCATCCAAGGAATGAACCTGTTCCATCGACTGCTGCCAGCATTTAGCAGAAGTGCAGCTCCTCATCCGGACCCCCCAGGTTCCGTTTTCCACCCACTTTCTTCACCTGGGTTTTCTTTCTTTGCTTACCTTTGCCAAGATGCTGTGCTGCGTCGTGTTGTTGAGACATGCGCTTTATGCTAATTTATTCATTTTAACTGAATTTACGGCGTACAGATGCCCCCTCACTACACCCACTGGCACAACGCTGGTTTACATTTGTGACACGCAAGAGCTGCACGGGGCCCACAAAACCGTACACGCGACATCAGATGGAACACGGGGAAAAAAGAAACGCCAAACAAACATACCGGTTGCAGCAATTATGATGTCAGCAAGTCTGGCGAGCTCCTTGAGTCGCTCCCTTGGGGTGCACCTATGAGCGATCGTCACGGTGGCGTCACCTGGGGGGAGAGGTCGCGTGACTCCTTTTCACCTGCTTCACACCTGGGCTCTGACGCGCAGAAAGTCTCTCTGCCTCAGACACAGCAAACGCAAGCAATAAAACTACAGCGCAGAATCAAAACAAGAAAACTGGTCAACATACCAAACGATTTCCGCTCGAGTTAAAAACAAACAAACAAAACGTCCCCTCTCCTCCTCCACTTTAAACGGTGTCGATGTGGGACAGGACGGCCACCGCGATGCTCCCTGGGTGCCGGCAACAATGGCGCCGTCATGTTTTTCTCCACATTCCTGCCATACCTTCTCCGTTGGGCAAGACGCTGGCGGACAGGAACGCGCAGCTTCCCCGCAGCCGCCCTCACACGGCGTGTGCCAGCAGCTCGAGGAGGACGCGGTCGTCGACGGGCCGCTTTCGAGTGTGAAGCGAGGACAGGAGATGCCCCACAGGCAGCAAGAGCTCGCAGGAAACCAACCACTAGGTAACAAAGGGATGGCTTGGCCGAGACCACCTATCATAGTTCATAAAGTGTGGTTCTGAGGGAACTGCGAGGTTCCACTGATTTAAGGTGACGTGCTGACTGCGTGGCGTGGACACGAGGGACAAGTGGGGGGGGGGGGGGGGTGCAGTTTAGTACATCTAACAGGGAACTGCCATCTTCACACGTGCTAGTGGAATAACTGGAGAGGTTATCTCCGCCTGGTTAGACAGGATACATTAAAAAATGAATAGAATAAATGATCACTGGCTGCTTTGAAAACAACAGGTGTGGGTTTCAGCTGCACAGAGCTTCCTCGATCTCCTCATGTTCCATCCATCATCTCTTCATCCTGCTCAGAACTGCTGCAGGCTGGAGTTTATCCCAGAACCTCTGGGTGCTACACTACAAAACGACACCTTGGACAAGACACCAGTCCAATGCATTTTGGTGGCAACACACACACGCACACCGGATTTCCTAAGAATCTGCTCCAAGACATCAGTCTCTACATGGAAGCAGTTTGTGAAAAACACCACAGCGTAGGGGTGGGGGACACGGCAATCTTTCGTTTTTCACAGAAACGGCCTGTGGAAAGTTGAATCCCAGGATGCTCTGCTGTTTTGCCGGGTTCTTGGGCCAGTCACAACACGACATCATACCTGTCATTTCCTAAGCAGGGAAAATCCCAGCTGTCCTCCTCCATGTTACCCAGTGGAACACAGCCTACGCTATGGGTCTTTCTCACCTCCCGCAGCCGCAACTGTTGGAATGTGGGTCCACAGCTCTCGTCATTACGCCACCTGCTGCCCCAACTTGTTTACAACTCACTTTCACTGTCTGCTGTGAGCTTCTCAGACTCAGACAGTATTTTAGGTAATCAGGTGCTGTCCTTCAGAAACTTTTTCTGCACTTCCTGCGTGTGGATTAGTCTGCGTTTGTCCGCAGTTTGACAGCTTGGTGCAGACGGTCATCTCCTCAGTCCTTTTTGACCGAGGGTTCTGCTCTGCTCGGAGGTGGAACGTCAGCCGAGCGCGAAGCAGCGCAGACTCACCACGCTGGTGTATTTGAAGGTGGTGGCACCTCCAGGTACCCCTCAAAATGGAACACACCATGGTTTCGTGAAAAGCGAGAAGAGGCCAAACGCCCTCCGTCCCTCTCCTGAAACATCACCGAATGCGTGCGGAAACTTCTGAAGGGGCACCTGGATAAGTTCGCTCACAGGGTCACCGGAATTCAACCAAAACAAGTAAGAACTGCTCTGACTAAACAAACTGTGAATAACACCGGAGTGGAAGCGAATTCCTCACGTGAGCTCGAACTCTGCGACCTTCTCTGCAAACAGCATCAAATTACGGCAAAGCAACTGCAATAACCATCCACACGATATGCATGCAGGGTTGTGCTGGTCAGAATGCCAGTCCACCAGTGATGACAAACACACACGCACACAGTTTAGAGACAGGAATGCACCTGAATCACAAGTCTTCGGACTGCGGGAGGAAACAAGGGCACTCGGAAGGAACCTACGGAAACGGGAAGAGAACGTGCCAAATCCACGGCCTGAGCCAGAGTCAAACTCACTTTTAAGGCAAGACCGATACTGCCACTTTTCTCCAACCAAAAGTATGACATTAAGATGCTTGCAGTTAGTCATCTCTTTATCACAGCTTGGAAAACTCTTGGCCGGAGGCAGCAGTTCAAACCACTGCACCTCACACCTGATTCAGGTATTGTGAAAAACGCTGAGCAGGCAGAAACAGACCTGACCCAAAATACAGCAGAAAGAGGAAGTTATTGTTAAGCCTCTTCAGCTGCTGTCTTCAACATCCCACACTGGTGATTCCAAGCATGTTGAGGCAGACAAACACAAATTTGCGCAATTCTTTGGTCTTTTTTTTTTTTTTTTTTTACGAGTTAATAACCCGGGTCCTCTGACAGTGTTTTTGACGCCGTGCCGCCGGCTCCGAGCGGCTTCCCAACGGGGGGGAAACAGCGCGTCCGCATCCTGACTGCCATAGAAGGACTTCTGGAAACCTCTGCAAACGGATCACTTCCGGCGGCACGGCTTCCTAAAGCCATATATAGACAGACATCCTATACTGGTGGATCCTTCCAGAACAGGCATGGTCACGGACGGTGTCAAATTCCGTGTGGAAACATTTATACTACCGATGTGATCCTTGACATGCATTTCATGCCTGCGTAGAAAACGTTCTTTCGGTGCACTGGCTCCAAAGTTACTTTCCTCTAATCCGTCGCATACTCACTGCTGTAAAGTGCCCAAGACGCTCAGCCAAACGCATCTTTGAACTGTGGGAGGAAACCTAGAGTGACACGCCGAGAACGTTCACGCTCCACACACTCAACCTCGCGTCTGAACCCACAGCCCCACTTCGTCGATACCCCAAAGTGGGGGGGGGGTTTCCTGTCGACTGTGGCTGCAGCAGATCAAGACGCAATATCACGTGATTCAGACTAAAGCTGCGTGTAAAACAGTCGTATTCCAAGCTAACGCGCCGTAACGGACACCGTGTGCAGTGTGTGTGAGGCACTGGCCTTTCTTACCCCCCGGTCGCTCGTGTCGTCCGTCTGTGTGCAGCAGCATTGCGATGGGCATCCCGACGTTCTTCGAGCGCCCGGCCACCAGCACGTTCCTCCCAGCCGTTTGAATCCCTGAGAAAGAGCCAGCAGACGGTCAGTCGGTCGGTTGGAGGAGCATGTGGCAGCCCCTCCGCAAACACAGCACCCTCCTACATCCTTCATTAACACACCATCTCCGCCAGGTAAAACAGGTGGGACTTCACCAAAAATGATAGGTTGAATTACAAGCCATGTCAACCTTGTTGAAAGACGCCTTCGACGGGGGGGAGGAGCCGCAGTCAACGCATCACTTGGCCAAGACGGGAGGCCAGGAGCGAGATGGGCACCGCAGCCCTGTGGCTGTGACACGGAGCACAGCTGGCACGCGGCGTGGACGTGCAGCGGTTACAAAAACATACACGACGTGCTTTCGAAGGGTGGAGAACTGCCATATGGTCTCCCACAATATCCTCCTTCGCGTTGTCAAAGGTCAGCTATTGCTCGCAGGCGCTGCGCACACATCAGCCGCACACTCTCAAGTACCTGGTTTCAACAGCAGTAAAATGACTCATTTTGCTGGTGTGGCACAGGCCCACCCATCACATGGGAATGCAAAGGTGACAAAGTGCTCTAAATGACTATCCTGAACAATCCAGACACCCTGCAGTGCAGCTCGTCCTCCCTCGCGGGAGAGGTGCCTTTGAGAGCCACAACGCAAACATCGGTGAGAACTTCTCCACACTTCTCAAAACAGCAGCGCTTTCTCCATCAATCCGCCAAATGAAAAGGGTTTGAGACGTCATACGTCCCAGTATGTTTCCACCACCTTCCCCCCGCGACGCCCGGCCAGTGGGTGGGGGGAGGGGCTGCTGAGACATTCGGAATCTGATAAAAGGACGACTGTGGACGATACGGACCAGGTCCCGGCCGGGGGGGCGAATGTTGACTGAGACGTCTGTCTAATAACGTCACATAAGTGTCAAAAAGCTGCTAACACCACGTATTCACCTCCGCTGCACTTTTATCGTTTTTATAAACACCGTACCTCTCAGCTACCCGCAAAGAGCGGCATTTCGGGAAAAGCGAACGGGGCGGATTTGCGCTGCAGGGCGGAACGAAATTATTTTATCAATTAGTGTCTCCTGGTGGTCAGATCGATAACAGCAGCTGAGAACCGTCGTCTCCTGCAGTCAGGTGTAGCGAAAGAAAGGCGAGCAAATGGAAGCGCTGGGCTCACTAAGAGGTTCTCCTAAAAGTGACAGATGGATCAAGCAATTTGAGGTAAGCGGAACAATCTGTGAGCAGGAATACTCACTAGACACACGCGGGCCACCCTGCCGACGCCGCTCACCTGTCCTTTTTATGATCTCCCACACTGCCGCGGGTGTGGCCGGCACCACGGACCTCTGATCAAGGCACAGCTTCCCCACGTTGACGACGTGAAAACCATCCACGTCCTTCTCGGGGGCAATGGCGTTGCACACCGCCCGCTCATTTATGTGCTCTGTGTGGGAGGACAGAAGCTGAGGGCAAAGGGGGGGGTGGGGGTCCGACAGGAGACTGCGTGGGTGGACATGAGAGCCAGACCAGGTGAGGCTCTGCGAAACACTGCAGCCTGAGTGCGAGCGGAAAACAGAGGCACAACTCACACTTTTCTCGTTTCCCACCATTTGTTTGTCAGTCAGGAGCGCAAACGGAAACGAGACGACAGCCAGCATTTTAAATAACCGCCCGACGACGCGTTTGTGTTTTAACCTCATAGTTACCAGGAAGAGGAAGCTGAACCAGCAGCCCACTGACCCTCCAGTCGCGGTTCAGTCTGTAGATCAACTCCAGGAGCTCGTCCTGCGAGATGGAGCTGGGTTTCAGAAGCGTCTCGCTGGAGATACCTGGGGAGAAGTGCAGTGAGAACGCAGGCAGGCCACACGCTCACAGCCGCCGAGACCCTGCTTGCTGGTCAATACGTCACCTCTAGTTAAGCGCAACTGCACCGAAGGTGTACACGTCCCTCAGGGGGCGCCGTCACCCACTTCCACTCGGCTTTCTTAACTCTGTCACTGAAGGTGTTATTGTGAAGGAGAGAAATCCACCCACTTTACCCATGAGGCACTTAAGAAAGCGTATAGTGCAGCCCTGGAGTGTCAAATCCATACAGCGACTGTGTCAGCGTAACACTGACTGCGTCTGCCACTGCGCTATAAAGTTATCCTAAGCGGTTAAGGACTCGGACTGGTCACCTGAAGACTGCTGGCTCAAGTCCCACGAGAGGTCCTGCTGCAGCACCCTTGAACAAGGTACTTAACCTGAATTGCTCCAGTAAAATATCCAGCTGGGTGAACTGTAGTTGCTTTGGATTAAAGCATCGGCTGAGCAGCAGCGTAACAACAACAACAACAACAACAACAAGAGACGACGACAAAACGATTCAGAACAACACGGACGAGCGCTGGCTTTTCGTAAGGAGGTGTGGTGCAGCCAGCGGAGACAAGGACCGCCAGCGGCAGCCAAAACGCTCACCGAGGGCTGCGGCGGCTTTCGTCTTGTTCCTCACGTAGGTGTGACTGGCGGGATCGCTGCCCACCAGGACGACGCTCAGGTGAGGCCGCAGGTTGCCCCTGGACACCCAGTCGTCCACATCCCGCTGGACCTCCCGGTGCACCTGCCTGGCCATCTCTGTCCCTGAGATCACGGTAGCAGCCTGTCTGCGCAGGGGCCACACAAGGGGAACAGCTGTAGTTTAAACAAGGACCGACGAACGGAACTTGCCAGAAACAGCGCCCGTGCAACGGGTCAGTGCAACGTATTAAAACGGGCAAAAGGTCCGAGCCTGAGGTCACGGGCGGCGCTGGGGGGTCAAGACCCTCTCCTGCAGCAGCCTCATCACCATTTTACCCCGATTTGCTCCACTAAAAATGACCAGGATGTCACCCGTGCAGCTTGTTAAGCACCAAAGGTGAGAAAGGCATCCTAAGCACGTGCCGCCATTGAAAAGCCCGGAATGAGGTTCGCGGGGACGCAGCGCTGCAGCGGTTGCCGCTTTGCAGACACGATGACAGATGTCCCGTGTCGTGGACAAAAAGGAACGGCTTGGTCTCACCTGGTCGCCGAGCGGTGCACGAACTGCCGCCGCGCGTCTAACTTTGTGCACAGCCGGAGGACGCCGGTGTACCGCCGGAAGGAGGAGCAGAGGGGAGAAACAGACGCCGCCATGTTGACGCGCTCCGCGCTGCGCGGATCGACGGGGCGGGTCCAACGGTTACCATGACCACCGAGTCCGTTTGCGCTACGTCACGTCGTGTAGTAGTAGCGGTGGGCGTGGCTCCGCGTCTCCGTGACCCCGGAAAACCTCAGATTACGTCACGCACGTCAGGTATAAAAACAACAAACTATGCAGTTGGAGATGCTGAGGTTTTTTTGCACGGTTTACACCTTTTTTTAGTTATTTAACCTATGCTGGGTGTCTAGCAGTTTGGAATGTATGTAAATATCAATTTAGAAAACATACCTTAATTTTGGGAAAACTTGCAAAGTTGGTAACCTTAGTAACTCAGGTAGCATGTCTTATTATACTGTAGTAGTTCCTGTACCGTATTCAAGGAAAGGTGGTACATGGCACTGAAAAGTGCTTTACACCCTTCACGGTGCTGCACAAACCAAACAGCGCAGTTAAGTTGCGCAGTCTCGATGCCTCGTCACTAACTAGAGAAAAAGAGGTGAGACCACGAGACCAAGAATTAGTTAGATTCATCTTTATTTACAGCAAAGTCCTGACTCAAAGGGGTTAAGGAGAGAACAACAGATCAGTTTATCAGGATTCATTTTTCCCCACATTTTCCACGGCGGTTCCATTCATTTGTTCATGTATTTGAATGGAAATACCGCCCTCTGCTGGAGGGCATACCAGGATAAAGGGGAAGACAAAAATGAAAAATCTAATCTACAGCACAAAAAAGAAATATACAAATATGAGAATAAAATAAAATCACTTAAAAAATACTTTCAAATGAGCAACATCGATATTTTCAGCAGTGTTACGTTCAGCAGAACATGTGGAGATGGGTAAAGATGTTTCTGCTGTGTAATAGTCTGTGTGGGTTATCCAAGACTACAGTCACTGATTTATTTTGTCCTGCATAACCGATACATAGAGCCAATACCCAGGAAAGCCAGCGTCTGACCCCTGAGACTTGTCCAAGTTGCTCCTGTCTTCGGGCTCCCGCTTCCATTCGTCGTCTCCTGTTTGCCACAGCGTGGACATTTAGCTACACCTGGGCCACAGGTGGAGTCCAAGGAATGGGGGGACTGTACATTTGGCATGCAGGGCCAAAGGATTTATTTTATATATTATATATATATATATATATATATATATATATATATATATAAAAATAAAAAACCTTAAAATGAGGCCAGTTGACCAATATCACGCTTTGGAGTTCAAACGTATTCATGTGTGCACACATTCCACTAGCTGGTCCATTTCTCTTTGCAGCTACACAAAATGTCCAACTGTTTCAACTGGAGAGGAATGAAAATCCGTAATACAGGGCAAAAAAGTTCTACCAACTTTCAGGGATTGATTATTTAATCACAGTTCTGAAGGTCCTTAATTTGGGTCCAATAAACCAGACAGTTCCGAGATGTTCCCTCACGTCCACAGAGACTCCATAAATGTAAAGCAATACATTCACAAACACATACCCAAAGACGTATCCTTACAAACACACACCCCAACACACCAAAGAGTCATTAGTGTTGCTTCGCCCAGTGCCTCCAAGCTATTCCCTTACGGAAGGTCAGTGGGGGTGGGGAGGGGAATCCATACGCAAACAGATTCATCCAGGAGCTCCATCACTTTGCCCCCAGGGACAGAACCATGGGCATTACCATGGAGACCAACAGAGGCTTGCTGGTCCTATTGCAGTAGACAAAGCAGCATCTGGCCAGCGATGGACCCCGTGCTTCCCATTCAGTTACACTGCAAAAATATGCATCAAATAGGCTACAGGGGGGAAAGAGAAAAAAAAGTACAGACCTTTGTGAACAAATGACCACAAATACTTAACAGAAGTTCATCAATCACTAGTGCCAAGTGAAGATGCTGCACTACTAGACAAGCCACCTTGTTCATGTAATAATACACACTGTACCCTAGCAAGAGGAGGAGGACCACTGCATATCAGTAACTTTTGTAATAGCAGATCTCACCTGCACTCACCTGTGCAAGCGTACAGGGAAAATGGATCTTTGCATATTCAGTAACTAAATGGTAGCACCACAAAAACATTAAACATCGTTGCATTTTACTAACCGAAACAAAAGATGCATTTAGAGCCCATTTTCCCAAAACTAATGTTTTTCTAGGAGTGGTACAGTGAACAGTGGCATTAAAGTTCCATTAAAATCAAAAAACAGAGGAAAAGGTTAACTTAAGTTATTCTTGCTGTGCATGTATAAATTTGGCACAAATTTTAAATCCATTTTTTTTTTTTTTAAACAAACAAACCATATTTCTGGTGACCTGTTTCAGCAGTATGCTGGATCACACCAGCACAATCCACGGTGAGAACAACTCATTTCCGTCTTTGAAACATCTCCACTTCTTTTTAAGAATTATCCAGGACAGCGCAGCTTGTACAGTAAACCGCTCTCAAAAGTACCCTCTAGTTCACTAGTCTGTACCAAGTCTGCTGTATCCATTGCAACAGGACAATGGTTTATTCCCACATTGACCTCTGGACATGATCATCTTTTACAGTCATATATACTAACTTTTGAGCTAAATTTCAGCATATTGTGTTATAGTGTTTGCACCCGCACACACACATCCGCAATCTCACGAGCAAACTGTCATGTGCACGTTTACACATAACTCTGCTGCTGCACGAGGGTCCATCCATGCAGATGCACACTTGCTCACACACGCGCACACACACAATCACACACAGACATACATGTACATACATAAATATACACTTTATCGTTTTTTTTAAAAATCTTCTGCATAAACTGTTAGTGAAAAGAAGAATGTTGTTATTCTCAGACAAGGAGAGCAAAACCAAGGATGAAAGTGAAATTGGAGAAAGATAAGAACTCCGCAGAAACCAGAATGGAGGTAAAAGAGGCTAAGCTGGGGTGGGGGGCAGTCGCTGTCCAGTGGTAACCGTATGGTGGTCTCGTTTTTTTCTGAAGACCGCCAGCTGGTCCCAGCTGCTGTTGTGCTACAGTTTTTTCAAGGCCGCTGGAGGTCCACTCCGTGTTATTTCTCCGCAAAGCTTCTTTTTCATGTCCAAGTTAAAATCGTATTTAAAAAAAAAAAAAAGTAAACAGAATCCTTGGAGCCAGTCATACCCCCACAAGCATCCACAGAGGAAGCTGAGAGAGGGGCATACAGGCGGGAAACAGGAGCAACATTGGGGAAATAAGACGTCTAACAAAAATGAGTGAGAGAGTTGGGGGGGGGGGCACAGGAGTACGTTCTCTCTGGAGGTACGGTCCACATTCTGGGCTTCTTCCTATGACTAAGACCAGACAACAGCCTAAATGGGAGGGAATGGGCAGGTTGTGATGAAAGTGCCCCATGTATCTCTCTCTCTCAGCAGTCTAGGGGAATCAACCCCCAGGGCACGAGTCCACCGCCAGAAATCCATCATACTTCCAGGAAGCGTGAGCTACTGGCCTTGGCATGGAAGGGCTCCGACCACATGCGTCGCAGATCCCCCTGGAGAGGACAGTAGGAAGTAAGAGAAGGGCTGAGCCACCGGGCTAGTACACACACAAAAGTGGACAGAAGTGCACAACCGTGAGAAACAACGCCAATGAGGGAACTGACCAAACACGAAAAGCAACAAACTAAAAAGAAGGGTCTCTGACACAAATAGAGGTGTGATTGTCAACTGCACAGCCTGGTCTTTCAAACAGAATGTCACTGTGCTTTCAGGCGTCAAGTATCGTGGTAACAGTCCAACTTTGTTTTTAATAATTTGTCGGTTAACCCTTCAGGAAGCTTGATTTTGCTCAATCCTGAAAGTTGTACCCAACCAAGTTCAGGAAATAAAGCTGGAATTGCTATGATGCTGTACACTGCACTGTGTACTACAGCAATGCTTTTATAACCTAATGTGATCTGCAAACAACATTTAATGTAATAAAAATGAAATAACATCAGTACTGTACGTGAGTAAGGTATTAATCCGAAGACTGATACCACGTGTCAAAAAGAACCAACCAAATTATCTTCATTGTTTGTTTAACAAAAGCACCAGCTAGTCCCCTTGTATCAATATAAAATATTATTGTATGCATTAATAAAGGTATTTTTTCCAAAACATCTAAAATTAAATTTCTGCAATGACAGCTGTGTGTCTGGCGAACAAAGTATGTTTTAAACCAGCCAGCCTTGTATCCACATTAACGTCCAAACTCACCTAGAAGCAGTCACTCAAAACAAAACAAAACAAAAAAAAAGAAGAAAGAAGAGGAAGAATACACCAGAGTAGGAGGGGTCTGTTTGCAGAATTTTTCTGTTGTTAGCAGCAAAAGGTAAAGTTGTACTTCTGGTCCTGGCTGAGATCCACTTATTTACCCAATGTCAACAATACACATGTACCTTAAGTTACAGATAACTGGGACTGTAAGTCAGGTGGAACTGTTCGCAAGTCTACCTTCTACAAGACAAAAAGTAAAAGTTTTTAGGTTAATACATCTTAATCCCTTTAGCGCGCTTTAGCCACAGGTTAGGTTCTGGTGGAAACATCACGTAAAGCTACGATGAGTTAAAATTCTGCTCTAAGACATTTATTTGTGTTACTTATATCAAAAGCCCATATAATGTAAAATCTCACTGTTCATCTACACTGGAAACACTGGCTATGACGGTACAACGTGTATGAGACACCACTTCATTATCTATGAACATGATGCAACCTGGCGTGACAAAAAAAAACACACCTACCTTCTTTATCACGTCTACACACTAGATAGTACTGTTTAACATGGTGCTTCTGTGCTTCAGCCACCACAGAAATATAAAACAGTGGAGCAGAGGGCACGGAATGAGTGTGAGAAAGTATTAAAAGGTGGTTCCCTTGGTAGTTTGTGTGAAAGTGTCGAATACGGCCAATACAATTAAAATAGGGCCGAATCAATAATTTGAAAAATTTGCAAAAACTTGCGGGCTGCTACTCGGCTTCCTTCTACGTGCATTTTGCATCTAAATTGTGACAAAAAGCAGCAACATGGGTCACTTACTCTCTGCAATAGAGGATGTTGGAAAACATAGATGTGGAGAAAATACAGTTCAAAATAAAACTGTCTTATGTTATAGATATCCAACAACTTAAAAAAAGAGATTCATAGAAGAAATGAATGAATGAAATTAAATTTCAATAATAAAAACAACCCTAAAGCTATAGAGAATCTGCAACAAGCGGGACTGAGAACACTAACCTTCAGGTAAGCCATGGTGAGCAATGGCAGCAGGGTGAAGGGGACAAGGTAGAGCAATGCAGGCTGGGCAGCACGATGGATCCTGGAGGCCACTGTTGCAGTCAGCAGGCCTGATAAAACAAATGCTTTATTATCTGAAAGCACTGCTGGTCTTTTTCCACGGTGCTCCGTTAACCGTAACACAAAGCAGGTGATCGCAAAACAACAGGAAACTTCACTTTCGAAAGTGTGTTTTCGTCTACATTTAGACATCGTCCTTCCTTGACTCCCCTGCTAACCCGTACCAACTCTGCACCGAAATAACGTGGAACTCCTTCGCAAGCCCATTCTTACCCCTTTAACATATCCCTTGTATCCTCTTACCAACAAAGTATCCGATGAGGGTACAGTGGAAGTAGGAGACGCGCTGCATGCGCCCGGACATATTCCCCGGGCCAACCGTTTCACCGGTGGCCTGCTTCTTGTAGTTGTCATAGCGCAGGACAAAGCACAGGAGGAGACCCGGCATCACAATGTCCCCGATGCCCAACATGGAAAAGTGGCTGCCTGTGGAACTGTGTCACCACAAAGTACATAAATGGAAGGGAAATGGAAAACAGGAGTGTGAGGATACAAAAGGGTGGGGGGGAAGTTCTGTCACTTGGCTAAAACTCCTTTAAAATTACTGCATTCCTTTTTCTGTTAACATATATAAAAAAAAATAAAAATCACAAGCGTACTGACACCTAGCCACAGCTAACCACTTTCTGGCTCCTTACTCTAGATTCCATGCTGGAAGACCAAAGTGAGAAAAGCTGGGTCATGTTTCTACGTAATTACTCCTGACAAAGCACGGTATTTCTCTTTTAACCACGTCCTTTCTGACAAACTGGCTGTAAAATCAATGAGTAACTCAGCCTAGGGGCTGGGCCTGCCTACCTGGGGAAGACCAGCTTGCCTGGCAGCGAGAGGCGGGGCACATCTCGACTCATGCTGGGGCCCAGGTGCAGCTTGCGTGACAACACATCCAGGGGGTTGTCTGCCGGCTGTGTGGCGACCTTAACCATTACGTTGCTGTTGAAGATGTAGGCTGAGAAAAACACCTGGTGGGGGGAAAAAAAAAAAAAAAAAAAAAAAAAAAAGTTTGGTGTGAGAGGAGCAGAGCACCGCAGTTCAAAGTCTGCCTGATATCCCAAATAGACCGAATGGACTATTACACAATGACCAACGCATTATCTACGGAACAGGTAAAACTATTAAGTCACATGGTGTGCGATTTGTCAGTGTGAGTAATACAGGGGTCTCAGGCAGCAGTTCAAACCCTGCTGCAGAACCCTGGACCAAGGCACTCACCCAGCGCTGCTCCAGTACAATTATACATCATTATGGTACACAAAATGGTAAATAATTATACGTTCCTTACTGTACAAACTCAGCAAGGGACATTGCTGGGGACAAAGGAATCGGTTTAAAAAAAATCCAATTTAGATGGTTTTGCCAAAGGTTTAGTTTTTAACATGTTAACAAAGTAATGGGCTGTTGAAGACTCGACAAAATCCTGGTCGTAGTACAAACGCACAAATGCTGCCTTACCCAGAAGACATCGTAGATGAGTAAGCCAGAGAGCAGGAGGCAGGAAACCTTGAGGCTCGGCAACCGCACAAAAGCGATCATAGCCACGCAGAGCCCCATGGCCAGAGCTGTGGGACAAAGACGATGCCAACTTATCAAGCAAAGGAAAACAGGCCAGACAGACAGACAGATTGCCCAAAGGGTAAAAAAGTTCTAATCTACCATCCATGAGCAGCCAGTGGCCCGTCAGAACCCAGATCAGCACCAACATAACCGAGAGGGAGAAGGACAGCAACTCGGCCACGGTGAACCGACCGCAACATCCAAAGGAGATCCTGCAGAAAGAGAGGAGGATGGTTTCATTTGGTTCTATTCTTTCGCACTCACTACCTCCAGACAGTTCCGTGGGTATATATTCATAGCACATGGCGATAGGAAAATGGCTTACTTGTTCTGCGGAGAGCAGGGCCTACTCAGGTACTGGCACATGGGCAACAGCAGGAAGGCAAATGCTATGGTGGCAAGAACTGCAGCGGTGACAAAGCACAGATGACTGAGTACACCTGCCCTGTCCCTTGCAAAGAATGAATGCCGAACGATATGGCGAGTGTTTGCAAACCAGTTCGAGGCTGATTATACCAAACACAAAAAAGTTAAATAAGTTTACATGCTGTGAGCCATAATAGCAAAAGTTGCACACTGTGAAAAATGTGAAATACTGAACTTGTACATCCATGCCTTGAGTACTGCACCATAACACAACTTTGTCAATTAGGACCAAGCTGTGAAGTCCACGTAGCAATAAAATGTTTAGCACATGTCACTTTATGTATTGAACTAATGACTCCAAATTCTTATTGTTTAAAGTCTCTCCCACTTCCCCGCCGATGGGCTCCTGTAATCGAACAAACTGGCCGGTTCTGAGCGCCTTGTGTTACCTGCAGTGCAGATTGTGAACACCACTTGGACTGAATCAAAAAAGAAGAACATTACAAGGAGGGACACGGAGGCCCCAATGGGCAGGAACAGAGCCTGGGTGGAGTCAATAGTCTGAATACCTGAGGAGACAAAGAGGAGTCAGAATGATGTTTAACAGCAGAAATTATGCTTTCTTCTAAAGTTCACTTCGGATATTTGACTTTTAACCCGGAGAATGTTTGCACAGTATCGCCTCTTTATCACATACCTACTGTTAAAACAGCTGCTTTAAATAGTCAGGACTGATAAGGTGATAAACGGTGTTCAGAAGCATACTACTCACTATTATTGGGGTTGTTGTTGTTGGTGAAGGTACCGGAAGTCGATGGGTTTCCATCCTTGTCTTTCTCCTGGTTCTCAAAGTCCATGTTTAATGACCTGCACAAGAAAAATGAAAGAACCACTACGCTGGGGGGAGGGGCAATCTGTAGTGGAGCGGGCAAAACCGTAGCCGTACAAGCAAAAGCACCAAGTTAGAGCGGCCCTATTTGCTCTGTAATGCACTAAAAATTACCCACCTCTACCGAAAAAGGAACTTTCTGAATATTTCTAAATATTTAAAATTTGTTCTCTGCTTGGTGAAGCAGGAATACTGACTCAAATGGAGCACGTGGCAACATGAAATGAACATCTAAAAAAATGTAAGCAAAGACGGACTTTCTCGCCACACGCGTGACTGCCTCGCTCTACAGACACACGCTAATTTACTTTCTCACTGAAATACAGAACTTGGAGGATAATAAATCATATATAAAATGTTATTAATGTGTCCACATTGCATCCATCTGCAGCAGGAGACGGTCGCTGTTGCACGTAAGCAAATAAAAATGTAAAAAATTAAATGCACAACTCAGATACACATGGCGCTGCACAGATCAGTCATGTAAGGATAATAAAGCAATATATATTTTGCTTTTTTTCCCTTTCCACTTGACTATGACTGGTGTGCATGTCACTCTGCAGCATTTGCCTGCCCGACAGCATTAATAATACTTATGCACTTAAATGCAGCCACTTTATAATGTATTTTTCCACCACTACAACTTTTTGACCCAGGCAGCTCTGGGTAACTCGCCCAGCACAAAGCCAACATCATAAGATGCCTTGGACCAACCTAACAGTCACATGACAGTTGACGATTGACGATGACAACAGTACTATTGACACTGTCACTATGACTACTTACAGCAATAAACATATTCAAATTTTTCAATTCTTTTAAATGCAAATATGTCAAATCATTGTCTAAATGCATTATGGTGAGGTGAAGTACAGGCATTTCATGAATATGCTATGTTTTCAAACCTACATAAACATCTAGGGCTACATATATGTAAAGCAAACAATATGAAAAAAGGAGTCAGATATGGAGCAACACTAAAGCAGGTCATAAATACAATATACTTTTTCAGATTTCCTGCTTCAGTTCTGGGCACCAACCTGAAGCTGCCATAGACGATGAGGAGGATGGAGATGAGGAAGGTGGACACCTGGCTTGAGTCCACAAGGGAATATGCCCTGTAAAAACAAAGGCAGGGAGATGGGCCTTGCTGTAAAGTCAAACAAAACATTTCTTGTTGCGGAAAATCCAAAGTTCAAATTTTAAAAGACCGTCAGTTTATGGCCTTTCTACTCCTGATAATTCATACTTAATTCACGAGCAAAAATTCAATCGAATGACACCTAAGGCCAAAGTGAGAGCAGCAGACAGATGCAGACCGCTGGCAAACACTGCGCCCAAGAGATGCTGAGCAGCAAAGAAATGACTTACAGCTGAACATTGCAAGTCCTTGCGTTTACCATGAAAATAACTGGGTGGCTTTTGCAGGCGCTTGAATATTTCCAAGGGTATGAAAAAGATTCAGATAAAATGTTTTTTGCTACAACAGTCACAGTTAAAATGTTGGTATGTTTCAAAAGTATGTTATGTATCCATGTGTTTTCCGGTCAGACCATTCAAACATTTTACATTTTCTGCAATAAAACTGCTTCTTTTATAAATATGTTTAGTATTATTGTTAAAATGAGATACACTGAACAAGATTTGATTCTGCCCTCATGAGCTGGATGTTATAACCACCATATTTCCATTTTCCTGACATGTAACATGTAATTTTATTACCTCATAATTTCAGAAAAACAAAATTTTGCAAATGACAGAATCACAATAAAGTTCAAGCAAAGTTACTGTAAATCAGTTAAGGGTATCTGAAGTAAAATACTTTGTTATTCAATACGCACATAACTTTTAAACTTTTTTAAACTACGTATTAATGTAGCACGTACCAGTACAACTATATTTAAAAGTGTTTAATATTCACGTGAAAATTTGAAAAGTGTTTAGGCCGGCAATGAGCTTCGGTTTGCAACACAGAAGCAAAAGTATTGGAACAGTGAAAGAAAAATTATTTTATGCTGCATTCACAAAAAATGTGCAGTTGAGGGCAAAAGTTGTGCCAGAAGTACAGAATGTCAGCTTTTACTTTTGGTGAATGACATCCTGAACAATGTTGGCATAATGGAATTTGTTTCGAGTCCATTTAGGTTCAGCTGAGCTCAAGTCCAACCGCGTACACTTAAAATCTGTCAAAATGTTACAGCAGTTGGTGTTTTCCTTTAGTCTAGTTTGCGGTAGAAGGTGTAAACCATGGTGAAATCAAAAGAACTGATTATGATGGAAACGCAAGCATGTGACAAAAGGGGATTAAAACTCAAAGCAGCTACACAACCACTGAGCATTGCAAAAATCGACAGTATGGAACAGATAAGCTACCTGAAGAGCAAGAAATTTGCAATGACCACGTCATCCAATGAAGATCACAACAACTGACAACAGAAAAGCCCCTGGAACAGTAAGGGAAAACCCAAAGATACCAAAGACACCATACAGTACAGGGATGACAAGACCAGAATTGAGCATCCAGAGAAGACTTCTCATCAGCACCGAGAACAGAAAGGGCACACTGGAAGTAGTACAAAGATGAGCCATAACAGACCTGTAATAAAGTTTTATGGACAGATGTAATGGAGATAAATCTTTATTAATTGGGACGACAAAAAGACAAAACATGGAGAACGAGGGGGCCGGCAAATGATCCTAAGCACACCATTCCATCTGGGCAGCACGGAGGAGCCCTGGCCACGTACCGGCTCTCTCTGGAATTAGCTCACTGGTGGTTATGACGACTAGCTGAGCTGCACAGGGTCGCCGGGGAGACAAAGTGGAAATGTGAAAACGCATAAACTAATAAGTCACCAAACCTTAGTATTCTTAAGCTTGTTGCATTCGGTCCATAAGTACTGGACACACTTTCAGAATAAAAGATGTGCAGCGGTGCTGTACTGCACACTGTTTTGCCTCAGCCACCAAAACGCTCCATTTGTTGTCATTCTGACGAATTAGCTGGGAATTGTCAGCTAGAACACGTCACTAATGTGTGTAAGTCCGTGTGTGTGTGAGAAGCAGCAGTGTCACGTTCATCCTTCTTGACTGCTTTTTCTTCACCTACCTATTTTCTAAAATTCCCCTGTTGCCTGGCAAAAACAGCCTTTCTGTTATGACACCAGCTGACAATGAAACAACTCAGAAGAGCAAGGATGATTGGAACAACTTGCATATTTAATCCGGTGTAGTTTTATAGATTATTGGTATGAACATACAGAACAAGATGACAAAATATCCTACGATAACATATCCTTACTTCCCTGGAGCTATTAAAATAGTTTTGATTTAAAAGTGAATACATTTTGCGACCAATCGGCCTTTCTATACTATACTAATGTATTCTTTTGTCACGTCTGAAGTGGAGAAGTGACAAGTGAAGCAACAGCACAGTCGTGTGTGTCGAAAACAGAACAACCTGAAGAGAAGTTTGTGGACTTCAAAAAAAAAAAAAAAAAATTCAGTCATTTTAAAGTAGATTTATATTTCATGTTTTTTTTCCATGTAAAGGTAATAAACTGGAATCCTGTTTGTGGTTTTCCTGCCTCACACCCAATGTTCTCTAAACAGAGGGATATTACGGCCTACATTGAACAAGCTGTTCACAGAAATACAAAAGTCAATTTTTAAAAATAAATTTAAGCTTATCTCATGTATTTGACATTTTAAGAAGCTAAATGTGAATAAATGTAGTAATTTAGACATATTAAGCTTCTACTGATTGTGATGTAGTGGGTGAACATAGGAATAGACTTCCTTTATGAATTGTATTTGTAAATTGTGCTGCCAGGGTATTAACTTTACAGAACTTTAATGGGCTTCCAATTTATGTGCACCAATACGTATGGTCAGCAGAAAATGAGTGGGATAAACATAAAAAGGTGCTGTTTGTCAGCTTAAACCTGCAAGAAAAGCATTATCAAGAATTAAAGACTGACACTGTGTACTTTAGCTTCATACTGCTCTTCCAATGTGAAACAAACAAGTGAAAAACAAACAGCGTTACTTCACCGTCCTGATATGTGTGCTTCTCAAAGCATAATGGGTGTGACAAGAAAACACGACTGATTTAAAAGTGAAAGAGAAAACACAAGGGGCAGGGATGAAGGAATGAGGAACAAAAATGTCAGTCTGTGGTCTCAGTTTATTCCTGCAAGTCAAAGTTATAGGGCAAATGTTACATTTCAGGAAAAATACCTGGCTAAATAATGCGTTTATTTTTTAAAAAGTAGAGGATGCATCCACTTTGAGATGGGGAATCGTAACCATTTCCATAGAAAAGCCAGCCCTAAGCACCCCCCCCAGTTGAGTTTGCATAACAATGGACAATTCAAAGAGGTTTCTCAAAAAGAAAGTAAACATTTTGCAATAGTCTTTCATGTTTTTACTTTTCCCCCCACAAAGACACCACCATGCTAGAGCACTTACACCTTGACACTGGGGGACCCACCTCTAAGATTTGGCTCTTAAAGACAATGGGAGTGGCATTGCAAGCAAAACAATGGGTTCCATATATTTTGAGAATACTTATTTTAAAGCCCCGAGGAAAGATACCAAGGAAAGCTGCCTTCAAACACCACAGCACTTCTTTTCAAATTCGCCTTCCTTCTACACATAACTTTAATAATGCACTGCACAAAAGTAATACATTTGCCTCCACAATGACACAGCAGCGCTTGTCACCCATTAGACTGCATTTACAACTGTCATTTATTCATTTTTTATTTAGTTTTTTTCTGCTTTTATGTACATTGATTGCCTTGTGTCTTCAGCTCCTGTGCGCCAAATTTCCCTCCGGCGCTCGATCAAATTTCACCCTATTGTAGAAATTGAAGTTTATGTATTTGTGTATGGAAATGGCGCGATACTTCAGGAAATCTGAGTTGTAATTGCAATTATGTGACCATTTCAAAGTCATTACAGCGATAAGTCCTAGTTGAGCCCACACCTTTGTATAGCAGGTGAAAGGTCAGCTCCTGCCGAGGCTAACAAGATCACACCGTGGAGACATCCATCTTGTCGCTGACCGTTCTAATCTGGTCTACACACTCCGTTTTACATTTATTTTCACTTTAACTTGCAATGAACAGAAATCACACTGAACACATGCTTTGGTCTACAATGTCTTTAAATCAATCAAATTCAGCATCAGCTGTTTTGAGCCCCAATTAACCTAGATGGTTAAAAGCATGAAAACAAAAATCTAAGTCATTCTGAAATTAGAGCATTTCGAGTAGAACTAAGACATGTCTACTGGTACATTCATGAACATATCAACTGCAAACACATTCATTTGGCCCAATTCAAAGTAGCAATTACATGTGACATTCAAGCTGAAAAAAGTAGATGCTATCGAATGCGCCACTTTAAATTTCAAACACTTCTCTCAGGATATGGGTAGTTTAACAAACTTTTTTGTATTCTTTCTTTCACATATAATTTGACAGATCTATTTCCCTGAAGCAATTTATAGACAAAACACATACCGACACACTGGTAGAGATACAGACACAAGTAAATGGTAGTTCAGTGGTGTGGGCATTTGTTTTGCTACCTGAAGGTTAGCACTTTGAATCCTGTACAGATAGGTAAATCATTTGCAAACGTTCCTTATCTAACATTGTACAACTCCTTGGGAAAAGGCTTCAGTAAAGGAATGGTTTAAGTACTGTTAATGCCTCCAGATTCTTGTCATCCACTTGTATCTTTATGCTCGGAAGGAGTGCATCCATAAAGGTTAATAAGGCACAGGTACAGCAAGCAGAGTCCTGAAAAATTTTAACCTGAAGAAATGAAGCAGTTTGTACTTACAACTACTATAAAGTCTTTGCTTTGAATCCCTGCTGTCACTATAGGACCCTTGAGCAGAGTGGCGGTGGTGCCAATAAGACAAAGCTGACTCATGGAGACCACTGGTGTGGTTTCCAAGACAACGCATTTTATCCATTGCCTACTATGTCCTTCTTCAAAGCAGATGGAAAAGACGCTTCTGCAGCAACACAACTAAGTGCTGTCTACACGTCCTGCACCTTACCATCCGCCACACTGAGACTCACCGTCAACATCAAGGTTAACCTGACAACTAAAACAGCAGATACAATACAAACTATGACAGTATAAGAAACAATAATTATTAACTTCTAAAAAGGTCACAAAGGCAGAGAGAGATGAATTGTAGGAATTTTAATTGTTGGAGTCTCATTCACTGTATGAAAAAAGATGCAAAAAAAAAATCAGAAACCAAAACATGAAAAGCATAAGAACAAACAATACAAAAGAAAGAAAGGGCAGCTGTGGTTGGGCATTCTTCCCCGAGCTTTCTACAAAAGCTCTCCATGTTTTTCGTGTGGTTTACAAGAAATGTGAGATAATGGGGCGAGTGGCGCCAACCGGTACATCCACCTTAACTGACGAGAACCGGGAGGGGCCACCTGCCCTGGCTGCATAAAGCAGTGCCACACTCCTCACTTCAAACTCTGTACACTTTAATACGTGAAGTTTGACAGAAGGACGATACTCAGCATAACGCGTTGAAAAGACAGCCGCTACCCAGCTAATGGCTGATACTCCTGTTTTACATGCAGCATGAAAAGGAAAACACACAATTACTATGCATGAATTAACTAGACCTAAACTTTCTGAATTTGGAACTTGCTGTTGCTTTAAACTTACCGAGAGACATAAACAGCAAATTTCAACTTGAATATGGCTTTACATTATGCCCCTTGCTGCAAACAAGTTTGTCAAAAAAGCACCATAAATGCCTAGTGAGTTATTTACTCTGCACCATTAATTCCCGTACAAACTCACTGGATACCTGCCGACATTAGTATTTTGTAAATTTCTCACAAAATGTCTAGACTAAAATCGCAAATATGATTTAAAAATAGTCAAAAACTTGTTGGTACACCCATTACCAAATTTCACGGTGGCACTTCAGAGGGCACCCTGGGTCATTAGCAGGCTTCTTTCCTAAGGCACGAATAATGTTTATGTGCACAGAACACAAAAGTTACTGTTCCCTTTTGCACGACAACATTGCTTCACATGACCCTGACAGCAGTGTGTGTGTGTGTGTTCAAAAATCCTCGGTGGTGCTCGTCCTTCCCTCACACCTGTGGATCTCTCCAGACCAACGAACCCTTTTAAGTGGCTCCAGCATCTTCTGCGTTTGTTATCGGGTGAAAATGCGTTCGCTGCCGCTGTTATGTTTGGCCTTTGCCACTGCAGCGTTTGGTTTGGAAATTAAGTTAACCAGGGGCTCTGGGTGGTAGCGGTGCAAAAAAAAAAAAAAAAAAAAAAAAAAAATCGGGCTTTGTGGACTTCTTCCCGGCCCCGTTCCTCCTGCACCAGGAGCCCCGCAGACCCTTTTAAAACTGCGTGCGTGAACATTCAGCTATTTAAATGGCAAAAGGCCCACAACTATAACATGTGGAAGGTTAAATAGCAACAAGACATTATTCGAAGGTTGGGAAAAAATACATTTCAAAGCCCAGAATTCCATTTAATGTCCTGGTTAAGGTGGCTGCTCTCTAATGCAAAGTTAGTTCCTGGCAGGGACAAATTCCAGCTGTGTTACTGCTCTCCAAAGTTCATGCTATGCGTCCACAGCAGAATAAAAACTGCACAAATCCATAAATCATTGTACAGTTGATCATCCAACACTGTCTAGGGTGCAACTGTGTAGGATTCGTTTCTTTTGTGTTGATGGCCAGATACTTCATAGCGGTTTAGTGCAGCGAATCTGCCGATGCAAAGTCGCCTCGAACACACGCGCCAGCTAACATTTATTCTTTTAGCCGACTTTTCTTTCCAAACTCACTTACAATATTACGACTCACAATCTGCCCATTTTTAAAACTTGGGAATATTTGTAAGGAATTCTCTCGAAAAAGCCAACGAGAGCAAGGAGAAAACATTTGTTATCAGCCCAGTTGCAACAGAGGGGAAGATGCGTTAGCCGGAAGCGGGTCGTTTGGCTACCTTCACACACACACACACACACACACACACACACACACAGAGGAGATTTACACAAATGTCCTAAAGATAGCAGAGATCCATGCTGAAATAGTCCTACATGCCCGTTACATGGATCCACGGCTGGTTGAGCGCTGTGAAATTCACGCTTCTCACGCACAGAGCAGCATTACAACACGAACACAGCCGCGACGGGCTCGTGTTTACCTACCTGTCCGTCCAAACACGACGATCAGCTGCAGGATTCACGCTAGTGCGACGATATACTTCCAGTAAACATGGGAATGGAAGAGGGCGTAAGTAAGCAAGAGGAGCGGAGCGGCTGTTTGTTTACAGCGCCGCGCTGTACGCGGAAGCTAACGAAGCTAACGAGGACAGCGCGACACCGAGTCCGAAACGCGGCGCTCGGCGCCACAGAGGTGCGTGACAGCAAACTACACGGCCACGTTTGTAAACGGGAAAAAGAGACCAAATAAGCTGGGGGACGCAGCCCGTGGACATACATACAAACACATATGTGTGTGTACATACACACACGCGCGCGCGCTAGCAGGCTCGAGGCACTCACCAGGAATAGCTCTGTTCCGCCATATCGCCGACGTTTATAGCCGAGAATCGCTTCCTCTTTTTCTCCCGAAAGGGATGCAGAATCCGTTTGGTATTCTGCTGTTTAGGAGACCAGCTTTAACGCTCTCTGCTGGATGGAAACATGGCGGCGTTTGTCTCGCCCTCGGAAATAGCAGCAGCCGCAGAGGGAGAAATGCAGCCCGGTCGGCAGTGGCTGCCCGCTCGCGCCGTCGCTCGCGTCGGCCGCTACTCACGCCGAACAGCCATTTCCAGCGCGGCTCGCGTTCTCGCGCACCCGCTTTTGTTCAACGACGCTGCCCCTGCCTCGCGGACGGCGTGAACGGGAAGTTCGGAGAACGCGCTCGTAGCGAGCGGAGGCGTGCACTGACGGCGACGTGCTCGTTCACGCTGTCCCGCGGGCCGGAACCGCGCCACAGGAAGTGCCCGTACGACGGGGCGGAGCGCGCTGCTACTTCCGTTTGCCTGGAACAGCGGTGCCAGTGTCCGGACAAGTTATGAATGCAAGGCGGGGGGTTTATTAAAATACATTTTCCATTACGTTGTCTGTATGTACCTGTTTGGTAAGTAAATAAACCGCTGTGACTGAGCCGGGCAGGTGTGATTAGGGGCGCGTTTCCCCGGAGCTGCGAAACAGCAAGGGATGCAAGATTACAGCGATCGCACGTGGTTAACTTTTTCCCTCTTTTCTCTAATGTGTGTAGCGCAAAAATGCCGCGGAATGAGAAGAATCACAATAAAACTGAAGGTCATAGTGAGCCTGTTTACATTTGCATGTTGCTCACAAGGGGGAAGAGGCACCGGCAGCACAACCCGGGCGCCTTTACCGTGACCCAACTGCAGTAAATACACACCTACAGCGCTGTAAAAAAGTATGTGCACCTTTTCAATCTTCGCTGTTTGCAATTTTTCACGTTACATCTGATCAAATTTTTTTTCCGTATCAGAATGGCACAGTAGGACCAGTGGCACCAGTATTGTTTCATGCCACATACCTGATGTGAAAGATAATTCAGGGCAGTGGCACACCTTTGTTCTCTCTCACACACACATACTCGCTGTGGGCTGTTTGAATTCACCAGTCCACCTGAAACGTCTCTTTGGACTGTGGGGGATGAGCCCCCTGAGGAAAGCCACGCAGACGTCGCCACCTTCAAACCCATATTTGAACCCACAGCGCAGGGTGTTAGAGGCAGCTGCACCGCTGTGTTGCCGGAAGGAGAGAAACTCATTTAAGAATAACAGCTACCGGCACCTGTCCTCACACCTGCTCCATTCAGTGAATCCTCATCTGCCGATGGGCAAGAAATGCAATTTCTGCCATCGTGCTCCTGCTAAACCCTACATGTAATTCACACAGTAAAATGCCCCTTCGGTGTTTTTTATATCTGGAAAACAATACTGTCACATGAAAATATATGACGTCCCATCGCAGGTCTGATTTCCTTGCCCGGCACCCAGTGATTCCAGACTGAAAACAAAAGCCTCAACTGACAATTGAGTAGGGGTACAGGCTCTTACAAAAGCATTGTCTTTGTCTATGATGTGGCTGCTTTAAAAAAAAATGCATTTTAGTTCAAATCCAAACTAAGAAGGCAACTTATGGTAAAGATTGTGAAAAACAAATATGTCATCATCAATCAATGTCAGCAAATGCAAAAAAAAAACTTGTATATATATATCAGTCAGCCACAGTCTCTTCTATTTTTCCTGTATTTTTTCTATTTGCTTGGCATCGCTGGCCTGGTGAACCATGAACTTTTGCCCTGGATGTTCCACAAACTGGCATAAATACTTTTTCTCCTAGTATTTTCTTGGGAGCACAGGGCCTGCTGGGCTGCGTGGGTGTGAGTTTGAGTCCAGTTTGTGTGGGTTTCTGCTCACAGTCCAAAGACTTGCATTTCTAGTTAACTGCTCGCTCTACATGCCTGTAGTGTGTGTGGTCTCTGTGGTCCCCATCCAGGGGATCGGCTCTGGACTGCCAGGACCCTCCTGCTCATTCCCACGTGGCACTGCTGTCCTTAAAATCTTGCTTATGGTCATGACTATTCTTGTCCTAGGAGTGAATTAGGTTTACAATGAAACTAGAAGGTTCCAGGTTCTATCTGGGAAAGACGTTTTTGCAGGATAAGCCGCCAGGTTGCCAGCCATCAGGTGTGTATGTCTACACACTGCTCTTTCACTGCCTTGTCATCCAAGCCGGTTTTCTACAGTCTTAGTAACAGCAGGTCCGTAGCTGCTGTTGGCCTCAGATTTGCACCCTTCCCACATCCCTTCACGTTCCTTTTTTCACTATTGAGCAGACGGACATATAAAATTGACTTTTTTTGCACCATTCTCCTGAGTCACACGTTTCCATTTCTTTCTGTTTGGTTTTCATGGCCAAACATTGAACAATGTGCTTCTGTCGTGCCGTTGTGGGAGAAACACGGAAACCAATTTTAATTGCAAATTTAAAATTGTCCAAACAAAGGTGATTACTTATGGAAAAACAGCTTTTCTATTTTCTTGTCCACGTTCGTAGTTTACGTATTGGTTCTGCTCTGAAGCTGTGGAGCACCTAGGGGCAGTTTCGTAGCGAGGGAGTGCGAGATGGATGGGTGTGTGTAATAGGTTATGTGCATAATAAATATTCATCAAAATTAATTTGCAGTCTGGAGTGTGTTCACTTTTTATTATATTACTGTATTACTGTCCATGAGCCATTTAATCTTGGCTGCCCCTATTTTTTATTGTTTTATTCACAGCATCTTTGGTCGTTTTTTGCATTTTCATTCTCGCATCCATTAGCGGGAAACTGCACTTGTTCGACGGGCTGATTTCCCACACGACCAGAAATGGGAGCGTAAAAGGCCCGGACGGTTGTTTTGGGTGCGAGCGGACAAGCGAGCGTGAGGCGGCGCGAAGACGGGAGAAGGCTGTGAGATAAGTGTCGGACAGCACGTCGTGGAACTGTGCAGAGTGGTAATAAAACCCCCTTTTTTAAGCTTTGTCTTCAAAGAAGCACAAATTCCGTAGGGGATCAATTCCAACAACTACTTTACTGACCCCAGAGAAAACAGCATACAGAGACACAGCGGCTGACAGAGGACACAGTCAATAGTTCCTGGTGGCCTGGTCCCCTGCTGACATTCATACATAAATTTTTATTTTTACATTTAATAAGAGCATCAGCCATCACATTTAGCTGCAGTTAGTGCTACTGTTTTCACTTCTCACATTACGTTCATACTGCTGGAAGAGCTTCATTTGGTTTTCTTTCACGCTGCTGCTCTCTTGTGGCCGAAAGGCATCAACTGTGGACTGTGAAGGGACTTTTCCTCCTCAGGCGTTATTCACCGAGAACCTCCAGGGCAAAAAGCTCAGGAGGCAATAAAACACAGCCGGGTTGAGGTAATAACAGGAAGTGTTTCACAGCCCCTGCATTCAGTTTCATCAGGGGACTGTATTTTACTACACTGCGTTGATCAGAGAAACTGCCAAAAACCATTAGTCATGTTCAGATATAAATTCATGAGACGACTTCTCATTTTCCTGGACTTGGGTTTGTGTAGCTGTTCTGAAGAGGGCAGTAATGAGGATTTAAAAACCTTCTTTATATCGGGCACCTGTAACCCTTTCATTTCCTCCCTGCTCAATCTGTCGGTCTGAATTTATCAGCAGACAAAATTTGTTAATTTGCTGTTTTAAAAATCCCTCAGTTCTGAACTGTATTTTCCATATATGTACATTGATATCCTCCTGAAACTAAACAGATAAAATATGTGCTTTGTTTGGAGGAAGAAAGAGAAACTTGGTACTGACTTTCATGCACTACGTCCAGCTAGGAACACTGCCCCGTATGTGTTAATATAAAAAACAGTGTCTTCCATAAGTATTGGGACAGGTTTAAATTAGGCCATTTTGTAACTTTATGATCAGATCAGGAAATGCAGACTTCAAGTTAAAAGATGAATACTGGACAACAGCAGAGTGTATCTGATTTACTGCAGGGTGTTTTTTGAGAATAAATGTTTTATGTTTATACAACATCAGAACCTTCATTCACATATTACGTGGACATATGAGTGCGGGGATAAGTGTGGGGATGAATGTTTCTAATTGCCTGGTATCTCACGTTACACACGAAGGAACCCTCGGGGTGACAAATGTCGAGTGGCCCAATCTGCAGGAGGCCCTACCTATCGCGTTCATACAACAGCACG
This sequence comes from Arapaima gigas, assembly GCA_900497675.1. Taxonomy (NCBI): domain Eukaryota; kingdom Metazoa; phylum Chordata; class Actinopteri; order Osteoglossiformes; family Osteoglossidae; genus Arapaima; species Arapaima gigas. The sequence goes on from UFQX01000635.1 coordinate 254,475, forward strand.
GAGCACACGCTGCAGCACTCCCGTACACCACCCTGTTGTATAGATGGGAGAGAATGTTAGTTAGAAGCATCAGGAAAAATAGCAGTTTATTAATTGATTGATTAATTTAAAGAAAGATCTTAACAAGAACAGGGAAAAATGCTTTATGAGAACTTCAGTTTCTCGTGCATACAATACAAGTGTCATTTTGGGCTGGAACTCCAGTCCATACCTATGGTTCTGTCTAGGGCTTCCAGGTGATGACACGGACAGCGGTGGCCGCCGCTCGGCTGATGATGGAGGCCGGGTGGTTGAGAAGCCTCTCCAGTGAAGAGACCTGCTCCAGGAGCTGCAGACGGGCGGACGGCACCTCCGCCAAGGTGGTGAGAGCCCGGAGTGCATTGGCACACACTGCTGTATCTGTGCTGTCCACCAGAGTCAACAGTGGGGTGATGGCACCAGCCTTAAGGGCCTGCACTTTGCCTGCATGGGACAAAGGTGTTGTTAGAAAACAGCAAGGAAAAAGCGTTTGGACTGTGGGAACAGACCAGGATCACCAGAGGAAATACACACACACACACACACACACACACACACACACACACACACACACAGGGAGAAAATGCAAAGCCCTTGCAGATAGAGCTCTGATCAGACGTACTCAGAGTGACTGTCACCTTCAACTGGGCTTTGTGGAGAGTTTGTTTATTTTAGTTCAATACCGGGTACCGGTGTCACTTGAAATAAAATATAATTTGAAGACAAAAATGCTAAAATGAGAAGTGTCTGCTGTAGCTGTACCTGTTTTCACACAACATTGTCTGTAAATAAATCAAGGGACATCTGTATTATTATCTATGGATGGGAGGTTGTGGAGATGATGCATTTCAAAAAAGCTTTAATTTTTTATGGAGTCACAAATGGCAAAATTGTTCCACTGATGTGGGCTGACATGACACCCAGGGTCTATTGTGTGTCATGCAGTTCTCTGGACTCCATTACCCTGCGCTGAACAAGTGGATATGGATAGTAGGAATTATCCTCATAATGGATCCAAGTGTTGGAGTATTTTTGCTACTAGGACTTTGCCCGAGGATTTAAAGTGGTGCGACCTGTTAAGTGGAGAGACGTGCCTCGTTCAGCTTTTGCTCATCATGACTTAGCAGTAAAAGTGGCATCAGTGAGTCACATTACAAGCTTCTGGTCTGGTTTACGTTTGTGTTCAGTTGAGAACCTGGTGTGATTTTGATTTTTAAATAGTCATTCCTCGATGTACACGCCTAATTGGTTCCCGAAAAGGCTGTGTAAACTGACAGCATGCAGAGATTTTATTTCCATTATTTCTAAAGGGAAAAATAATGATGTTTCCCAGGCCATCCAAAAACCCCAAACCATCGTCCCCAAACATCACTAAAACACCTTGTGTGGTACAGGGGATTGTGGCACCACACACGTACACGAGGCAGGATCGTGCTGTGCGGTACACGCACAAGCGTGTGTGCGGGGATCAGGCTGGGCAAAAATCCAGGGCTGAGTTATTAAACTGGGTTTATTCCCACGTTAAATTCACCGGTTCCTCCGAAGGGTGAGAAAATAACCCAATGCAGGAATCTCCTGAGCACCATTAGTACGTCATAGTTTGTCCAAGCCACATATTACGTGGAAATACAACTATTTCACTTCTCCACTGCACACAATTGTTCCTTAACTCCACAGGCGCACGGCTCCCATCCCTCTGTGACCCTGCTTAATTCGAGGGATGACTAATTATGGCTACAGAACAAATTTATGAAGGCTGCTATAACAAAGCAAACGGATGCATCTATAAGACGACCGGCCCAATTCCAACAGAACAGTATCTGGGCACTGCTCGCTCTTTCTCCACATCCTCCTGTGTCCTGTACACCTGCTGTGATGACGGCTGTGTTCATGATGGTGCCGGCAGCGTTGGCTTTGACTCCCGGGTCGCCGTCGGACAGCAGTTCCACCAGCACCGGGAGCACGTCTTCATCGCACACCTTCACTTTGCCTTCAGCCGGAACGCTGCCGCAACAGAAGACAGCTGTTAGTCAAGAGCGGCCAACGTTTTTTTCTGTATGACGTCTCCAGACGGTCACGAACGCTATAGCACCGTCCACTCGTGTAGAAGATAATGATTCCGCTGTGATTTATTCCCTGGCACTTCTATCGTAAGACATTTTTACACTGTTTACCGGTGGAGGTTTCCACCTGAACGCCTGGGTAAAACCTTGGTCCACGTTACAATAGCAGTGGATGGGGTTGCGTTCAAACCTGCCATGTTCAGGTTACAAAACCATCCAGCCACCAGACACGAGTGGCTCACGCTTTAACGTTAAACTTGTGAGAAAAGCACATCCTTCTGAATGGGAGGCCGGTGGGTCTGCAGGAGGCAGCCTTCTCTCTGGAATGATCGTGTGAATCTGACACGGTACAATCCGCTTCTGAAAATCGGATCGTGCGATCAATCCAAAAACAATTATTTTTGAGATTTTATGAACAGATGCATGTGACACCAATATCAACCAAAGTTCTATCCACAAAGACATTTACTGCCATACTTGTCCCTAGGCTAATTCCCCCTTATTACATTCCTGACCAGTTAACAGTGCTGGGTCAACACAGGTCAGCTCACATTTGTTTTGTGGGGTGGATCAGTGCCCTGAGATCCAGTCATTGTTATTTTTGCTTTTGTAAGACTATGTTGCAATGAAGAGCAGCCTAAAATGTGCAATTACTCACAAATACAGTCAAGCACATACACACACACACACACAAATGCGCGCACACAGGAGATGCAGGGATTTACCCTCCATCCATTCCTCTAAGGAACATTCCAGAGGTCACAAGATGTGCTGTTCCCTTCTGCACTGCAGTGCTCATTTGGGCTTAATAAGGCTATTATCTTGTTAGTAACACACAGTCTCCCTTCTCTGGTGTGTGTGTGTGTGTGTGTGAGAAAGATAACTGGTGTGTCTCTTTAAGGGTGAACATTTTATAAGCTTTCACTCTGGAAGACCTGATGCCAAGACACTGTATTCGTACGTGAGGCAGGGCAGCCCACCTCATGGCGACCATGGCCCGAGTGGCAGCACGGCGGATGCTGGTGGATGGGTGCGAAAGTAGGTCTCGAAGCACAGAGACGCCATTGCTGGACAGGGCAGGTAGGGCGTCCACCCATGTGCAGCTACTGAGTGTGGCCAAAATGTAGGCCTGGATCTCCTGCTGCTCCTCAGACAGCTTCATCACCAGCCTGGGCACCAGACCCAATGACAGGATGCTGTCTGCCCCTGCAGCAGAGGGAGAAGACTGTAGGTTAATAAAAATAAATTCAATTAAAATAAATAAAATCTCATTGTGAGAAAACACTGCTTTCCGTTCAAAGCGGAGCAGGACAGCGAATGCGACTGCTTCGGTGGTTCAGACAGCTAAGACCATTTGGCAAAGGGGCCCAACTGAACACCTCTTTATGCTTGGATAAGACATGCAGTTGGTGCAACAGTATATCTTGGAAATCTTAATAAAACTACGTGAAACCGTCATTGTGATTTGAAGCATTTGGTCCTTGTACAGACTTTGGGAAAAGGACGGCTCACGAAACCACCACAGTTCGAGGAAGAGCAACTTGAGGAAAAAAGTCAGAAAGCGGAGAATAAAAATAAAGCTGCAGAAGGAAGGAAGACATGGAGCCAGCAGAAGTGAGACGCTGGCAGAGAAGCAGCACTTTGTCTTCTATCCTTATTAGTTCACCGCTAACTGCTGCTGAATGTGACCCTGACAGCTGACAGTCTTACACGTTGCTTCTTTATACGCCTCAGTATCTACTGAGGCAATTCAGGTTAATCACCTCCCCCAGGACACTCTGGCCATTTTAAACCAGCAACCTTTGAGCCACAGATCTAGTTCCCTAATTACCGGACCACCTCCGGGTCTCTCCTGGGCTTTCCCTGTGAAACCCCAGCTGTAAAGGTTACAAGGCGATCGATACGAAGCCAATATGAAGCCAATGAGAGGAAACTGATCACATGTTGTTTCGCCAGTTGCTGGTGATGCAGATTTTTGTTGCAAAACCAGCTGCAGAAGTAAGAACACAAAGTTTGCCATCTGGGCTGTCAGAAGGAAAGCTTTTTCAGGAGCACGGCCTTGAAGAAGCACGGCTCTTTTAGAGACAGAAATTCAGGGCAAGAAGCAAATTTTGTTGCAGAAACATTCACCAAAACGTTGCGTCAAAAACAATAAAAAATCACTTCCTTTATAAGAACCGAGTGAAGAGGAAATCTATTCCACATTAATGTGAGTCAACACTAAATTGCAAATAACTTGGAACAGAGAAAGACTTTTGCGGTCAGCTACTTCACTTTAGCGTTTCATCCTCTTTCGGGGGTTCTGACAGTAACGGGAAAAGCACATTAAAGAAAATAAAGGTTTTCCAGTCAAAGCAGAATTTCGTGTTTCCCTACATGGAGAAGGTCAAACGTGCAGCGATGTCCATCGCTTTATCAACAAGCGATGAAGGTTCTCCGTCACTTGGAGACTCCGTCTGTCTGTGTTCACTGGCAAAGTTCAGTAAGTCTGCACATATAATCTAATTATCGCGAGCCATTAAAGCTCATTCCAACACGTCACACACAGGCCTCCAGCGAGAGAGCGCATGTATTCTGCTGGAACTGCTCAATAGCAGTTCCAAACTTTTACCATTAATGTGGCTGCATTTAGTGCAGCCCTAGTCAAGGGGAGAGGAAAAAAGTAAATATACATCACAAAACTTTACTCCCCTTACATCACTAATGTGCACAGAACCGTGTCTCTCGTATCTTTTAGAACTTTTTAAAACATTTTTAATTTGTGCACAGATAAGGAAACATAAGTAGTAAGCAGTATGTCGTGTCTGGTCTGTGTGTGTTTGCGCGCGTGTGCGCATGAAAATATGTCTGCATGTTGTACATCAGTGTATTTGGAGAGCATGTGTGTACAGTCTGCCAGTCTGGGGGTTGAGAAAAGTCCTCATCGTGTGTTTGTGTGTGTGTGTGTGTGTGTGTGTGTGTGTTTATGGATCAGGGAATTGCGTTAGAGGCTCAGTTCACTAACATGTGTATGTGTGTTTCACTGTGTAAAAACCTAACCTGGGGTAGCTGAAGAAGCAGCTGTGTCATACTGACCTGGTGATCAGTGGTCAGTGAGACCAAGTACGGGAGCTGTGTTTACAGTGAATGGCCTTTGAAGGACAGACAGCTGCAACCTGGACTGCTGATGCTGAGCGTGATGACCGATCGTAGAGCGCGGTAACAAACTGGGGACGTAGGAACGTGACTGGTAGCTCGGGGAGGGGGAGAACGGGAGTCTCTGGCAAACATACAGGAACGTGGGACTAGAATAAGACGTAGTCACGTTAGACCAAACTCAGAACAGTTAGGCTGAGATTCCATAGTGACCGTGTGTGTCTCTGCTATTTGGCAATGCTGATGAGCAGATGTGGGGCAGCTGTGGACAGCTAATGCTCATGGTGAGGAGCCCTGCTGGTTAGATAAAAAGGTCACAATTTGAGATGTGTGGGGTAAAAAGCAAACAGGTAGAGATTCAGCTTTATAGATATAGAGCTCGTCTGACCAGATGGGTTTCGTGTGTAAGGGTGGCATACAGCTGAAGTGAGGAGTTTCATTTGGAACTGTATCACAAGACATGTCACAGAGAGGCAGGAGCCATTGGCCACACCAGTCGTACAGGACTGAGAAATCATGTTAAACAAAAAAAATGACAGAATTAAAAATAAGAACACCTGGCTCTCCTTTTATGGTTTCCACTCCGGCATATATAAATATAGAATAGGTGGCTCACTGTGTGAGTGAACTCATGTTGCATGTAATATCCACACGCCTACTGACAACCTGGACTTCCTGCTCAGTAACACTATTCCCTGACAACACCGACTTCTAAGAACACTAATTCTTAATTTATTGATTACACAGTAATGGGCAAAATGACGTGGTAAATAACTGTAGTGAAAAAATACATTTTCCAAAAGGTCAGCGCATCCATATTTATGGCTGCGGGGTGTGTTTTGTTGCCAAGGTGAAATGTACAACAAATCAGTTTTATTTACTAATGGCAGCCTTAGTTGTAGCGGTACAAACAGGACCAAAATGGTTTGAATAAATGTAACGGGGCTCTTTCCACTGCTCAGGTTGTATTTTGTTACTCACAAAAGGTGCTTTATTATTTACTAGCAGCACTGCCTGGGTCAAAAAGGATGGTGTAGTGGTGGAAAGGTAAAAAGTAATAGCACATCATGACATAAAAGCAAGCTGTACAGCATTACCACGAACGTGGTTGAGTTTATTAAAGAAGTACTCAGTACAGCTGGACAGGTGAACCTTTGCTCACAGCTACTGGCTCCTGTGGTCCAACATGCAGACGACACTGACACGAATGCTCTATGTGTAGAGTGTGTACTATCTGCTCTGCGCATGTGTGTAAACGCTGCCTTGTGACATAAAACTGCGCAGTACAGCAACCTGTAAGGAACATACTTTACTAATATCCTTGAAAGTATACAGATGTAAAAAATAAAAAGAAAGACAGTAATAGGGCTAGAAAAGGCCCGCATGTGTTGTGCAATGCAGTGCTGTGTGTGCTACGCAGCACAATGTTCCACGCACTATCTGTTTTAGTGGTTTAGTGTTATTCGGAAAGTTGTTAGGGGTTTTTGAACATTATCGTTTCTCCCATTTGAAATAATGCAAAACTTGACATGCAATTTCAATTTGCACAGCATTACCATTAAGTTGGTAAAATGGGGTTTAACTATTATTATTCTGTATGCTGGACACTGTAATTGAAAACGGGGAGAGGAACCCAAAAAACGTCAGCAGAGATGTGGCTTCAGAAACATATCTGGCTTCTAGTGTCCTGTGCGCAAGTACAGCTTAACATCCCCTTGTAGATATGTGGTGCATTTATTGTACCCATTTGAAGTTCTCCAGTTGCTGCAATCCAACTCATTTTCCAGGTGGTCGATCTTTGTTTTTGCTGATGATGCTGCAATCCGCACAACACAAACTTGCAATGTGGAGATGTTGATGAGGAGAGGAGTTTACACAGGCTTTGTTTGCCTCTTCGACAGCATGCCAGCAGTTTGTTGATGTGAACATGACATCAGATGGATGAGCTCGTCTTTATAAAAACATCAGCTTAGTATGTAGAGCTGTTTTTTACATGAACATCAACTCAGTGTATGGAGCTCGTGCCTGTAGGAACATTAGATTAGAATACAATAAAACAGTAGCAGTCCCTCTATTCAGAGGCAAAGGGACTTGCTTTACCTGCGTTATATTACTGAATACTGGACATAAATAAGATAATTAAACCTAGTGGGCCAGCATAAGCCAAGTCAGCAAGCTGTAATTTTATAATGGACTGTAATTTGTGGTGAGACTGGAAGAAATGCAGCACTGGGTCAATCATATGACACCAGTTCAAGTTTACACAGCTCACCTCCTACACAGTTAAAGGGGTAATTCCAGGTTAAGACAAGGGAAGGAAGGAAACCTCAACATGAAACGCTGTCTAAACATCACGTCTTATCGTCCACCGCCTTGTGTGTGTCAGTAGCCAGCCTCTCGTACCACACCAACGAGAGCTAAACACACACTCCTAAACACCCCCCCCCCCACACACACACCTTTTTAAACCACAAGGAGAACGCAATGACAACTTCAAAGAAGGAACCTACATTTGATGTCCTAACATTTGATTTTGAACCCTCTTGACCTCCTGTGACTAAATTGACGCATGTAGTGATGAGCCTGCGGACAAACCTGCTTGAATGTCCGAAAAACACTGTACATTATTTGAAAGCTCGCCGACTTTGCTTATAGTGCGTTTTTTTGTTTGTATTAAGTTCTTGCGGTAGAATCACGGTCAACACGACCTTGGCCAGGTGTGCGTGGTAGGTGCTCTTGATTCTGTGAAAAACTAAATTGGCAGCGTTGTGTTTAAGCTCAGCTTCTGGGCACATCCACTGGCTTCAGTGGCCAGAGAGTGAAAGCTTGTCTTTGGTGCTGTGCAGATATTGAGCGTTTGACCTTCTAAATGGGGACGATCCTGGCAACTGCCATTAGCCAACGACAAGAGCGCCGAGTTAGTCAGACAGCGTTAAGGAGGATCAATTTAATAAATGTGTAAATCGTCGATTTTTACCACAGAACATATTTTGACCTTGAGATTATATTCTGCCGACGGAGACCTTGCAGTCGACGCCAGTATAAAGAAAAACGTTCATTTGTATCTAACGCAACAGTAAATTAAAAACAGGCTAACTGGCATGATTTTTTCATTATCTGTGTGAAAATTCCCAGCTGAATGTACCCTGTTTGAATGCTCTAAGTCCTTTCCAAAAAATCTTTGCACAACTTAAAATTTTATGGGCAGGGCTTTTCCACCCTGTTTGCAGTCTTCTTAAGAAGTGACTCGGCCAAAAGAGGAAGGAAATGAAGGCCGTTACAGCAGTTTTTCTTGTCTTATGCTTCTTAAAGGTATCCCTGGACCACTGTACAGCACAGTAAAGCTAACAGAAATGATTACTGTCACAAGTCATATATATAATGAGTTATGCCTATTGAACCACGTTGGCCGCCGTATTTAACAGTGAAAAAATAGACAGTAGGAAAAAGGGAACAGCAACACGGCACAGGTGGACAGAGCATTAAGATGAACGCACAGCAGTTTCGAGACCGCATCCCGGCCTGCTGGGGGGGGTCCACACCATCACACCGCTAAAGGTTGCATGTCTGGCAGGCAGAGTAACGGTGCCAGATCCAGATCCAAATCCTGATCAAAGCGGCCCTGTTTTGCCTGACAGGCTTTCACAGGATTACGGATTAGAGGGGCAGGATGCTGACGGAGGGAGACAGAGAAAGAGGAGATTTTACAAGTTAAAGTGTGGGCAAAAGAGTCAGTCCTCTTTGCGGGGCGGAGATCCTGCATTTGCGGGCGAGTTGTAATCAGGTCATAACGGGAATAAGTTGAAATGGGGGTGTACGCCGATTATGGCATGGCAACAATGGACGGACGGATAGAGGGCTTAAGTTTGTTGGTCATATAAATGCGGTGGCAACGTGTCAGAACAAGCGCTAAAGCAAAAGGTAAAAATATTTAAAATATGACAGTAGTATGAGTTAAAAGCTTGATAATGTGATGTTAAATCAGCCAACAGCAGCAGTAAAATACTATGGTACATTATAATTTGTATTTCTGTTTATTTGTAGTGAGAAACACAGTAGGTGAAATGCAAGTCCTCTATTACTACACGAGATAATACATCCACCAAACACTGTAGGCAAAAAATTCCACCTTTTAACTGTAAAAAAGGGAGAGAAAAAAACCGTTTAGCTCGTACACTCACTTTTATAAGATCTGTAGAACTGATGACACATTACAGCTGCTCTCTGTCTGGGCTGCTATCGTGTAAAAGAAGAGAAAAGTTTCACTTTGAAGTTTTATGCCACAGGTGGGCTGATGCCAAGCAGAGGACGAAGCGGCAAGGAAAACACGCGTCTCCTCCGCTCAGGCCTCGTCCCCAACGGACACCTTTGCACTGGCGCCTGGGGACACTTGTGAACGTGCAGCTTCACGACTGCAGAAGGATGAAAGTGACTAGAGATAAACACTTCCTGGAAAGGATCAGATAGGCCTTGCCGCTGTATGCTGCCAACTCTGAGGACAATAAGTTGGCTTGGCTCAGAAACGCACCCACAAACACACTTTCCCCCTCTGTGTTTGGAGCATCGCTAAACACACTTCCCTGCCCCCTGTTATCGGTGCGAATGGTGCGCTTAACCAGCCTGAGACCAGGTAACTAGCACAGCGCTACAGAACTCGTGTGGTTCACGGCAGTGGTTTTGTAGCACTAAGTGTGGACCCTCCACCCAGCAAGCTTTCACCAAACTTTGCCAAAATAAATAATGCAGCAATACAGTGAGACAACGAGCAACGGTGGTCTGAAGAGGCAAGCGGTGCTATCAGTCAATTCACTGCAGAAAGCTCCCAGTTTTTTAAAACAACGTGTTCATTGTTCACTACTGTCCGGCGCTGGATCATTTTATGCTCTTTTTATATTCAGGACACAACTGAGATCAAGGCTGCAGGAGCTTATGACTTGTTTAGTAGCCGTATAACAAAACAGCTTTCGCTGGGTCAGGAAGAGGTTTACTACCACCACTTTTATCTCATGAAATAACTAAAGGGGACAGAGAGGAGGAAGAAGCGTGAAGAAGTGAAGGAAGCGGCAGGGCGGAGGACAGAGGCTTGTGGTGCAAGTGCAAGAGCAGCACATGCATGATGCTCCTACAGAGACAGCTCCTCTTTTCAGAAGCGATGACATGAGCCAGGAAGAGGCTGCAGCTCCTGCCTCCTGGCCGGCAAGCTCTGAATTCCCACTTTGTCTACATAGGATGCGAGACTGTGCGCGATGAGAACTTCTGTCAACCGTCGCTGCGATCCTTCTGTTACAGGCGCCGTTGGCACGGAAACAGTGCCTCGCACTAGAGCCTCCTCCCCTTATCCGCTGCCATCATCCCTGCACTGCTACCCCCCTCCCTGCAGGCTCCTAAGGACGTCTGTGAAACCACATCCCGCTCGCTGTTAGGAGCGTTCGAAATCAGCACAGTGGAAGGAGCGGAGCTGTGCTGTCGCGTCTTTCCAAACAAATATTGCTCGGCTTTTGAAGCGGCACCGTGTATTCTGTTCGTTTTATGGGCACTTCTGTTTCCCCCCCCCCATTTCAAGGAAAAAGCCGCATTTATTAGTGAGTGTTGATGCTGACACATGACTCTCTCTGCTGCCGTTTCTCCACTTCACTCATTTGTTATTGGCTAATTTGTGTCTTTTCTCTTCCTCCTCTCTGTCCTCATGCAGCCCTCCCTCCATATCTCTCAGGCACTCGCTCACACACACACACAGGCTTGCGCACAGAAACACTCCCTCCTCCCCCATTGCTGCAGTGTGTCCTAACTGCCTTGAAGCTAACAAGAGAGGAAATAGCACAAAGACAATATCATACACACACACACACACACACACACACACTCACACACTCACTCACTTGCGCAGGCGTGCATGCAGGCACGCGCGTGCGCGCGCGCACACACACACACACACACACACACACACACACAGGCTCACTGAAACACACCGCCAGAAAGAGGCAGAGGGATGAGGATGTCGCGGTGTTGGTATTGAGCAAGGATTGCTTTTTCTCAGGCTTGCAAGTGTGTATCGACATAGCAGCTGTGATGGACAGAAGCCACTGAAACAGTAAGACAACCTTTACTCTCTCCACTTATCCGTCTACATGCTGCTGCTTCTCTCCTGGGAAGGAAAGGAGATTTTCAAGGAACAGCTTCTTTTTTTCCTCTTTTTATCTGTATGATGCTCCGGTGGTACAGGATCCTTGTCATTATCCAGCTCAATAAGACCTGCGCTTAATTAGTGAAGCATTTTTGGATTTATGTCTGTGTGTCTGCGTGTAGGTGACGTGTGACTTCTGTGTAAGGCGCACACACACGCGCTCGCGCGCGTACGGTCAGCGCTCACGCATTTCTGAAGGAGTGGCAGTTGATGGAGTTGAGGCTTTGACACTGGACAAAATGCAGCATATTTGCTGCAAGCCAACTGTCCCACAAAAGGGGGAAACTCGAGTTCCCGTAGGGACGCGCAGGTGGGGCTCTGTGTGGAACGAGACTGGGGGTCCGGTGTGCGTGTCAGCAGCTGAAGACCTGAAAGGGAGCCCTGCATTGGCATCTGGGCATCAGAGGAGGGGGAGGGGAACTGTGTAACCACCAAAACAAGGATTAAAAATGAGGAAGGGCTATAAGAAGCAAAAAAAAAAAGCAGCATGGCGCCTGATTGCGATTGTGTCTGCGGGGGGGGGCGGACGACCGACCGATCGGCTGAAGGATTAAACGCAGGACATTAAGTGAAAGTGAAGTGAGAAGCAGCAGATGGACAATTATGGCAGCCAGTTGAGGGGAATACGGGTGACTTTCAGGTTTAATGGCACACGATGTCCTGTTATATAATGTAAGACTCGAGCCGTTCGACCACTCGCTTGCTGTGCCCGAGGAAAATCGAGACGAGGGAGCAGCGCAGGGGGCGAAACAGGGCGCCGTGTGAGGAAATGTTTGCCGCAAGACCGTCTGCAAACACCGTGCAGTGTGTCACACAAACGCATTTCTGCGCATCAGCCTCCAGCGCAGCCGCCAATGGTGTTCTCCCGAGCCTCGTTTTACCCCGGCAGCGGCTTTATTTCTTAATCTGCTCAGCCACACGGTGGGGAGCAGCTGAGCTGTGAGGGCAGACCTGTGTCTCCCATCCAGGGGTTTGGGAAATCACAGACAGAGCCCTCAGAAGGCAGCTCCGTACGCAAGTCCAGCCAGGGGTGGCTTGTCCCACAGAGATGGGGGTGTGGCGAGGGGGGGGGGGGTGTACTGATGGATCCGATGAGCACAGCTGGAGCAGTTTTGTGTACGAATAAGCTGTGTAATGTCCGCATTGTATGGCTGGTCGTTTCCGAGGTAAAGGTCACTGCCGGGCCTCTACTGGGCCGGAGCCTCTGCCTGCCTGATGAACTCCATCCTAGATCTGCATGACGGGGGGGTGGGGTCTGGTAGGGGGGGTGGCACTGCCACAGCCAGCCAACAGGACAAAAGACTTTTAGTGAACATTGTCTTTACTGCATCAGTTGAGTTTTACCTCATAAACATGCCAGAAATCAAATATTTTAATGTTGTCATTTAATGGATTTTAATGGATACAATGGATGGCAGACAAACCTGCCGCGCACAAGAATAGCTACTGATGAATTATACATGAGGCAAAATACTAAACTGTAATTAATGTACAGGCACCGTAAAAAATGTGTTGCGGAGCCAAAGTGTACTAAATATAGCAGGCAATTTTGTGAAGTACGAGATAAATGACAGCAATGACACGCATTAAAATGATACATGTAAATTAGCTCGGGGAGAAGCTCTGTTGACTGTATGACTAACATCCATCCACAACCTTTGTGCTTCCTGGTTTGGGACATACGACAGTGAGAGATGAAGGGTCAAAACAATGATCGCCGATCAGTGAAGAATGCGCCACGTGGTGGAAGGAAACACGATGCTTCGTTTCGCTACACTGGAATACCATTCAGATTTACCACCTAAAAACTCCAGTATTATGGACATCGCAAGCAAACTCCCTTTTGCTTTCAGCCTCACACACGAGCTACTTCCATATTTTACACTTGCACAGATTCAAAACACTTGTTTCTGCTGTGGAAATTTCCCTTCTAAGCGCTCCATTAAGGCACATCTGAAACCGCCTTCCTTCTACAACAATATGCCCTCAAAACCATTACACTGAACAAAAACACCACCAGAAACCGGTACAGAAAACCCAAGCAATGCGCATCGGAAACCATTCGCATTTTCTACTGCTCTTTCTCTAGCACCAAGACACGATTATGACTGTCTGTAGCCAGTGCTACTGTGTCAGACCCAGTTTTACAGCAGGTTTGCAAAGGGGCTCAGCTTCTGCAGCGTCTCGCGCACTGACATGGGCCCACGCGGCGGCAAACGCCGAGCTGTGTGGTGTTCGCTCCGGGGCACGAGCTGGGACTGCTGCTATCTAGGTCACTCAGCCCTCATTGGCTGACATCGCAACAGTCACTGGGGGGGAGGGGGGGGGGGGGCTAGTGCATGCTGGGTGCATCCGTAGCAGTCTGCAGCAATGTCATCACAGAGCACACTGGGCCAGACAGGCAGACCACCAGGGCAGCTCTAAACCAAACTGCTGTCACTGCTCCGTGCCATTCCTTTCCATACTCTACCTATACCTGGCTGACTCAGAATACCTGGCTGAATACAGAATGCTGAGGTACCTGAGGGCATGTGTTTTCGTCTCATTTCCTCCTCCGTTTATAAATGTGCTCCAGCACAGCACTGGACACACTGCCACATCCCCCAATACACTCGTCGAACTTAGGAAAGATGATGAGATGAGAAGGGTGTCTTGGTGACCACCTGCAGATACGAGACAGTGGTCCGGCTGTGGCTGTGCCGTGATGTCAGACGGCCGTAACAGAATCCGGTCCTGAAGATAACGCTGAACGCACTGGTCAAGGTTGTAAAGGTGTTTGACTGCACATGCTGAGTAATTTACCCAATAATACCACCTTATTAAATTGTTCCTAAAGGCCAATCAGAGAAGAGCTTGTTAGGGGTGACGCTGTCGGATGGTAGTGTTTCGTCGAGATCATTATGAAGATTCTTATAGCAGGTGCGGTTTTCATGATGGCAGTGTGCTCCATGGCGCGTGACAGAACCTCAACAACTTTCTGTTTCAGTCAGATCTGGTTTGACAAAGCAGAACTTTACAAAAACACGGGGGTGGGGCAAATAACGTAAGAGGCATGACGGACAGATGTTTTTATGTCAACTAAGTACAAAGCAAAGCCTTGCTCTCCTTCCACCAGTTGCATATTAATTGTCTGTATTGTCAGACGTTGGCAGAACTCTCTGGAGGAGCTGCCTGCTCGAGGGGACCGTTCCCACATGCTGCCGGGCTCAGGGATGCGACTTCGCAGGGCGATGTGAACGACGCGGGAACGCTTCGCTGCTCCGAGCCAAGTCGCAAAGTGACATATGCAGAGTTTTACAGCCTATGCCGGTCTGCATGTGTGCGCTTTTACACCCGTGGTGCATCAGGATCATGACAGCAGCCACATCCAGCCCTCACGTCACTGATAACACCACAGGCACTGCAGCGCTTTTGCACCCACAAATCTTTGCTATTGATGGCGGCTGCTGCTGTTTGACATTAAGGTGAGGGATTGATTTCCTTCCAGCGAGCTTTTGGTTGCCATCACTGGATGAGACGCAGAAGCAAAACTATAAACTCGCTTCAGAGAATTTCAGAGAATCCACTGTCGGGACAACGCACTAACTGTCAAGGCAGCTGCCCGCAAATTCAGACATACTCAGTGTGTAATGACTGTGCAGAACGTGCTCCACATGCTGCACTACACACTAGTTGGTTAAGCATCCAGGGAGTGAGTGCTGAACCGTCTTTCATGCTGCTGTGCGAGAAGCGCAGATTCAATAAACTTGTTGAGAATGCGGGTTTTGTCACGGGCCAAAGCCCTTGTTCCCCGGAGGCCGTGGCAGAGGCCACGATGATGGTCAGTGGCTCACAAGCCCTAAACAAAGTGACTGGAGTGAGTTCTTTTAACCAGCAGGTTATTCAACTCTGGTGCACAAAGAAGCGCTTTTGAGCGTCGTTCCTACCAATAGCCATCTGCCTTCATAATGGCACCCAAGTTATCTCCTCTACACCGAAGCAGCCTTGTGATCTCAGTGATTAAACTCGTTTCACTTTACAGTAATAAGTTACTGTCCTCTGTTGTGTCATTTATTTATTTCCCACCTTTTGTTGTGTGTCATGTATTTAAGCTGCTGCGTGGGTGAATTTCCCCACAGGGATTAAAAAAATTATATCCCGTTCAATCCTCTTTCATTCCGTTGCGAGTGTAGCTATTCAGAGAGTAGAGAACTGCTGCTGTCTTACACTTGAAGCGCCCAGGTTCAAATCCCACCTGCTTGACTAAGCTACTTGCTTTAAAGTGCTCCGGTAAAAGTCCCTCAGCTTCATTAACGAGTAAATCAGTACAAGTTCTCTGGAGAACTTCTGTCCAGAAACCGAGCGACTGCTCCAGAAGTACAGCATAGCGGGTAAAGCAGTGCGGACTCAGCTGCAGCCTCTCTGCTCCCAGACTAGTGTGCTGTTGACAGCAGGTCTCCATGAACTGGGAAAACCACCTCCAATTAAAAAAGCAATAATTTTGTTAGGCATTCTGGGCCTCCATGCCACGCCAAGTAATTCACCCTTTTCATTATCTATATAGAAAGAATGAGTGAATGAATTAGAACTAGTGCTGTACTTACAGTCGGTGGCATATGTGGTAAATGGGGAAAAGGAAAGTGGGCCTCCGCTTGCGGTATACGTGCATGTACACAGCATGTGCCGTGTGTGCAGGCACGATGCACGTATATTTTATGCTGCTGCAACAAAGTAAATTTGGGATGAATAAGTTTCACTATTTCATTCATTCATTTAATTTATTCATGTGTGACACACAGCTAGGCTGCCTGATGAACTCCAGCCTGTCAGTCAGGTGGACCAGAATCCAGAACACGATGGATGGGCCAAATATTCTCTCCTAACAGCTCGGGCTGGATGGTATTCAATGCATGGGGGTCCGGTGGGTCTTGACTAAAGGATTTGTGAGACCGACTAGGCAAAAGTGAGTATCCTTTAGCCATTTCCACATTTCTGGGACCTTAACCAAGCTCAAGCTCAGACTGAACATGCTGATCCACACACTTTGAAAGCCTTGGCCTGATGTCCTCAGGTCTTGCCACGGTGGAAGTTGTGTTAGCAGGTGACATAGGTGGTAATGACAACAGAGTAGGCCAAGTGCCATTCAGAAGTAGAGCAGGGTACGGCAGTGATGTTCAAAGCTGACGTGTTTGGAGTGACTCTGTGTTTACATGGGGAGGGGGGGCAGGTTAGGGTTAACAAGGAAGGCAAAGAGCACTGAAGGAGTGGGTGTCCGGCACTGGTGGGTGGGGCTGGAGAGCCATGTTTGCACAGCTGATCAGTCATCTGACTGTTGTTTATTTGTTGCTGGTTGAGGGGCATTGCTGTAGATGTGAGAAGCTGTGAAAGAACTGGTTTAAACCATTTCCCTCTCACAGTCCCGTTCCACAGAAGCAAGACCACTGAGTGTTTTTAGACCCTTCCACACCGCTCACCTTCTGCCTTTGCCTCCCACATCCTCATTCTCAGATCCCTTTGCATCCGTTTCCCTTTGTTCCCAGTCACCTGCCCTAAATGCTCTCTTTTTGTGATAAAGGAGAGCCTCTGGATTACGTGCGATCCAGGGAAGTAGTGTACAGCTCTGGGATGCCAATCCATGCAGGACTATAAAGTTGCATTTTCCAGTTTTTTTTTTTTTTTACAGGGTCCTCACATAAGCCCTGCAATTGACACCATCACAAAGCTGAAGACCGAACAAGAATCACATATAATATGGCTACTACCTTTTAACTTATATCTGCCTCGCAAAAAATGCAGCATTATCCAGCACCGCCATTGGGGGAAATTCACGTCACTATGAGATGTCCAGGATCCGACATCACTTCCGCCATAAAATATAATTATATAGATGCAAAGGGGTTTTCAGGAGAAACATCATTTCAGTGCTACAAGTGAGTCAAGCTAGTAGCTTTTCTCCTTTCCAGCTCTTTGAAATCAATTTTTAATGTTAGACATGACTCTCATGCTGACTACTGCAGCTGTCGTAGAGCCATGTGGCACAGCGCTGGTCACCTGTCAAGATATTCCTTTTTGTTCATTGTTGGCAAGAGGAACTCACTACGGTGGATTTATGGCCTGTAAAATACACAGACGGACAAAATCTTTGAAGCCGCTTTTCTGTTTTCATAGTCATTTGTTCCAGCAAGAAAGAAAAAAATTCTCGTGCAATTAAAAAAGTAGCTGCTCTTTCAATAAGGATGCAACCAGCAGGTTCTGCTGCCGGACAGCAGGTAGCGTAGTGGCTGACCGAGGGTTCAGTCCCGACTCCTGCTGCAGTACCTTTGAGAAAGGTTGCCCAGCTAACCAGCTCATCATCAGCAGATTAGTGCCATTCCACAGCAGGATGGAATGGGGTGGCCTGGGGTTACTGGCAACCAGTCAGGAGAGTACCCTGCCTTGTCAAGCATCCTGGACCGCTGTAACCCGGGTATCAACAGCTGGTGAGGGAGATTCCACAGTTGAGCCTTCTGTGGTGTCCTTTTCGCAAGTGAATGAAGGCAATAAAGACAGGATGTGGCCCTGTTGGTTATGGCTCAGTTCAGCAAACAGCAGTCTCTGTTGTGACGGATCGTGAACCGGTGAATTACACTCGTTCATGAAGAGCTCATAGCAGGTTCTGCACAGTCCCTTGTCTTGGTTGCTCTCCTGTCAGCCACATTTGTCGTCTCCTGGGCTGACAGACTTAGTAGATGCCCTTGTGGCAGGTGTCATGGCAGAGAACTGCTTCTCTGCATCACAAGATTGTGGTTTGACATGAGCTGGATGAGACTGCAGTTAGTCTATGTAACAGAGTGCCGACATGCGACAGTTACGCAGTCAGAATCCAGTGAGTCGGCCATTCCTACAACAATTCTACTGTCTGTTTAACACGAGGAACCAGATGTTTATTCAGCTGACTTAAGTTGCTGGGTCACCAGTGTACAATAACTTGGAAGTCCATGTGCACTTTGGGAAAGTGTTCACTGGTTTGATGTTATTTGAGTTTGCATGTAAAGAACAAACCAGAGACAAAATCCTAAAAAAGCTGAAATTGCTCTGTAAAGAAACCAAAAGTATGGAACTTGTGACACCATTTGTGTTTTCATTGTCTTCACAGAGAATCAGCCAGCAAAGCTGCAAAGTTAAATGTGATTTTGAATGAAAATGCGATCTTTGTAGAAAACCGGCTTTGTTATCAGCGGAAAAGTACACGACTGAATCATGACTGCTGAGCTTGCTCAACACCATAACCAATCTTGTGGGCATCATATACATTTCCTCCTCTTCTTCAGATGGCCTGATAAGAACGTTTTCAAGATGTCTGTTGTTCTTTGTGAATTGAGGTTGGGATTTCCTAGCTGGCTGCACGGCCATTTTTGTGTATGCTTTTCAAATGATGACGAACTGTTCCCAGAGTTTTAACTGGGGAGTATCTGTGAAACAAACAAAATTCAATAAGCCCTGTAGACAGCAAGCACAGCACCTCTTTCTTCTGCTGTTCTGTCCCTTGTCAAGAAGCACTGGTGGCAGATGTTTGCAGCTCTGCGAATGATACTCCCTCTCAACCAGCAACAAATCAACAACAGTCAGATGACTAATCAGCTGAGCTCCAAACATAGCTCTCCTTTCAACTCTAACCTACAGCTGAGAACTTTGGTATTCAGAGGATCATTGTCGTAGCAACAGGAGTTGTTACTCAAAATTACTAATTGTGTTTACTGTGCTTGTTGGACTGCATTTTTCAGTGTTATGGTGTTAAGCCAAACACTGCTTGGGCTGTGTGACTGTGTGCAAGCTTTCCGCACGTTAACATGGGGTTTCTTCTGGGTGCCCAGGTTTCTTCTCACAGGTGGATTGGTGATTCTAAATTACATTAAGTGTGTGAGCATGTGTGTGAATGCGAGTGTCTGAAGACTGGTGTCCTGTCCAGGATGCATCTTGCCTCACACCTACGTTCTCGGGATACGGTTCAGACCTCCATAACCCAGTATCAGACTAACTGTTACGGATACTGAGTGAAAGTACTGGTCACACAAGAACTCTGTGGTCAAATTGCTTTTTTCAGTTTAGCATCTAAATCATCCAAATGATGCTGAAAAAACTATTAGTAGAAAACCCACATATTATTAGTCACATGAAACTATTAGACATGCTTTTGTGGCAAGAAAATGAATGTAATTTAAGTAGCTATTCCTGACATAAGCAAAACAGAATAAATTGCTATTAAACCTAATTAGGATTAATCAAATAATTGATGAATTATTTATGAAAATGCTAAAAACAATTTAAGACAAGATGGAGTGGTGAGTAGAGCCACTGCCTGGTCATTTGAGAGCACGTTCGATTTGGCTCAGTCTGCATGGAGTTTGCATGTTAGTCTGTGTGTCTGTGGATGCTCGTTTTCTCCACCAGTCCAAAGACATGTTTCAGGGTAACTGGTCACTCGAAATTGCCCATGGCATATGCGTGTGTATGGTCACCATGCAATGGGCTGGCATGCCATGTAGGATGTGATTTCATAGCCTGGTGCCTGATGATTGTGTGAGGGTACAGGCTGCCGTGAGCCTGACCACGACAAAGTGGTCAAAGATAACAAATGGATGGATAAGAGTAATTCAGTACAAGATCATTATCACACAATAATGAACTACCGCACCGCACATCACCAACATCCAAGTTACACATTTCGAAAAATACATATGCTTCTCAGAGTTCTCAATTGCAGTATCTTCACCGCTGTATTTTTTCATGTCTGTGTTGCAGAGCGAAAAATAGCCTGCATTTCCGCTTTGCCCCATCAGGGGGGAACAAAACGCACTTGGATAGAAACTCAAATGGCCCTCTGGGGAAGAGGGGGGTGCAGTAGCAGGCAGCGTCAAGGGGCAATTTCACAGACAATATTTGCACATTTATTGTTACTTTTACAAAAACTATCCAGCAAATAAATACGATACATAGAGGTACGTGTATATTATCATTTTTTCAACGAAAACATAAATTAATTAACCGGATGCTGTGAAACACCTGTACAAAACCAATGATCCCTTCATTGCGCCCAGTTTTACTGAAGCATACCGTGAGACAGGCAAGTTGTACTGCGACTTCTTTTCTTTGCCCTGTTTGAAATACTTAACTGTAATGTTGCTTTGCGTCAATAAAAGATAAATGAATAAACCTGATGTTTCCAGGACAGAGGAACAATGAGATGCTGCATGATGCCGTTGAAGAAAACAAAATAAAGTCTTATAGCAAATGTTCAATTTTAGCTTCATCTGATGCTTTTAACATGGGCAGCAAGGTAGCTGCATCAGCACCTGGGCCGTTCAGGTGTGGGTTTGTATGTGGAGTTTGTGTGGCTTTGCTCTGGGCTCCTCCCACATCCATTTCAGGTTCATAGGCTCATCTAAATTGTGTACAGTGTGTGAATGTGTGTGTAGCCACCCTCCAAACAACTGCCACCCCGTCCAGTGATTTCAGGATAGGGTCTGGACTGCTGAGATTCAGAGCAGGATAAGTGGTCAAGGATGATGGATGATACTGGATCCTGAGCAAAGGGACATTTAATCAATGGCACATTCATTAATTATTTAGAACTGAACTGTAACAAAAACCAGCATAAACAGGGGTTCATCAGTAGCAGGGTCAAAAATCAGCAGTCCAACCAGTTCAGTTCTGATAGTCAAGATGAAAAGAAATGTTAGTTTCATGAAACATTAAGCCTAAAGTTTTTAATGTCTCCACATCAACATGTCATGAGCGGGAACACGAGAGCTGCGCAAAGACTTGACTTAATACATGAAGATTTCTAGTGTGGACCTATTCCAACCTCAACACAAGCACTTAACATCTCACAACACACCGGGCAGAAGACAAAGCAGCGGGAAATAGCTATTGGTTGGATGGTAGGAAGAGCAAGAACGGATAGATCTACAACTCAAGTACAGAATAGGTCTAAATTAATTTGATTCCTTTGGGTTATTGTACGTCTTCCCGTTCAAACAGAGGGAACACAAAGTCAACAATGTGACAGATAACTGTGACTCAGCAGTAATTTTACTATTAGAGATTTATTTTTCATTTTGGACTTTTAACTCACTGAAATACTTATGAACTCCTTGGCTAAAAGTGGGCAGATGTATATATAACCAATCCATGTTGTGGACTGTAGCTCGCGGTGCTCACATCAGTTTTCAGTTAACTTGGTCACAGTGAAGACAACTGAAGTGGGCCACCCTTGTCTGGTGATTTGCAGAAATGCAAGAAAGAATAAAAGAACCATTTCGGGAAGCCATTTCTCTTGCACACAAACTTTCCAGTGTCAAAGTACAGCACTGCTATGTGGTTTTTTGCCTCAAGAACACGGTCATTTCTCCCATCAGGTGTGTGTGTGTAAATTTTGCGATGAAAAAAAACAGGTCTGATTTACTAAAGGGCAAGGTGATTTACTTAATTTTGCAGATGACACAAAAAAGGAGAACAGAAAGCAAAAACTTTTGTTTTACCCGATGGATCTTCCGGGTTCTCAAGCACGAAGCTGATTTAAAGATACAGATATATGAGGAAACACTGTCTAGAAGGATATTGTTGGCAAACATGCTTATATAACACAAGTATTTATCAATTAGAGAGAGATGCCATTTTGCTTTTGCCAAAACTTATATAATGATCTATTTTTTGCACAATGTAGACCCTGTTTTCTCCGCAGGGAGGACAGAATATGGAATAGTGGGATGTTATGCAGCTTTACTGCCTCTGGGGAAATGGGTACCATGTGCCATTAGTGGAATTTGTTGGGACATCACAACATTACCCAGCAGCTTTCTGAACACACTGTGCACTTGATCCCTGTCACCTTAAAAGTGCACCCAACTGCACACGGTTGGGTTTTAACTATGTTGGTTTCGCAGTATTTTCCTGCCTTTCCTACATATGGAAGTATTGCCACCAAAACGCATCCGAAAAACATGCCTGCTAGGAGCACCGACACAGCGATTCCTTGCCCGGCTGTTACCTGTTTCAGAGGGTGTGTTTATTCAGTAAACTGCCCGCTTACCATGCTGCAGCGGCTCAGGGCACGATAACACGGACAAACGAAAAACAGCAATGACGGGAGAGCGAGGCCCAGTCCTGCCAGTGGGCAGCAGAATCAGAAGGAAGCAACGAGTCCAGCTGCTGATGGTGGACACAGCATGGTAGGCGGGGGTTTTGCTGTGATTGCTTTGGAAATGCTTTCCAGTCTATGCGCATCATTGTTCTAGAGGTGCTAAATAGATTACTGTCCAGTTTCTAACACAGGTGGCCATGGAAATCTAAGGTATGCTGACAAAGTCAGTCAAGCAGCAAAAGTGCTTCCAGGAAACCCCACAGAAGCTTTTGCTAACAATACCCTGTACTGTGAAAATGTGTATCAGCAGAAATGAACATTTCCTTATCAGTACAAAAAAATGATAAGAAGCAGCTGAGCTTCCAATAGCAACAGGCAATGTCAAACTGAAGTCAGCTGGCATGCCTAAGAAAAGGCTCACCTAAAGGGTCCCTGTGGTGGCAGACAGACGTCACTCCTAATGTGACTTAAAGCTTCCAGTATTCCTCTGTCAAATGACAGCTGGTTTCATATATGTGTGTATAGGTGTAAGGCACGGCAGGGCAATAAGAGATGAAGGAAAGAGCTGGGGCGGGCACTACAACAACATAAAACTGTCAACAAACACAGACTCGGTGCAGATAAAGGTTTTCAAACCCTCAAGTTACTGAGAAAGTTAGGAGGAGAAGCCAAGTTTCCCAGAAAAAAAACATCATCACTAAGTCAACGAGCACCATGCTGCACTTCTGGGAAAAGAGAGGCTGATAACACTTTAACCTGGATCCCCTGGTTTTGCCTACAGGTGGACATTTGCACCTATAGGGAGGAGAAAGACAGACATCTGCATGTGAGACGTCTGGCCCTCCGATATGCTAACAGGAGGGGACTGACCATTACATGACAGGCACGTGCGTCTTTAAGACTGAACCGGGGTGGGGTCAGTTGAAGCGTAAAGCTCTTATTTAAACAGAAATTAGAGGATTGAATGAGTATGAGCACAGAAAGCAAGCAAAATGTTGGAGTGGCAATGAAGTGGGGGGGGGGGGGTTGCAGTGCACCACTACACAGAATCAAAGCCTGCAGCCTGCAGGAAGGTGAAACATCCAGGTCAAGCGAGCATTGTGAGAAGTACAGTGTCACCTCACGGCTGCAATTCCGCGCTAAAAATCCAATAACAGCTTTTTTCTTTGTTGCAACGGAACCACGGGTAAAAATTTGTTATAAAAAAATGTTCCCCGACAGAGAAGGTTAGGTATGCGACTTCCATATTTCCCACGTACCTCTCTCCTTCTCTTCACAACACAGCGGAAGATCATGGGATGTCGTCAAAGCTCAGAGGAGAAGGAGGCAGCCCGGCGCTCGAGGCGCATTGACCGGCACCTGCGTTCTGAGAGCCAGCGCCAGAGACGGGAGATCAAACTGCTCCTGTTGGGCACCAGCAACTCAGGCAAGAGCACCATTGTTAAGCAGATGAAGATCATCCACAGTGGTGGCTTCAACCTGGAGGCCTGCAAGGAGTACAAGCCTCTCATCCTCTACAATGCCATTGACTCACTGACACGTATCATCCGCGCAATGGCCATCCTGAAGATTGACTTTCACAATCCTGACCGCGCCTATGATGCTGTGCAGCTCTTTGCCTTGACAGGACCAGCAGAGAGCAAAGGCGAGATCACACCAGAGCTGCTGGGTGTCATGAAACGGCTTTGGGCAGACTCAGGCGTGCAGGAGTGTTTCTGCCGCTCCAACGAGTACCACTTAGAGGATAATGCTCCTTACTATCTCAATGACCTGGACCGCATCTCCGCCCCAGAGTACATCCCCACGGTGGAAGATATCCTGCGATCTCGGGATATGACCACTGGCATTGTGGAGAACAAATTCACCTTCAAGGAGCTCACTTTCAAGATGGTGGATGTAGGGGGCCAGCGGTCTGAGAGGAAGAAGTGGATCCACTGCTTTGAGGGCGTCACAGCCATCATATTCTGTGTAGAGCTCAGTGGCTATGACCTCAGGCTCTATGAGGACAATCAAACGGTAAGATTCAACCCATCTGTTATATATAGATGCTGAGTGATCACCTTCATAAAAACAAATACACACCAACACGTAACCAAGAACACACTTGCTTTTGGCCTCTTTGACCTAATAGTTTCTTATGAACATATTTCTTAACTGTCCTCAGCTCAAAGCCCTATAGTCAAAGTTCTTTTTTGCTGATGAAATAATTTATTTTCAAGTGGGATTCATTTAATACATTTCATCTGGTGTCCAAACTGTGCTGGAAAAGTACCTCTTTATTGGTAAATGAAAGAGAAGGAATGTGTCTTTTTCTTTCGTGGTAAATGCAGCAAACTCAAAAGGAACGACTGTACACTGCATGGGTTTACAACTGGTATGTTTTCATTAGCAGATTTTAATTTTTTTTTTAAAAGATAAAGATTACAGAGGGTGAGAAAGTCACGTCTTGTTTAGTAACACGTCAGGGTATTTCACAGAATGGGCAGTTAAGTAAGACGAGGAAGAGAAAGATGATTGATGGGAGAAATGAGGTGTATTTACAGTACCAACACAGTGGCAGCTGAAGATATTTACTATCAACACTGAAGTCCTGTTGAGCAGTTAAAGCCGATTTGTATCTCCGGCAATAAAACTGTTCAAACCCCACAAAATGGACGGCAACACTGAAATCAGTTCATCCGGACCTTCAGCTGAAACTCACATTTTCACCTTTTACCATGCCGATGGCAAGGCATCTTGCTGTGGCAAGACAGGGACTTGCTTCAAGAGCTATAACTAACTATGAACCTCAGACATTTTGGTGCTCCAAACCTGTGTATTTGTATGTATATGCGTTTCTGTGTCCACGTACTAGTCCATAAGCAGGAATGGTCTCAAGCAGTAAGGCTGTTTGATCCTACAGTCCAGAATATGTTTGTCTCTAGTACATAGTGCACTTCAACCGAAACTGGGAAACCGAGCGCACACACACTTGAACACATCGCTCAGGCTTGATGACATCACCTACGTATTTATTCAAGTGTGTAACTTTAGATTATTATTGATTTTGAAACTGTCAACCAGTTAAGAATAAGAAACTGAATGCGCATATTGTACTTT
This sequence comes from Arapaima gigas, assembly GCA_900497675.1. Taxonomy (NCBI): domain Eukaryota; kingdom Metazoa; phylum Chordata; class Actinopteri; order Osteoglossiformes; family Osteoglossidae; genus Arapaima; species Arapaima gigas. The sequence goes on from UFQX01000635.1 coordinate 280,075, forward strand.
CAAAAGAAGTCACAGTATCCTGATACAGCAGGTGTTAAGAAAATGAAACCTCAGGCAAAGATATCCTTTAAAATATACCGAACAAGACGAAATTAAGACTCAATCTTCTATCCTGCTGAGCATCACTTCAACTCTGTAGTTTGGTCAGACTTTGGTGTAAAAAAAACAAAGTTAAAATCTAAAGCTTGTTTGATTGGAAATGGCAGCAGACGTCCATTATCTCCCTCAGTGACCTGAAAATTTCTGTTCAGAATAATGGAACCATGGACAGCTATCCATGTTGGTCAGGACTCCTAACAAATCTTGTCAGAGAAAACCACTCTAACTTCACATTAAAGATATCATTGCTATTGTATTCTCCCCATATTTAGCAAAGAAAATACACATTTTTACAAAGTATTTTTTCTACATCCCCCATTTCCTCATTATCTAGTCCAGTTTTCTTCCAACCCCATTTTAAAAATTTGAGGTGGTCGCCATGGAGACGGTTGCTACGCAGCAAGCTGGTCATATGCTCCCAATCTTGGCCCACTGACAGTAAACTGTGACCGAGGAGGGGGAGTGGAATACGGTGTACGTCAGCTAACGGACTGGGGGATACGGTATTTTAACAGCTAACAAGATCCGCTTGTATCCAGCATATAAGAAATAAGATGAACCACATGGATCAGACTTGGTTATACAGGTACATTTATGCTGAAACGTTGTTCATTTGTGAAGGTTAATCTAGTCCATGACCTATGTTGCTCGTGAGAGTGGGCATGCGGTAATAAATCTGACAGATAAACAGATAAACTCCCTGTCATCACTGTGCATTTGCTCCACAGATTTGCATTTGGCTTAATGATGGCTTGATCACAACTGATACTTTCATACTTAAGTATTAAAATGAGTCAACTGCAGTGGATTGGTCCTGCTTATGTCATTTGACGATATAATACGACGGTTGGAGTAAAAGTGCATTTCCCAAGTGAAACCGAATAGATTTTCCTCACTTGTTGGCCCACGGAAGCATATTCAGTTTAGGAAAAACAGACATTATTCATATCTGCAGTTGTAAAAAAATGGAAAGCAAAAAGAACTGGTATTAAAAATACAACTGCAAATCACGTTTTCAAGAAATACGTAAATCATTCCAATACACTGCAGACATACTGTACAAAAAAGGGGGCTTTAAAATATAAATATAACACTTGCTTGGTTGCAGAGATTGTAAACACAGCCATTAATAGACTAATATGAACAACAGGCTAAGTGAAGCAATGTTGAGGACAACATGACTTGGGTCATTACAGCGTGTTAAAATTATTGTGTGAACCAGTCACACCCAGAGACGTGGCATCCATCACGTTCACCTTGACCTAACAGAGTTAATCTGGCTTCAGGAAGGTGTTAGATGCTCTAATTCATCAAGCAAAATTTTATTAAACACATTCTCCGTTTGTCCTAAGGAGGTAAGATCTTCCACTCTGTATCAGGTCGTTGTAGATATCACTGAAAACTTCAAAATTGTTCATTTTTTAAAGGCTATATTGTACATTTTGCTGAATGAACATAGACGTTCTTCCTTGTACTTTGTGGTAAAAAGTGCACGTTATTTCTCAAGATCAACATATCGCCATTGACCACAGAGGTATGGGAGTTTGTCATGGAGTAAGGGGCTTTCAAAGGAACGATTCAGTCCCATTGCAATGCAGCTGCTTTCACATAAAAAGTTAAAAAGATGCGGTCTCCATAGACAGGTACGAAACTTTCTTTTAGGGACTTTGTACGTTCCTTTCTTGAGCGTATTTCAAATACTGTTATTTACTTCTCACCTCAGATGCTGTGACAGCATACCTCCTGTTCAAAAGCTGACAGAAAAGATGTTTCAAAACCAGAATAAACCCAAGCTATGCTCCTCACCTGCTGGACAAATAATATACAAAAAAATCCATTAACCAAATTCTTAATATACCGGATGAGTGATTATTGATGAGGAAATGAAAATATAAAACAGATATCTATAAATAATGATTCCAAATATTATATAACATGTTGTTGTTATCATTGTTATGCATAAATCAATTTTTATTTAGATGTTTGAATTCATTTCAGGTTGCATTTTCATCAACGAACTGTACTTTTTTCACAAGAAAAAATGGCGATATAAACTGAACTCGCCTAATGATGTGAGTGCACGGAACAGGTGCATAGGTGAATACATACAGGAAAATAGTGAACAAAAATGTTTGTGAAACCAGGGTGCAACTGTGATCAAGAGGGTCTGAGGGTCACCACCTGGTTACAAGAAATTCTACGCACTTTTCTGGCAGATGTCTCCTGCCCGACTTAGAGAACCACAGATGGAATGCAGTGCTGCCCCTGGCTGTTGAAGTGAACACGCAATATCCCATATTATTCAAATAATCAATCAAACAGATAAACAGATTTTAAAAAAACGAAAAAAATGAACAATTCTGCTAACTTGCTATAAGAACATTTTTTTGGTCCCTGTACCAATGTGATGCAGTAACTTTGAAAGGATGATTTTCTAGATCCACACAACTCATAAATACTTAACTATCTACTATATTACTGGAAATATGCAAAATCACACATTTGTACTTAATGGAAAAGTGGTGTTTGTGGCAAGCAACCGAATTAATGATGCCATTTATGGAAAATGTTCTTTTCCTTTCACAGTGGGTTATGTGTATGATCCACTTATCCAGTATTATACCGGAATTGTGGATGTTGACAGAATTACGCATTCTGGGTATGACTTTTACACAAAGGCATAAAAACTGTGTTGTAAACTATTTTGCCCACAGCCAAGGAAACAGAGACCATGAATTCAGTTTTAACTGGAAAACTTATTCAGTCATGGCTCCAACCCCCAAGCAAAAAGATTGTTTTCATTTTATTGTTGACCCCTTAATTACAAACTTAACTCAGAGCTGGTTTATTACTCAAAAAATGTTAGTCGAATGTGACACCGAGCAGTCAGGGCACTTCTGTTCAGCATGAAGTTAATTCTGCAATGTGCGCTGGCAAAAATCCTGCTTTTCCTTTCTGACTAACTGTACTTTGACCGTTTTGTCCCTGGGTTTGTATCTCTTTGTTTGTGAATTAAACTTTTTGTAGATGCATAGACGCAAACAGAAATGGCAGCATAAGAGCTCTGTTTGCTGGGAGGCAACAGCGAGGTTTTTTGGGAACAGAGCAGTGGACTCTCTTTGCGCTGCTGAGCAGCTTGTGGAGACCGGGATGGCTTGCAGCCGAGTAAGAAAGCATAAAGTAAGAATAAGAAAGGCCGTGGCTAGAAAAAACTTAACTGTTAAGTTGTTTTCTGTCAGCGCATTGAATGAAACTTCTGAGCACAATTTCAATATTTTTATTACAAAATAAATAGTAAATACTGCTCTAAATAGTCTGTAATGGCAAACAGTTCGTTACTCAAAAGTTCGCAAGTCAGAGACCAACAGTACCCCACGGCACTCTGTAAATCCTCATCACAGGACAAATTACAAAATGGCCACCTCTGTGTGAACCAGGTTCACCGTTGTGTGTTTTTTTAGTTACACAGTAGAGACTCAGTAAATGCCAGAAAAGACACAGTAAACATCTGTCATGTGAGATGATTATTATTTCTTGGAGTATCGCTTCTGACTGGACGACCACCACACATGGTTAGGGAATACAAATGCCAAGTTTTAAGAAGTTTCTGTCAGCGGGAATTTTTTTAGGCACGAGTTCCGTTTTGCTCGAGTTTTTCAAGGTTCTGAGACACTTGAGATGGTCCACTGCTGACCGCTGACCAAAAATGTACACCTGGTCAGTATAATGTGGTTTGAGGTCAGCTGGAAACATTTTACAATTTGGCTAGCTAAGATCATTAGCAGGTCATGAAAGTCACCAAACATGAAGTGGCATGAGACTGTAAAGTATTGCCTCTCAGAAGTAGTGACTTGGGAAAATGTATGCACAACAGCTTTTTATTATGTCTGTTGTCATCATTTAAACATTTAAACATTCACAGTCCAGGCTAGAAAAGGTATGTGAACCCTTGTATTTTTTAACTGGTAGAACTTCCTTTAGGAGCAATAACCTCTACAAAACATTTTCTGCACTTTCTGATCAGACTTGCGCAATGGTTTGGAGGAATTTAAAACCATTCCTCTACAAAACTGTTTCAATTCATTGCTGTCTCTGAGTTTCCTTGCATGAACAGGTTTCTCCAGATCATACCACAGCATCTCAGCTGACTTGAGAGCTGCACTCCGACTTAGCCGTTCCAGAACAGGATTTTCCTCGATTCAAGCCATTTTGTTGTACATTGACTCTTGTGTTTGGATTCAGTGTTGTTGCATCACTCAATCTCTACTAATCGATGACAAACATTCTCTATAAAATTTCTTGACACAATTTGGAATTCGTTATTCCCTCTATGATAGCAAGCTGTCCAGATCCTGAGCCAGTAAAGCTGCAGTAAGCCATGATGCTCCTTCCACCATCCATCACTGTTGACATGAGGTTTTGGTGGTGGTGTACAGTGCGTTTTCACTCCAAACTGTTGTGCGTTCCTGCCAGAATTAAACTTTTGTTTCATCCCACCACAGAACGTTGTCCCAGAAGCACTGTGTAACAGCCAACCTTGAGATGTGCTGCAATGTTTTTTGGAAGAGCAGGGAATTCATCCATGGAATCCTTCAATGAATACCATTCTTGTTCAGTATTTTTTTTGCGGACATCTGAAAAGAGACTTTGGCAAGTTTTGCAGGTCCTTTGCTGTTACCTCAAGGTATTTTTTTTTACCTCTTTCAGTGTTGCAGGGATCTTTGCAGGATGCCCACTCCTTGAGAGAGTAGTAACAGCACTGAATTTTCTCCATTTGTTGACAGCTTGTCTAACTGTGCATTGACGAACAGCCAGGCCTTCATAAATTCTTTTGCAGGCTTTTCTACCTTTATGCATCTCTGCAATCCTTCTTTTTACGACCTCTGAAATTTCTTTTGATCAGGGCATGCTTCTTTCTTGAGAAGAGCAACAAACTGTGCTCTCCTTTATAGGGCAGGACCTCCAACCTGCACCTCTAATCTCATCTTATTGATTGGAACACCTAACTGCAGTTTGTTTTTTAGATATCACATACTTTTTCAACCTATACTGTGAAAGTTTACATGTATTTAATCATAAAAGAAGTACAATTGTTTGTGTATATTTCATTTAAGGAGATTGTATTTCTTTATTATTATGCCTTAGCTGAAGATCAGACCACATATGCAGTTCCAAAGGGTTCAAATTTTTTTCTTGCGTTTGTATAGTATTCTCTGACATTTACAAAGTGTAACAATGGTTTGCTTGATAAAGCTAGTTGAAATGAGAATCTTGAATAAGAAATAAAGATGTTATGAAGCTATGTTACATCACCAACTAAAGAGACAGAAACAGTGTACCAAGAAACCACACAAACATCTATATACTATATATAAAAAGGGCAGAAGGTGACAAGGTTGCAGTATCTCCTATGGGAAATCATATAGCACTTTCTAATCAGTTACTGAAAGCTTCCCGCTGCACCACCGTGCTGCCCTAAAACGACATACTTCCAGGTGTTTAGGCCAAACACCTACTCAGGGCATTGAAACTTATCATTGTAAATAGGTATGATACATCCTATAACATAATTTAAGTGACCATTTTACAGAGATCATTTTGACTAGGAGTTGAGGGGAGACCTGGGTTGAGAGCAACAGGAGAGCTTTGCAACCCCCTGGTGTTTCTTAACATCGTCTGAATGAAAGGCAGAGATCTTAGCAGCCTTGGGTAGTACAAAGGTGGCTCCATACGCCAACAAAAACCATTTTTAAGAAGACATATCTGGAAAATATTAGTAGTTACATCATATCTGTTTTTAAGATCTAAATTGCTCTCCGTTGGTCACAGTTAAGTTGCATAAACTAGAAGGGATGTGACTGACTGAGATTATGCAGATTATTCCACTGTGTAATTCTTCTACACGTGCTGTTACTTGCTCATCACTGGCACTGGCAGAAGGAACAATTGTGCTTAATGGCTGCCGTTCTTCACATTTTAGTTAACAGTATTGCTTCAACACACAAAGTCCCAACTACTTTTTGCAAGAATAAATCCTTTCCGGGCTTTTTAACACATTTAAATGGAGTAAAAAATTAGTCCAAATTACGAAGTGCTACAAAAAGAAAGAAGCTAGCGCTGCTGAAAACTTGTACACAGCACTGTATGTGGAAAGTGGGCAGAGCAATAAGAAATGTGTTTGCCTGGTACGTTTTATATGCAGGTTTCTCCCAGTTGGACTGTCCACATCAGTGTGCTGATGACCATTGCAAACACACTGTTCCTTATTACGCAACTCCGGCTGGAGATCTAGGGCTGTAATGCAAATTTTGTGACAGATCCAGCCACATATGTGTTGGAATAAGAACTGGATCATTTGGATTAGCAGCAGTTACAATCTCCCCAGTATACAGCAACTGTTAAAATAACAGTTGAAAAGGCTTACTGGCAATTACATAATTGTCTTGATATAATAACCTCCTTCTGAAAAAAGTCTAAGTCTTGTATGCTAAAAAATGTTCAGAAAGTTGTATTAATTCTGATTCACAATATGTATTTTTTACTACTTGTCTCAAGCTGAGTTTTGTGAACTTAGAGGTTTGTTGACACACTTTTAACTCACTGTGTCCCAGTTTAGATTTTATGTTGCTGACAACTAGTTCTTCGGTATCAAAAAATAACTAACTTGGGAAAACTGTGCTGTCATAGTGATGCCAGAGAGGTGGAAGGCAGGTAGAATGAAAAGAAAGGCTAAAGGAACATAATGACAGATAACTGAGGACAAAGGACAATGGGTAATGAAGGTGAAAGGGTAGAAAAATTGATAAATAAGAGTGTGGGATGAGAAAAGAGAGTAAGAAAACAATACAGGGAAGGAAAGAAAGACGGAGAGAGACAAAAAAATACAGGAGAAAGCTGGAGAAAGAAACAGCACAGAAAAGGACATTAAGTCAAAAGAAAGATGCAAAGTATACAAGAAAGAAGAAATAGAAGGTTGAACAAAGATACAGACAGAGAAAAAGGAAGGTCAAACGTGGGGAAAGGCAATAAAGGGAAAGGGAAAATGGTTAAAAGTTCAGATGGGAAGAAAAGGAAAACAGGGATAGAAAAAAGTGAACAAGACAGGGAAGACACCCAGGACGTTATTTACTGGAAACAAAGGATTAACTGTATGCTGAACCTCTTCATTAATACTAAAGCTTAATTATGTGCTTTGTGTGGGGAACGTGTGTGGGGAAGCAGGGGCTGCCCAAGGGCCTCAAGCTGTGCTCAACACTCCTGCTGCGCTCTCTCCCTGGATGCATTATCAAGGAGGATCTAGCTTTATTCTTAATGCACTGCTGACAGCAAAAGGCCCAGTCCTCATTAGCATTAGCACTTATCACTTCTACATTAATAGACCAACAATCATAAGCAGAGACATATGCCATGATTGTTAAAGCACTGAAAAGTGTGCTTGAGCGTCAACGTTTTCAACAGCAATTCAGCTGAATTAATAAATTACACAAGAAATAAATCGGTAATAAAGGAAAAAGTTTAAAATATTTTTTCAAATTTCAGTTTACGCAGAGGAAAACAGCTGAAAACACTACACCTTTTGGAGACGAACACACTAGCGAAGGAAATCGATCAGTAGCAGCATGCTCCAAACTGCCTGAGAATGTCAGGAGCGTAAGGGAGATTACACACGTCAGAGGGGACGGTTCATCAAAGTCCCATTTTAACACCGTGCAGAGTGGACAACAGGCAGACAATAGATGAGGTACTTCTGCGGTTAACAATCCCTCCAGAGCCTGAACTGAGGCTACAAATATGGAAGCTCCAGCAGCCATTAAGTCCTAGAATATTTCACAGTTCCAAATCATTACACCTTATGCTCAGGTTCACCATGTATCTAACTGCTCTAAGTATTGTGCTATGGTGCTTCTATGCACTGTGATGTACACTGACTACTAAGTTCAGCTGTGATATCTTATAGTACCAAGCATTTTATTAGAGTAAACAAGCACTTCTTTTGTATTCCTGATGTAGTGAACATCGAGCAAGCTTAATTAGTGATTCAGATGTCTGGCTCAAGTCATGGTGATATAGCAAAAGGAAAAGTCGAACCCCCCCTCATACATCTGTATAGCTGTGCTGTAAATCCAAGTATCAACTGTTACAATAAATATCAGCTGATTTTAACTGCAGTAATATGTCCTTGAATGAGCTGACTGAAGTAAGATAAAAATAACAATTTTGACATTCATTCTAAGAACTAAATACTATAAAGTATGGAAAGACTTGTCACTGCATCAGCTGTAATGTTCAGTGTAGTGGGCTGTTTAAAAAGTAGCGGGATGAAAGAAATGCATTGATGCTTTTTCGTTGGAGCTTTAAGGACATAAATTCGTATTTGTGAATCAGATCTTTTATTCTACACTGCATCTACTAGAGGCAGAAAAAATAATTTTAAAAAAAAATGATTGCAGGAGAGAAGAAACTAATGGGCATGAAAGCAGAACTCCACTTTAACCTCATATTACGCTGGTTTTGTTCTCCATCGTGGGACAGAAATAATGAGGTACTGATAGTGCTCTGAATCTAACCGAGACTGGGAGTGACCTAAAGATAACAAATAGGGAGGGCGCCATAAAAGAGGGTTCCATATGGAGGAATATATGGGAGACAGAAAGACAGAAATGTAGCATGTCAAGCTGAAAGCTGTGGGAGGAGTCAGAAATAACAGGGCAGACCGGCTCAGATAATTCCTCAATCAAATTATGTACATACGCAGAGACATAGTTCAGGCCTAATGCAATCTATTAAGGTTGATTTAATTGCAGGGGGATGGGAAGCCTCCTGCTCCAACATGCTAGTCTTTTCCTCTGATGCCTTTTTCTCTCACAATCTCTTCGTGCACAAAACACACTTGCGGTAAAGTCATTGCACCATACTCACTACACCCTTTTTGTCTGGCTTACTGAGAGCAGATTCGCCTCATTTTATGACGTAGCTGGAAGGGATTCAAGTTGTCACTATACATACCAAAAGTATTTGAATCATTCGATTAAATAGCTGTGCTCTCAGTCTGTTTTGAGTGATGTTCAGACATGACCTTCTGTAGCAACTGAAGTTTCTCTATTAGTTACAGATGATACACTGATGAAAACAGAACTTGAAATATTTTGTTTAACAATTCCCAGCTTTCAAAACACATAAAAAACAAATTCAGACCATTCAAAACCTAATTCTTGATTGTTTGCAATTCAGATTTAACCCAATTAAAAGGCCCATTTAATCAGGTCTATTAGTCAGTCTACTAATATTCCAGTGTCCCACTTTTGTTGACAATTTTTCAAGACTACGAGATAGTCACACTATGCAAGGAGCACAGAATTATGCTTGCCTGGTTTGTAGACAGCAGAATAAATCATGAAAACTGGAAGGGCAAAAACTTTTAAGGTTGCTTGTGAGCAGCAATAGAACTGTTCTAAACTGGTACATCATTACACACCTGGTTCAGTTGAGCCGGCCAAATAAAAACTTGTTACAAATGGAAAATAAGGCATAAAAGTGACAGAATAATAAAGCAGTCAACAAGTCAACATAACAGGTTTTGTGATGAAGGCAGCACAGACTATGCGTATGTTTTAAATGTGAAGTCTTCATTTTAATAATACACTCCCAACAAAAGACACAACAGCCAATTTTAATACGCAAAAAAAGATTTTTACAGATCACAATTTTCTGCAAATGAGCCTTCAATGCAAAGGTTATAACCAGGGGGGAAAAGAATACTAAAATATGCAAATAATCATTTTTTTTATATATATAAAATGGGTGAATATCATGTATAACTTTCAGTTTTATACAGTTTGCCTGCTACGTGTCACAGCAATCCATCCTACTATAAATACCCTTTGCCTATCCCAGACGTACAATACATACAACCATCGACAGGATTCCAGTCCATCACAGACATCTCCATATATCAGAAAGCAGTTTTGGAAAATGAATGAAACACTGTGGTTCCAATTTAAATAAATGATTTTAATATATACATTAAAATCTTTTAACTCCAAGCAAGACTGATTTATCAAGTTTTCATGCAACCAGAGCATTTCATGATACCAGATCTGTGCAAAATCGTACAAATATGACTTGAATATTAACTACCATTAGCATAACTACAGTTTTCATCACAAGTACATCTTTTCCACGGTTATATTACAAAAATTATGAGAGTTCCTCTGGTGTGGAAGTATCCTTAAGAAGACACATGATAACTGATCTTGTTGGAACTAGTTCCTAGATGGCAAGAGACTAAAATAATGGAAACACCCAAAGGCAAACACAAGTCTGTTTGTGGAACCATGTGCTTAGCAACGGCACTGTTTTGCTCCAGTGATGCCCGAGTACATCGCGTTACCTTAGAAAGAAAGGTAGGGTTATCCTGCTTGACCAACAACATACATGACCAGCTAAAACTAGTCTTTGTGCAACATTAGTATGTCCATTTCCCTCTGAAATACTGCTGCACGCTTCTGTGCCTTATATGGTGTGTCCCAGGAACTATCCAGAAGACTGGATTAGTACATCACACCTATATCCCAGATTTTCAGCTTGCAGAGGTAAAAAGGACTCCAGACTACATCTTAATAATGCAACTTATTGCTCTGCAAGATACTGAAGAACCCCTAAATGTAGCTCTTTTCAGACGCAAGACCTAACTAGTTTTACGATGTACCCACTCCTCCCATCTCTTTAGTTAGTGAAACACAGCAAAAATGTATTAACCTGATGGAATGCAGCATAGGCTCTGAATTTACTTTCCTTAACATTCAAATTGTTAACTATACACACTGCAGAAGTGATTATTCTACCCTGAGTCTGACATTTCTGTCCAAGGAGTATGTGGTGACATGTGGGTCCCTTGAAGGGGCCTGCCATCTGGTGTCAGAAAAGAGTAACCCAGTCAGTCCACTGTGAATGTGAGGGGCAGCCGCCTTTCAATACTCATGCTCCTGACAAGCTTAAACTTTTACTGCTAACAGTACAGTCTAGCTGTTTATATCGGTTTATTAAAGGGTGTAAATACATTGTCTCATACTCTTATTTCTTGTTCTTTCCACCTCTGTATAATATATCTGTAAATACCCAAAGAAGCGACTGAAAAAAAATTGTTTATTGTGCCTATATTTCCTGAAAAATTACATTTAAAAAAATTCACATCTCTTTCAATGTACCTTACAATGAAATACAGGTAAAAACACTAAGTGCCACCTCTCTGTCATCTCCAACTCCACGTAGAGCTTTCACTTCTGAGCTGATACCTAGTTGTCTTAAGCTTCAAAGAAAATAACATGCAACTTATTTTTTTAAATTTCTCATGTTTCTATTTCTGATTGTTACACTTATATTGGTAACAGGTAGGGCTGTTCGGGGTTAAAAAAAAAGGTGTCAAGGAGCTACCAGTGAGCACCAACACACTTATGTGGACCTGATTATTGACCAGGCTGTTTTTATTTACAGTGCATATATAAATACTTCTGCCTGAGAGCTCAGGATATTCAGATGTGTGCACAGCTCCCCAGAAGGAGGAACTGGGAGACAGAGACAGCGTTACTGTTCACATCCAAAACAACCCGGCTGTTGCCTCACTGCCTGTGAAGTGTCCACGTTGCAGACATTTACATATATATATTTCGCAGGTTCTTTCCTACAAGGTGAAATACAGCACAAAGTAGTCCAAAATACAGGTACAGGCATGAAATTCCTGAAGCAGAGTCAGTCTGGCCAATACTGCCATTTTACCAGGCACATGTGAATTGAGACGCTGGATACAGAATTGATGAGGAGCCCCTTGTCTGATTTGTGTTATATTCAATTTACGAACATTTCCGACAACAAAATCTTTGAGTTTGTAATTGAGTTTGTAAGTCCAGGAAGGACTGTAAAGTGAGTTTGGATTAAACAGGACTTACAATTAAACCGGATGTTAAAAAATGAATTCACTGGTCGCATAAAAGTCTTCGACTCCGAGTACAACAAAGTCTGCTTGGTGTCAGTAGGATAGTAGTAAATCTTTGTTCCTTGTTCTATGTTCTGCCTTGCAGAGCAGGATGGCTGAAAGCTTGCGCCTATTTGACTCCATCTGCAACAACAACTGGTTCATTAACACCTCCCTCATCCTCTTCCTCAACAAAAAAGACTTGCTGGCTGAGAAGATCAAGCGCATCCCTCTCACAATCTGTTTTTCGGAATACAAGGGCCAGAACACGTACGAAGAGGCGGCGGTTTACATCCAGCGCCAGTTTGAGGACCTCAACCGCAACAAGGAGACCAAGGAGATCTACTCACACTTCACCTGCGCCACGGACACCAGCAACATCCAGTTTGTATTTGACGCCGTAACGGATGTCATCATACAGAACAACCTCAAATACATTGGCCTGTGCTAGGCCAGGGCTTTGGGGGTATTGTTATAGCTGGTTAGGACTTTTGGAGTCTGGCAGCCATATTACAGGTTAAGGAGACAAAGATCCTGGTATTTACTGATGCATCACCTTGCAAATCAAGTAGGGGAGGAACCTGGAGACACTGTAACTTGTTTTTGCACTGAATATATTACTTCTACGACCCATACATGCATTCACACAGAAAATTAGCGTTCATACACACTGGAAAGCATTGGTTAGATGGGAATATGAAACTAACAATATGTCATTGCCTTCTCTCCCATCCCTTCACGCACGACTTTGTCTACCCTCCTCTCATTTTTTAAGGCAGTCAGGCCTGCCCAGTTTATTCAGTGCTGCTTCTTTACATATTGCATAAGAGAGCAACAAAGTAGATTTCCATTTATGTTGATCTCTTCTCCAGAACCACAGCCCCAGGACGACAGTGGCCAACAGAGTGTTCTCAGAACTCAATTGCAAATTAAAAACATGAATGGTCAATCACTACTTTGGATCAGAAAACTCAGTTTAACCTGGATGAACATCACAATATACTTTCACCAAGCTGTACCTCTAAATGCATTGTACACATAAAACAAAAACTTTAACACTGAATCTCCATAAGAAACTTCCAGGTTCAAAAGATGACAGTGCCAACTTTAAAGTTAAAAACTTGCTGAAATTTTTTGTATTTCCTTTTTTTAAAAAAGAAACTGCATGACTTACTTGAGTCTGATTGTTGTTTCTACTAAACACCAATCGAATCCCTCAAAACATTACTCCTATGTCAAAGCTAAACATTGTAACTGGTTACAGATTGAATCTGAATTGGAATGAAAAACACGTACTTTAGACCAGACAGTGTTGAAGTGATTTTGATTAATAAAACAACTCGAGGTAATTACAGGTGATTTTGCATCAAATTGATGCATATCACAGGAACAACAGTTAAATATTATCCATAAAAAAATAAGCATTCCACTTGCACTCAGTGTCACTTTTGTGGATAACAGATGTAATGTGTAAATACAACTGAAGCACACTCAGATGGAACAGTAGACAGGGTGATTCCAAGACTGGCCTGCACTTCTCTTCTCCCTTCCTCCTGTTCAAGGAAGCATGATGTGCAATGTGCAACTCAGTTAAGGGCTTTAAGCTTTATTTTATAAAATGTCCACTTTATGAAATGACTCAAAGTACATACAAAAATATTAATAAACCAAATGCTGCAGATGTTGTTTTTGTCAGATTTCCTTGTGCTATGATTGGTGGGAGGTATAGGTGATGTCACTGTGTTTTACATTGAAATATTAAAAAACTGAGTCCAGAGATTTGTTCAAAGGTAAAACAGATACCTTTGGCACTTTAATGTTAAAGATGTTGGCTTTGTACTTTTTCCAAATGTAAGACACACTTATGTAAGCAAATATTATTTGCTGTGATGTCAGTGTTAAATACTCATATCAAACTACACATGCAATCACCTTATATATCTATGGTATACAAAACTGATCAGAAATGCTTACAAGTAACAATTTATTTTTTTATTATTTTATCCTTAGTGTCCTCAACTCTCTTCTGGTTCTTAAAATCTTCTGAAAGTATCAATATTAATCTTTAATGTTTTTTTTAAAAGGTGTAATAATTACGAAGGAATAATCTTAGTAATAATAATTACTACTGCTGCAGCTACACTGGAATAAGGAACAGTCATCTGAATGCTAAACAGCATCAGCTTCCCATTTTGCTGATGGAGGCTGAGTGTGAATATTGATGCAAGGACTGGTTCTTTATTTTTTCATTTTTTCCCTTTACTTTGCGTTTTTTGCAGGTTGATCCTCAATGTCTGCATTCAGTACTGTGCAAACTGAGGCTATGTAAATGTGACCAAAATTTCAATTGTTTTTGATGGAGAAATCACATTATAAATAAGGTGTACGAAATCATAATCTTATTATTTTCAAAACTTACATTCGTCTTTATTAGCCCTGTTTCCAGATTTCTTTGTCTCATACAAACACAAGCATATATTCTGAGATTCCCAGTGATGACGTTTTTCGAACCAAGCAGCAAAAATGCAGCCCTCACTGCCACCAACAATATTGTCAGTGAAAAGAGAATGACTTATGTATGTCATATGCTGTGCTAAAATAGATCTTAAAAGTATTGTGAAGTGTCTCCATTTCATTCGGAAAATTTCTGAAGGTACAACTTTTGAATGTACGACAAAAGTACAGAATACAAACAAAAACAGTACTAGGGCCAGATTAAAACTTAACGCTTGTAATGGTGAGCAGGCAAATGCAAACTACTGAACCACTGCAGCAACCCAAACCAGAACATGTGGAAAATATAATTTTCATAGTTCTGCGTTCTGCTCAGAATGACACCTGATTACCTGTTGAAAATATATCAACAGCAGCGCATGATTTTTCAATCAGCAGGAAGCTTATGGAAATCACGTTTTCAGTTGGGACACGTAGCCAGGGACCATCAAGGAAGTAATCGTAGTGTAATATATTTAACCACATGCAACTGTAACTTTATGTGGGCTGGATTCCACCCTGTCACACTACAGAGGGGGAGACGAACGTTGCCTGTACTTGCATCAGACTGATTTTAGAAGAAAAGGCCACACTGGGATGAAGTTCACACCAGGTGAAAATAACTTTACTGAAACGGGATCATGTTTTGCTGCAATCCAATATCAACTATGCTGCAACTCTGACAACTTTTATTTCAAGGCAAGGAAACCATGCTGTCCCTACAGAAGATGACTCTGCCCAACAGCAGTGGCAGTCAAAACCCATAAAAGCCGATCAGCTCTGACACAACGAAACCATGGTGCAGTCCATCAAAATGCACAAATTCTTTGCCTATTAATGAAAAAGGACAATAAAATGTTACCTTCAGTTAAGGTTACACTGGAAGTTCACAGTAAATCGGCGTTTTGTGTCCAAATTTAACACAGTCATTTCATATCTTAAGCCACGTAACTTGCATGGTTTACACTTCAAAGAGGAAGGAAAAATATGCAAAAAACAGATTTGAGTGCATGATTATTGCCTCTGAATGAACAAGTGAGTCATAACATCACACATACACTCCATCGTGCATCTCAGTGGCAGAAAGTGTAAAGCAAAAAAGGGCAAACATGCCATTTCTATGTACAATAGTACACAAACTATAGTGTGTACACTGGTGTCTTGCCTTTTCCATTGTATATTTTAATGAGTACTTGCAGTACATGTATTTTTCATAAATGTATTAATTAATGTACCTTTGCTTTGTGCTGGCTCTATTTTATGATACTGTATTCTGTAACGTTTCTATAGTAACTGATCGTGGCTGAGTTTTTATTTTTTGTTGTATGCCAATCCCTGCCCAAGTTTTAAGTGCACTGTGACACACTTAAAGACAAAACAGCAATAGGATACAGTGTATTTCATTCTACGTTTCAGTACTGTTGTTTCCCCTCAGCTTTAACAAACAAAAGTGAAAAATAAAAAAACAGCAATTTCAGAGAAATTAGAGCACATCTGTAAGGTCATAATTAGATTAACTTTGCCCTCCAAAAATAAGCAGCAATGACAACTAGATAAAGTTTCACAACATGAACAAGTTTCATGTTGAGAAAAATGTGTGTGGATGTTCTGCTTCCTCATCTTAAAAAACAGATATAAAAAAGTAGAAACTTCTGCTTTGTATCAGAAGGACACGGTCACGGAAGATCCAGTTGCAACAGCAACGTTTCTCAAAAACCATAATATTTTCATACAAGCATAATAACCTTCAGAGCGTCGTACCTGCAGGAAACTGTGCTAGCAGCTCCAGCGCTTGGTGCACATTCTTTCGACAGGCATCCACTGGCTCATCCAGCATGTTGGAGAGCAGCGCTATCACATCGTGCTTCAGGACAGCTCCTCTGAGAACAAACACAACTCTCAGCTGAAAACAGCTTTAGTCACAGGAGGGGCCTACAGCTATACCCTTGGAATAAGGTATGATGCAGTCCTTAAGAACTTGGACAACGACACAGTTGTTGTTGTCTGGGTGTGTACTTTGGTGATGGAGAGAGCAAGGTGTGGAGAAAAACTGCTCATGAGTCAAAGCATACTAAATCATCGACAGAGTATGGAGGAGATAGTCTCATGGCTGCTACTTGAACTGGGTCACTTCTCTTTATTGATGCTGTGATGACAAGGGCAGTGTGATTTCTGAAGTTTACAGAAGTATCTTATCTGCTCACTTCCAACCAAATGCCTCAAACTGATTGGACAGCTTTTCACCCTGCAGCAAGACAATGACCCAAAACACACTGCTACGTACTGCTAGTTTGCCAGAGGCAAATGTGGAATGTTCTTCACTGATCATGTCAATGACCCAGGCATTTCACTTACTAAAGACTGAAGGCAAAAAGCCCACGAAACAAGCAGGAATTAAAAGACGGCTGCAGTGCAGACCTGGTAGATCATCACTACGAAAGATAACCACCAGCTGGTTATGCCTGTCGTTGCAGACTTCAAGAAGGAATGAAATGCAATGTGGCTATTCTGTTTACAATTATAGCATGTAATTTTACCGATTACTCTTGGCCCCTGGGAATGGATCACTCAGTATACATGTATATGTAGAGGTAAAGATGACAGAGTGCACTTTAACCTTATAGTCACTTTTTTCAAATACTTCCAAACTGTACTGTATGTGATCTGAATTGGCTCTTATTCTTTAGTAGCACCGTGACAAAGTTCTTGCTACCTTGGATTAATGCTTAATAATTGAAAAAGTAGAAAGAACAGGTCGTTTTGGCACACAGAAAAGACTAAACTGACAACAAGAGGNCCGTAATGCTTAATAATTGAAAAAGTAGAAAGAACAGGTCGTTTTGGCACACAGAAAAGACTAAACTGACAACAAGAGGTCAGTGTCTGAAAAGTCTCACCTGCCCAGATTATAGGTGCCCAGCAGGTAGAGAAGCTCAGTGGTTTTCACCCGCACTGTGCTGTCTTCGTCCTGCAGCAAGGCCTTGAGCTTCTCCAGGCATCCTGAAATGCGATCACATTACAGTAAAGGCAAATTTTCAGAGTTTAGGCAAAAAAACCTGACCATGAAACTTTCGATTAAACTCAAAACACCCATCTCCATCTGCCAGTTTTCTAAAAGCAGGACCAGAGACCCTGGATGGCACATCAGCCCACTGCAGGGCGATAAACTCCAAACCGTACGGTTCGTAAATAAATAAACAGTCTGATCTTTTATTTAAAAATATGTGGTTTACAGGTTGTTTACTCGCTCTTATCTGTAAGCTGGGGATTATTAAAATATTGGTTTAGTGTGAAAAATCATGTGTACTTCAGCTCAGGGCCGTTGGTTATTACCCCCCAAGGGCGGGAAGCGGCGTGCACGAGACTGCTTCAACACTCGCGGCGAAAGGTTCCTCGCTTTGCCCTCAAACACGTTAACGTCGTTCACGTTCAGAAAAAACAGCAAGCGCACGGGAACAAAACTGCTTCTACTCCTACTTGAAACTGTCACTGGGCATCTTCACAAACGCTGTCGCTCCTATTGTGGGCCCGAGGTGCCTCACCTGTGTTAATGGCTTCCAAGGCCTTCTCCGGGTCGTGCACGAGGTCGCACAGGGCGGCGAGCACGCGCCGGCGCGTGACCGGCTCCGGGTCGCCCAGCTGCTCGGTGAGCTGCGGCAGAGCGCGGGAGCCGAAGGCCAGCGGGGCCCGGGAAGGGTCTATACAGGGGGGCAGATGCATGGAAATGCGGGCATTCGCCATCGTTTCCACCGTTTACAATCTCCTGTTAACTTGCGCCCGGGTTATGAGCGCTGCGTCTCAGTTACCAATATCGACCAACGAAAAATGTGTCCAAAATGGACGTCTGCCTGAAAGTAACACGTATCAGGTGTTGCTCAAAAGGAGCTGTGAAGTTCGCATGCCTCTATTAACCTGCCTTCAGCTCTTTTGTACTTAGTGCAGCTGCCGCATGTACGTTGTTATGCCACCTTCGCGTTGTGTCCCTGTTGCCAGGCAACTGGGCACGTGGTCTCCCGCGCAGGGCTGGTACTGGGGCGGCTACAACAAGCTGCTCGGTTGCTTCGGGACTATTTACTCATCAGGGACATCATTACTCTTTCTCTGTCAAGAAAACACTTTCCATCCTGTCCTGACAACTAAAGAGTATTTGGACCCCTATCTGATGAAAAACATTTTCGTTCAGTTTTTCATGTTTGTCCAATTTCATGTTTGTTTCGATTCCAAAATCGTGTTACTGAGACATAATCCAACAGGACATCACACAAACTCACAGCATTTAGTTGTACTTTATTCAGCGAGTGTTGAAGGTAAAGCTAGAATTTATCAAAATAGACATCCGTTCGTCTTATTTTTCAGTGTCTAAATATTTAATACCAAAAACTGGTCTCCAACACATGAAAAGATGATTTTATAGTAAATGCTTACAGTTTAAACAAAATGTTGATATTTCTTCTGGCTTGCAGAAAAAGTCATGATTTCTTAGCCATGTGCACACATCTAAATGGCAAGTTTGTCAAAATTGCACTTAAATTGTACATTGCTTCCCAGACCAAACCCAGCAAAATAAATACTGCAGAAGAAAACAATGAGACTGTCAAAAAATCCATTATTCATTGCTGTGTGAAACCAAAGAGAATCAAGGTAGAACAGAGGTACCCCTGTATGGAACAAATGATGGGGTTGTTGGAGAATAAATGACTCAAGTGAGAATGTGACTTTTATTTGAAATTAACCAAACAAAGCTTTGCAGCTCAACCACAGAGCCTGCAAACAGAGATGGAGTTTGGCCCCAGTCAAACTACATCACCCTAGATTTCATGCTTACAGGAGTAGTTCTGGTGGAAAGTATACAGGAGAAATTGGCACCAAGGAGATCTGACCCTGCGAACCATTGCTTCATGCCCTGAGGCCAGAAAAACTTCCAGAAGATTTCCACTCCCACTCAAGGGAGTAATGGTCAGGAAGTGGGTCAAAGACCAACAAACGACCAGACGTTCACCTGGCAGACTTTATGACAGCTTGTAGACAAAAAAGAGACAACCTGTAAAGTCATGTTGGATCCCTGCAGCCCAGTAATTCATTCATAGACCCCCTTACAAAACACAGTCAGATAACCTTCCCATCCATCCATCCATTGCTGCTTGTCTTAGTCAGGATGGTGGCAGCCTGGGGTCTAATCTGGAATCAAGGAGGAGATGAAGAAAGAGATTGTACATCAGTGAGAAATAGTTTAGGGTTTGGTTTAGATTTAATACATCTTGCTTTTTTGGATGTGAAATTTTCCCATCATCCAAATGAGGTTTAATGCATGATCTAAATCACGGTTGCCACATTTACCGGTAAAGAAAAAGAACCATACAGTCGGTGACGTTAAGAAAACAGTAGAAAATGAGCCAAATGGCTACAGCAATTTGGTCCCAGAGGTGCCTAGAATTTGGGCAGAAATAGAAACGATTGCTTCATTTTGAGCTGCACAAAAGCAGCACAGAGGCGAGACATTTCCATTCAGTTTACTAAAGTATTTATTGCACGGATAGTAGCGGTTGATACTTTTAACGTGTAACTCTTTTTCTTTATTGTGCATCAAGAATTTATTTGGAATCGACCACATCTTGAAAAGGTTAAAGGATGGATATCAGCTCTCTTTTTCCGCAAGTGGTAAACAAGGCACCTGCTCGCCACGCCCATAGAAGATGCCGTCACTGGCAGAGGTGTTTCATTGGTTGGCTGACACTAGGCGCATGCGCATCTCCTCACGGACGGAATCACGTGTGTGTGCCGTGCCGGTCGATTCCTGTTAACTAAAGTTTCAGACCCGAACATTATCGTTTAACGTGGAATTTTCCGAATCAGCTTAGCATTTACATTCGATGTAATACTTTACCGGTTTTACATTTTATTATTATATTAAAATGAGTCGTATCTTCTGTTCGAAATGGTTTGTGTCCGGCGTGTCCTTGGCTGTTGGAGCCGGCATGGGAGCCTCCATAACGGCAGTGTACCGACATGACAGCGACGGGAAGCCTCGCTCGATCAGCGGACTTCTCAGTCGCGTCCCTGTCATCCTCATCCCCAGTGTGGAAGCGGCCACCGACTTGGTCCAGTATCAGTCAGGACAAGTGTCCACATCCCGCTCCACGGCGGTGACGAAGTACGGGTTCCCGTCCCTGTCCAGCATTAAGACGCGGGAGTCGTACGTGGTGTGCTACGATCCCAGGAGCAGGACGGCCCACTGGGTGATCGAGCAGCTCAGCGCCGACACCATCACCGGCACCTCAGACAGAAAGTACTGCGAGTTTAAGGAGGACGAATCCGTGCACGAATATCACAGGGCGACGAACGAGGATTACAGAGGCAGCGGGTTCGACAGGGGCCACCTGGCCGCTGCTGCGAACCACAAATGGAGCCAGACAGCCATGGATGACACCTTCTACCTGAGCAATATTTCCCCACAGGTAGGAGCACCTGGAGAACTCGGGCCAGACCCTCACATTCATGTCAGCCTTCCTTTTACAGTTTTGGGCGTAGAACGAGTTTGGGTTCTAAACCCATTAGAATGTAAATAATCAGTTTCTTAACCTTCACATCATCTGCTGCTTTGTTGCATCAAACTAAGGTGCGCAGTAGTTTTGGCTGGGAGCACAGTGTGTTTCGAGATTGCCACGTTCACTGCTTCTCTGGTGAGGACTAGTGCACAGGTACACCAATCATTTTTGAATTGCTCCCCTCCTAGAACCCACATTTAAACCAAAACGCATGGAACAACTTGGAGAAGTACTGTCGCTCACTCACCAAGCATTATCGAAATGTGTTTGTGTGCACTGGACCTCTTTACCTGCCCAGGTGAGTGTAAATTGTTGGCTTTTGTCTAAGTCAGACTGATGTCAGATTTGTCCACAAAACGCTAATGGTGAAGTTGTACCTTTAACTGGGGTTTACAAAGTCATGTGCTGTGTTGTCAGTGGATGAAAGGCTTAAGAATATGATCTCTCTTCCTCTCCCAGTTGGATTCACATTATAAATCAGAGGTTCCCGGTGTCGTAGTATTTTTATTTCATTTTTGTTACAGCACAAGATGTCAGGCACATCTCTGTACTTCTGCAAAGATGTAGGGGTTAATAAAGTGAACTGCTTGTTGAACAATCGCTGCTCAGCTCCAGACAGTTAAGCCTCTCAATGAGAGACGCTGCTAAGCAGAGAGGAAATGGTGGAAACGCAGTATTCTCCTTCTGTCTGTTCCACTGAAATGCTTAAATGCATAAAACGTTTCCGTTAACGCCCTGGAGTTTTCCCGTCTGTCGTTTTGTATTCCTGTGTTGTCAGTGTAACTGACAAAAATCTGTAAGTTGCACTTCAACTTTCCAGTGTTTAATAGATTCCAAGTCTAATGTTCTTGTGTATGACAGTGTGTTGTCTGTACTGTTTATTTTAGGCAGGAGCCAGATGGAAAGATGTATGTGAAGTATCAAGTGTTGGGGAAGAACAATGTTGCGGTCCCCACTCACTTCTTCAAGGTAGTGATTCTGGAAACCCCAACAGGTGGGGTAGAACTGCGGTCCTACGTGATGCCCAACATGCCTGTGGATGTGAAGATTCCACTAGAGCGCTTCCTGGTACCAGTGCAGAGTATCGAGAGAGCTTCGGGTCTGCTGTTTGTGCCTAACATCATGAAAAGAACTAACAGTTTACGTGCAATAACAGCAGGAAGCAAGTGAAGATTTGTTTTTTCTCCTCCTCTTACTGTTAAATAAGGGATTTGCTGTCTCTGAGTGTTACGTGTACAAAGATTGTAAAGATACCGTGTTATTTTGTCTGAATTAGTGAGAAACAAGTTCTTAAACACTCTAGGCAGCAGGTACTACTCAAAATGTAGTTGTTCTGGCTCTGTACTGTAACACAATTTATGGACAGATTTTACTGAAATCAGAAAGACCAAACAATCACAACTTCTCAGTTTTCACGGTCGTTTTAGGGAGATGTTCATAGTCAGAATGGACTGTCAGCTTTTATTTGAGGGTGTTTACATCTACATCAAACAACCTGTGGGGTGGAGAGTCTGAAGATTTACAACTGTCTTAATGTTTTACCAGTTTCACAGGCCCTAAATGTTCAATGTGAAAAGCTGATTTAGTCTTTTGCTAAACACTCAATATACAAACACATCACAGTACAGTTCGCATAATGGTTTTCCTTGGGTGGATTTTATTTTTACATTCACAGTGGAGATACAGAAACCAAACTTCTCCAGCCAAGTTTGCTTTACAGTTCCTTTGTTTTTGCCTTCTCTAGTTTGGCAATGTGGGCAGAAGACTTGAGCCCCACGATTCCACCACTACAGTGATGATGAATCCAACAAACAGGGGATGTGGGAAGAAAGGGAAAAAAAAAATCATCAGAACATTTTCACAATCTATGGCACACTTGGAAACAATTTCAGAAACTTAGTGGCAAAATAAAATCAAAATTGTTTAAAGTCTGAAACACCTCATTTTAAGTTGAGGTAATTTCTGACTGAACATCGCCTTAATTGTAACTTGATGTTTAATTTGATGAATTTAGATGGACACAATCTATTAAAATCAGAAAAATGATTAGAATGTGGGGGGGGATTATTATAATCATTAAAGTGTTTCTAAAATTTCAATTCTAGTTTGGGGGGACTGAAATCCATCAGATTTCACATCCATCAACACCTACATTTTTAGTCCTCACATTAACAAATATCTGTTAAAATGGAACCATTGGCTGAGGTTTACTTTAACCATCTGGTGTCATGAGAACAACCCTGTTGGACCTACAGATTGATCTGTGTAAAGGCAACTGAGGTGCAGGTTTTCCTGTGAACTAGACAGCCAAGTCTGTCCTTGCTTTTAACAATCCAGCAGAGGGACTCCCATTTTGCAGCAAACTGCAGGCCAGGACACAATTCCCTCCTGTAAGAGAAAAAGAACCAGTCCCATCCGAATGAGCTTCTCGTCATACTGCGTATACAGGACCACCACAGTAGAACAGCTGATACAAGGATTACCGTAGCCCCTGCTGAACACAAAGGTCCTACCTCGATGGGATCCACATCGTGGGCAATAACAACCAGATGTGATTTCTTGTTTTCATCTGTTGCTGTCCTTGTTAACACCAGTTGCAGTTTCAGAAAGATCGGTATGTAAAGATGCTAATCAGAATTAAGTTTATTTGCCTATAAATTTGCATCTGTTGGGAAATTATCTCAGTGAATGGGTCATATGGCATGAAACATCACAGTTCAGACGGTGAGTATACTCATTATATAACTACATATAATTCAACTGTCCTAGCTACCAATTCCAATTCTCAGACTGGAAGATATAGCCCCTTTCTTCAGAAACAACACTTAGGGGTAAATGTAGCTATGTATTCAGCATTATATTCTTAGATATAGCAATTCAGTCAGCAGAGCACTGAACAAACTGACAAGGAAAGCCCTGCAACCTGCTCTGAGAACTGTGGGCCTCTTGGTGGGTACATCCCCCTTCCTTTGTAAGAGACAGCACCCTCTGCATCTTCTGCTTTGTTTTAGGCCTGCATTTGTGAGCCAGCTTCAACAGCTGCGCGGCTGAGAGACACGAGTCACTGTCACCTCCACATCTCACCGAATCAAAAACCAATGACATGCACTTGCAGAGAACACTGGCCAACAATGTCACAGTTCAATTTTGACCACATTAAACATTACACAGGGCACATCAGGGATCTTGGTGGCACGTGTCAGCACTGGGGCTCAGATAGCAAATACTGTGTCACATCTACACAACCTGCATGCAGCAGGACAATACTGAACAACTTTCACGTTTCTAAACAACTTCTATAGCTGTATTGATCCTCAACTATATAAAAATGCTGTAGTAAGTGTAATGTCATCAACTTATGTAAAATTATGTAAATCTTCTGAGCAACATCATGTCAGGTACCTCACAGAAATATTGTTTTAGTGGTTTTTACCCACATCATACCAGTCTGTCAATCCAAAGCCCGGGCGAGCGGGATGGACTGCTGATGCTGAAGATACGTGAAATAAAACCATTTCACAAACCGTGCCGGATCACGTTCGGGCTGCGTGCCCTGTCCTAAAAAAAGATTTGCTGTCTTTCAAAAAAAAAAGGCCCTTAACTGTAAAACAATTCTGAGACTAAGTAGAGGCTTGAATAAAAGAAAAACTATATCAATGAAAGACTACTATCCATCTACTATCGGGCCCTTTTTCAGAGCAGTGAACACGGATCACCCAGGTGCATTCTGGGATTACCCACCTGAGGAACAGGGCTGCCATCTCCTGCTGGAAGGTGGCGTTGCTCACTCTCCCATACCGAAGTTCTGGGGCCTCTTCTCAAACAGGGAATTCACCACTTTTTTGGCCTCCTGCTTTCGGGTCAGAGAAGAGGGAGGAGCCACTTTCTTTCCCTTCGGCTGGACAAACACAGCAGTTCAGTGTTGTTGTCCCTTTCAGAATAGTTTGTCAAATGGGAGAAGAGAACAGCAGTAAGACGGGTCCGAATTAACATTTTTACAGGTACATCTCGATGATAAACGGAAACCACCCTTAGATAACGTTACGTTAACGTTCGTCTAAAAGATTTATAGTTTGCCAAGTTTTTCTGAAATGCCATTTTATTTAAAATTGCCCTGTACGCGAAAGCATGTTCGTTTCATGCATGTCAGGAGCACAAGATATCCTGAGATTTCCAATGAACTGACCTGTTCGGCAGAAGCTCCCAGACGCTCACCATGGCAACTGGCAAAACGGGAAAACGCGGCCCGATGGGGGATTTAAGCGTTGTGTAGAAGTATCGCGAGATTTCGACAGCGCCGTATTCGAACCGCGGTTTTGACGAATACGGGCGTCTTTAGTAACAATTGAAGTGTTTCGACGGATGTCGGCGATGGGTACAAACTCTTAAAACCTGTGTGGTGCTTATTTCTCTTACCATGTCAGTTTACTGAAGTACCAGACGATCACAGCTTTCCAGCCACCGGCGTTCCGTGTCGCTTTAGGGAGATGTTCACAGCCAGGCGTTATATTGCGTGGGGCCTTATGCGTATTTTAATATTGGTAACATAAGATGTACAAACACAAAAACATAGAAGTCTTGTCACACGCTAAATAACGCGGGGAATGTGCACCGAAAACAGCTTTGCGCGCTTCTTCGACGTTGTGCGCCATTATTTGGCCCCGGTTACGCAGACAGCCACGTGAGCTGTATTTTCTGCAAATACTTTAAAAACAGTTAAAGCAGTTGCGTTTACAGAGCACTACATGCACCTTTCGGAGCGAATGTGATCGATGTAGGCTGTCAGAAGGAATAACAGCCTGAATGCATGTGCCTGAACTTAAAGTAACCACCAAAAGTACTGGCACTCTTGATAAACATGAGCAAAAAAAGGTGTAAAATAAACAACCCCGATAACCAGCTGCACAGCATCACCGAAAAGCTCAAAACTGTACGTTCTTTCAAAGCAAATTTTAATACGCGAGCGACGGGACGCCCTGTGTTACTTCTCGTGTTGGTCGTGTCAAAAATGAAATGGTGACATGCATTCTGATCCATTTTTAGACTTGCTTCGCTGGGGTAATAAAAGGGATAATATACTGTTAATATAAAATAGTTATTATCAGTCATCACGAGGGGGATCGGAAGGAACTGACAATACAGAATAGGCAGATTATTGGCAGTCTGCATACAACGGGTTATGGATGCAAATATACATAAATGTATCAGGTACAACTATTTGGGCAATAATCGTGACGTGAAAACCACAGAACAGTGTTTAACTTACCAGGCAGAAGATGTATTTTTTTCCTTCATCCACAGATATGAAGAAAGACAAGTGACGGAAGCAAGAAGAGTCCAAAGATTACAGCTGGGAAACTGCGGTGCCTGGTGCAAATGTGGGATCACCAGATCTCCAAGTCGACCCGTGTGCTAACATGCTGTTTTAGAAGGGTATGGATTGAATTAAATTAAGGTTTTCACATGAAAAATAATGGAAAACATTTTTAACGTGTCACCAGTACGATGTAAACAACTGAAAAGCGTGCAAACCTTAAAAGCAGTTTTTCATCTTTTGCCTGAGATACTGTTTGGCTACCTTTTCAAGCTACTTGAATACATAGAAATAAGTAGAAAATAGTTGTTTGTTACTGTATAATTCCTCAATCATGTAGGAATACACAACAACACCGGTACAAAGGTATTGTGTAAAAATGATTAATCATTTACGTGATTTTTTTATCTCACTGATAAAAATGTTGTTTTTGGCAACATTTCAACTTGTTTTTCACTGAAGAAATAACAGTTACAGTATTTGTGTCATTTTTAAGACGTAAGCTGTACATTAAATGCACGTTATTGGTGTATTGAGTTGAAAGCACTTGTAGTAGTAGGTAAGTCCAAATGCTCAAAATGAATGCTCCACAATGCTGTAAAACAATGTACAGAATGTTAAACAACGTACACATAATGTTATTTTTTTCTGTGCATTCCCAAAGTTCCCTGTTTTTATCCGGTGGGGTCACCACCTGCAAGGTGAAGGGTGGGGGATGAGTGCAAACTGACTGTACATGTTGCGTCACCTGTCTGATTTGGAAGGAGTCTGCAGTGGTTTCGGAGGTGGAAACCTACGAGATATAGAAAGGTGGGCCTCACCTCTTTGTATAGCATGGGCTTTTGAGCTAAGCTTCTTAATCGGGATGGTCCCTGGAGTTGCACCTTAGGAATGACCCTTGGATGTGTGTGGGTGCTCACAAGCTCTTCCCTGAGGGGTGGGCAGTTGGAGAGATTCCCAGTGGGCGAGAGGGTTGCCTCAGTGTAGCTGTGAGTTAGAGAGGAAAACTGTGGTTCCTTCAAAGTATGCAATGAACTCGAGAGTGGGCCATCTACAGATTCGGGATTCCAGTAGGGAAACTTCAGCACTCGTGTTGGGAATGGTGGAGTCACCCTGAGTTAGCTGTGCCTGGGAGTAATAGTTTGCTACACCTAAATCCATGCAAAGAATTGTTATGGGACTTAGGTGGTAGTTAAAGGCTGTCCGTAACAAATACCACGTCGAGGCTCACGAGTGTACCTGGTCCCAGACCACTTTGATCCAAACGTCAGTGATTGACTTTGTGCTCGTTTCATCAGACCTGAGGTCATATGTTCTGGAAAGGTACGGCGGTCAACTTATACTGGGGCACTGGAGTGAATCAAACCTGGGAGAGGAACGGTTGGCAGACACCTTAGTGTGAAACCAATTCAACTGAGAATTTCCACCTTGTTCCCACTGATGTCCCAAACCGAGTCCAAGTAGATCATGTTGGCTAAGGAACCTGAGGCTCTCACGTGACAGGGAGCAACTTTTTCCTCATGTTAGAAGAACTCAGGAGTGGTATCACGAGCACGAGGATTAGGTCAAACGTTTTGTCTGGCTCCTCAGTCGTGAGACCTGAACGATTAAACATTTAGAAGTAGTTTGAGAATGCCAGTATATTTTGTACACTACGAATATACTCCATACATGAGAATACAGTTCCACCTCCATTCCTCAGAGGGGTTTCTCTGAAGAACTGTCATTTGTAAGCTGTTCTACATAGCTGAGGAGGTGTAGAAGGTGGCAGTCTTATTATTTACTTGACATTCGTCGACTCTCTCTTCTGTCTCTTGTGGTCGATTCACAGTTTCTCACAAGTAACAGACACACCAGTGATGGCAGAAATAAACAATGGATCAAATACACAAGAAAATATACCAAATGTTTTTGCAGTGTGTCTGTCATTTTGAAGACTTCTGAAAGAGGGCGAGTCCATTTCTTTGCTTTGACATTTGCGAGTTACGCCGCCTAGGTGGGAGCTGAAGAGTGTGTAGCTCGCGTTACAGTTATGTAATAGGAAACACGTGGTTTATTTGTCACTGGTAACATGTGCCAACTAGCGCGGTGTGACCCTGAGTCCCAGGACACTCGTGAATTTTGTTGCTACGGAGAGATGCTTTGCGCTTGACACACGAGCGCGACGCTCCGCTGTCGCTTTACCGCAGGCAGCGTCGCCCAGGCTCATTTGTGCTGAAAGCTCTGCAGCTTCTTCATGTTTTCCATTCCTGCTGGATTTAATAACCATTTGAAAATGGTTTTTTTTGTGTGTGTGTGTGAGAGCATAAACACTACACGGGTTGGGGTGAAAGAAGACGTGTGTTTTCCTCAATTTGTCATTTTCCATGAATTTACACCATATAAATCAAAGCGTCCATTTGGACAGATCTGTCGAGATTCTCATAAAATGCGAACTTTCGACATTTCAAGACGGATTTGTCGGATTTGCAAGTTTTTCGGGACTTCTCAAGTGGAAACGGCATTGTTCGTGTCCATATTTCAGAAACGGAGACCCGTTTTCCCACGTAGGCGGTTCGCGAGCTGTCGCCTCGATAGTCTTCGTCGGGGCTGTGGAGCACCTCCACGTTCTTGGAGATTGCGCCCCTACGCTTACAGTAATCGGTCTGCATTTTGGGGCACCGCGATCGGGGGCTGAGTAAATGCGGCGTGTCAGATGTCAACTCAAAACGTAGAAAGGAAAAACGCGACTTCCAAGGTTCGCCCCCTCAAACTCCCCAGGCTCTAGCCCACCTTTTTTCTTGTGGAAACCGGAGCCTTCACGCCGGCATGGTCAGCCTGGAAAAGATGAATTTACCAGGAGCAGTAGAGAGTATAGGCAGCGGGGGTCGGAACAATTACCCAGCGTATCTCCTTTTCCCCTCTTTACCGCTGCGTTGCACCCACAACTACCGAAATTTCGTTTTCTGCGAGGGTTTAAAATGAAAATCATTTGTGTCAACGCTGCGAGGTGGTCAAACCGAAGCAACCGCTGTGACAAAGATGTTTATCCGTAAGGCATATTCCGATGTTTTTGCTGTGCTTATTCGCAGCCAAAAGAAGGAGAAAAAAGAGAGCGAGAGACTAGTATTCAAGTTTTATGAAAACGTTAATTGGATTTTTATGTAGATTTACAGACAGGTCAATCGGGCAACTTTTTTGCCCCCCCAAGTGGGAGAAGGCTCCAGAAGTATGAAATCAATCACACCCGTTTTAAGCTGCAGTTTAGACAATACTTGCTTTGTTTCTGTCAGGCCCAAACCTGCTTTCAATTTTAAAACATCAGTACTGGGACCAAAAGCCTTTCTACACTTATCACCATTGGTTTCATATCATTTGAAATGTGTGCCAAGTCAAAGGACCTAAGCTGACAGTCGCTGAGAAGTGTGTACTTTATATGCGGTTTCAAGAATCCAGGAGACCTCTTGAAATCGGGCCAAAATGAGCACTGCGGCCTACGCAGCAATCCTCGCCTAACTGCCAGTAGTTTCCATACGATTCAAAAGGGAATTTAAAAGTATGAAAAAAGGCTTCTACAATTTTCGGAAGAACTCTTCTCCTTTCAAACGATGAGCGTTCTGCCGCCACGCTCGTACTTTGAAAAGCGCCGCCGGAAAAGGAGCGAGCGGGAGAGCCGTTCGTCGTGGCTCCAGACGTACGTCTGTGCAAGACGCTCGGCTTCTTGTCGGACTGGACCGGCCGTGCAGGGAGCGAGCGAAGTTAGAGCGCTCAGTTCGCAGTGGGAACCTGGCTCTGGTGCAGGCTGTACTCTTTGGCCTTCAGTCTCAGGCTGGCAATGCTGTTCGCCATGTCGACTCCTTGCCTGACCGCAGGCGCGTCTGAAGAGCCACAAGTGGCAGCTGCGCTGAAGGAGGGAACGTGGCGGAGAATTTTGAGAAATCCTTCTGTTTTTTTTTTTTGGAAACAGACCACGCTGTGTGCTGGTTTAACCCAGAGGGATTAAATCGGGTCGATCTGGGAGGAGATCTCTTACCTGTAGGATGTGGGCGAGGACCAGGACACGTAGTCTGTACCGAAGGGGGCCGGTCGCGGAGCGACGGGCTGCTCTATGACCGCATCCTTGCTGTATGCCTTAAGCAGACTGGTGGAGCGGCTTGCCAGAACGGCCCTTTCGTTTCTGCGGAACTTAGCTCGCCTGTTCTGGAACCACACCTGTTGAGAATATCCACTGGTGTCTCTCACCACAAGCATTTTATAAACATGACAAAAAAGCATCATGCACTGCTCTAAAATTAACTACAGAGTACTGACATCTTGCACTGAGGAATCTTCTCGTGACAAACTCCTCTATGGCCGGGATACCGACGCGTCCCTAACTTTCATCTATTCCAGAATGGAAATTGCATGTTGCATAACAGGCCGCGTGACTCTGTTACCTGCACCCGGGCCTCACTCAGATTGACTCGACGGGCCAGATCCTCACGCACAAAGGCATCGGGGTAGTGTGTTCGTTCAAAGACCCGCTCCAACGCCTGCAGCTGGCTGCTGTTGAAGGTGGTACGGCTACGTCTTTGCTTCTTTTTCCTTATGGCACGGCCTGTCCCGGGGTACAGAGTGTCAGCTATGCATGGGTGGAAGGACCGGATGAGAAAATGTTACTGAACCTCCAGTATCTAAACGTTTGCATGTTGCCTGAGGCATTTAGTGACTGCCTGATTTTCCAGCTCAGATCTGCTTTTGCGAATTTTGGGAAGCTCCAACATGGAGGAGCTCGATTACTTGTTTACAGGACAACTGTTCCATTCTATACCGCACCCACTGATCAGATGAAAAGTGAACTTTCTGGATGAAACTATTTACCCCAGAGGTGGAGACAACAGACGACTTCAGTGCCAAAGCTCACACGGCTAGGTTTAAGGGAGCAGCCTGGTGGACACCAAGAACAGAGAGCCTTCGAGAAGCTCCGAGCTCGGTGCTGCTCTGAACGACGTCTTGGGTTTGCGCCCCGTCCGTGGTGTTGAAATGCACAAGCGTGGACCTAACTGAAACTGGCATCGATCCGAAAGCTTTAGGATGTGTGAATTTTGGATGTGCGCTTTCAAAAAAAAAGATTCAAACACGCAAACGTATCCACAGATCGGGATGGAGATGGAATGACTTGGGGAGGGGGGTAGGATAGGAGAGTTGAAACAATGCTGGACATAATAGCGGAGTAATTAATTCCAAAAATATACAAATTAATTCCAGAATATCCAGGAATTTGAGGTCCTACCCAAAAAATGATGTCCTATGATTTATTGCATGATAAACCCTCCAGCTGAAAACAATTACCTCTTGTTCAAAGGTAAAATATAAAACCATCTATGCAAGTACTTATACTGTGGCAGCTCCCACACCCGAATATATCAAGCGGATATTTTTTGTTGACAGTGACCTATTGATAATTTGAGTTACAATAGCACTCTGTTTATTACCAGCCTTTGTCTCATAGTTGTTTTCAAGCCGTCTATCCTGTCCTTTCAAAAAGGTGCTATCTGGAAAAAAACCAAAGCCGATGGATTTAAATTACTTACTCTGTGTTCCTGGCATTTATATAATACAAATGATACATTTAGACCGATTCTCGTATCGAGACCTCGTTCCATATGATTCTAACGCCTGAAGTTTTTTATTTTTGGCTTTTTCGTCACTGAAAAACTAGCCGGCTGGGCTTGAAAAAGAGACTATTCCAGGCCAGGCAAAGTTTGACCTATGACCTTGCTCATTCTTTCATAAGCATAAGCTATTCGGTTATCAAGTTAATAACATTCATCTACCATCAGGGGGGTTTCTGGTTGGTCCCATATTCATTGTGCAGCCTGAGAATGACCTCAAACACCCAATCTCAGTCATACACAACTATCTTCAGCAACAGACGGTCTGGTCCCCACAGAGTCCTCATCTCAACATGATCGAGTCAGTCTGGGAGGACATGCAGAGACAGTCAAAGTGTGCAGAAGAACTGTGGCCAGTTCCTCAAAATGTTTGAAAGAACCTACCAACCTCCACCTTAAACTGCATGCAAGTTTGCATAAGAGAATTGATGGTGTTTTAAAGGCAAAGGGTGGTCCCGCCAAATATTGATCTGATGGAGGGTTTTTTTGTCTACTGCACTTTTTAAAAGGTAATTAGGCATTATTTCTGGAACCATCCTCGCTTTATAGCATTTTTCCCACTACTTCTGCACAGTACTGTACTAGTACAAGTGACTTTAGGACTGTCACATCAGGGAATTGATCCCAGAAGCCCCAGCGCTCTTCATACTGTTATTTCTTCGTATGTCAAGCACAGATTGTTGACCCTCCCCTCCCCTGATGAGGATGAGGACCCCCTGCCACGATGAGGTGATCAGCATCGCTTGACTCGGCTTTTTCTGTCCTGCTGTCTTAGCCGAGTGGCTGTGCGTGAAAATGAACTGACTTGAATCGATGTGAATTTCTGCGCTCCAGCTGCATTTGTTTGATCCTTTAAATTTAGCTTTTCGCTCTCAGAGATACGTGAGCCATAGGATTGTTCGGTTCTCGAAACGTCATTTAAAGCAGTTTAGTATGAGCGGTATATCTTGAGATGGCTGTTTGACCAAAGGGTTAAATGTTCTTGGTTCTGTGCAATAAAAACAAAAACATAAGAGGACCCAGCTGCCTTCGGCAGCTACAAGGAATGCATGAAGTCCACGGGTTTTCCACGTCTGTACCCCGAACCCGTCAAACTTTTCTCTGCCTTAGACGCTGTGTTTTATTTTCGATGATTTCACAACATCCAGCCGAAGCAGGAAAAACATTCTGTTCCCTCGGATTCATCTGAATGCCACCAGAAAACAGCTGGGAGACAGAACACACAGCTAGAGAACAGACTCCAGCAGAGACCTAAAGATGTCTGAGCTCTCCATCTCATCCTGACACGAATCGTTGACCAATTCCTGGTTTACCACGAGATCCACCACGCAGGTCTGGTGACTGTCAGCTTACAGCACTAAGTCTACACTGCAACTTTTATTCTAAGTACGTTCCTCACACTACGATTCCATCTCAGATGGAACAATGCAGGCTAGAAGCTTCTACAGCGTAGCACTTCTGAGGACCTGGCACAGCAGTCTTCGGGCTTACATGTCCTTCAGCACGTGTGAGAAGATGTTAATCGGGTTATTCTTGCTTTAACTCAGCCCACTGTCACTGATATCACGTTGAACCCGACACATTTAGTGTGTCATCTTGCCGGAACCCAGCACGACCACAACGACAGCATTCTTCTCAACAACGTACATGATTAGAGCACAGCTGATGGCTGAGAGCTTCTTCCGGGGGATCCGAGAAAGCAGTACGTTTTGAAACCGGCTTCTGTGCAAACTGTTAATATCCGCCGTCTTGCAAGGATCGAGGACGTGTCTCGACGTGACAGTTACATCCGCTCATTTAGCAGGTGCTTTTCTCCAGAGCAACGTACAAGTCAGGGTCATATTTAGGGGAAGAGGTCTGGGTGAGAACCTTCATCTGGACATTAACAGAGATTTGGCCCAGTGTCCTGTTTGCATAGAGTGAAAGATATAAAAAGTGATTATTTCTTCACACGATGAACGTCAGAGAGCCAAATGAAACCTCTCTGTCCAGGAGGAACCCCTGCATCCGCCTGGACGGACTCCACTCCGCCGCCACCCTGCCTCGGACAAGCTGATCTGGATAACCAATGAAAACCCAGCATTAAAAGCAGTAACGATTTTGTTACAAATATAATGTATTGATGTTTTCCTTTTCCTTGAGAAACCATGTTGATGGAACCCCTTTACGACAGCAGATCTTCTCCAGGCCTCTTCAGACAGAGAACCTGGTCTCCCGGGGCAGAAACGAGTGCGGGGAGTTTTTGAAACGTGCGGTACACACGGAAAAAAAGTCCTAAATTATGAGTTGGCTAAAAGATGGCAAGTGACTAAAGAGCGGGGACAGAGCAGTGACAGCGACTCGCAGGCATGTTGCTGGTAGGAGTCACAGTGGCGTGACAGCGCTGCTGGCTGCCTGGCGCCGCGGAACATCTGGTTTCGTGCGGGACTCGGCTGGCGGGCGCCTCTGCGCCGCGCGGGAGGGGGACGGACCCGCACAGACGCACGAGCGGCGCTCGGGCGTCTCTCGAGCAGGTAACTGCATTCTGACGTGTTTCCCCCCCCTGTGTTTCTGAACAGGTTTCGATAAGAACTTTAACTTACCGAACCATCTATTACTGAATAAGCAGCTTCGCGATTTACATGCGTGTCGTGCGCTTCAGTCGTTCATGGGAACAGAAAAAGGTCCCGGAAAACGATGGAGATGAATTACGGAGAAGTTCCGCTTCGCCAGGTATCATTTAGGACGTTTTGACAACCAGGTACAGAGCGACCTTCTAAGACATATAAAGAACACCTGCGATCTTCACGCGGACGGACAATGCCGCCACACACACACACACACACACACACACACACACACACACACACAGGACGCTCCTGGTGGAACACAGGTGACAGTTCAGCCCGGGCTGGCGAGAACTCACTTTACTTGGTTTTTACCCAGCAACAGCACAGTATTTCGGTTTATACTCGTGGCTGCGGTGTTTTTGTTCATTCTTACTACCTGGAAGAGCACGAGATGAACTGAGATGACCCCGGTCGTCCGCGGTGCGGGAAAATGGGCTGAGTCGCTTTGTCACCCAGTGACAAACAAACAAGGGGGGAAAAACTACTCTACCTGCGATGCATTGTTACTTTTGAGATTTAGATTTTAAAAAAATGTTGAAAAATATGCAGCCTCCGAAAATGTCCGAGAAACGCAGTGTGCGGCTGTAAAATAAGGACATTTGTACGGAAAAAAAAACCCCCGAAAAATCACTTCAGTTTAAGCGGTCAGTTGGCGGTTAAATTCTGGTTACCGGCGGCTCTGCAACACCGACATCTCAGGTAAACGAACCAGGTGACAACCCCCCCCCCCCCCCCCCCCCCCCCCCCCCCCCCCCGCCCCCCCCCCCCCCCCAGG
>UFQX01000635.1:315528-348095 GCA_900497675.1 Arapaima gigas
AACCCCCCCCCCCCCCCCCACGTTGTCTGGTAAGTGTTCACTTTGTTATTTTGCGCTTAAACCTGAGTATTTTATTGGAAGCGGCGAAAAGGCAGAGACGGTTTTTCTCCTTTTCTCTCAGGCTGTGGGGGGTCCGGAGGAGGGATATAAAACGTCTATGTGGAAAAAAAACAACAACAACAACTCGACTCGAGCATTAAAATATGTACAGTACATCAATCGAGGAAAATTCGACCCAAGTGTACCGGGTATGACCGGTAAAGCGCAGCCCAGAACAAATATATCCAGAGATATTTGTAATACAAATTTTTTAGTGGCTTAACCTGCCTTACATTTAAGTAATATGGAACAGATGCTATGCGTTGCCTCACGATTAAATGTTTTGAATTATCCTCGGGGAAACAATACAATACAATACTTTACAATACTGGACAATATTTTAAATGATCTGAAAATTATACGACTGAGAAAGGTTTCGCACTATGCAAACGATCATATATTATTGTAATACATCCGCAAGTGACTGGGGGAAACATTCATACAAACGCCTAATATTTTAGTTCTCACGTTAGCTTGACAGAACATGTTTTGTGTTACCTGTCAGGTGAAGGACCGCGCCGACGTGAGCCTCCTGTCGCGAGGCTCCTGCTGAATAGCAAACGCCTTGAAAGGAACAGGTGTGGGGAGCCACAGGTGTGCTAACGTGGTCCTGTGAACAAACTGGTTGCCCACCTGTACCTGGAATGGTGCGATTAGCATAAAGACGACACTTTGCGGCCCGAAAAAAACACGGCGGAAATAATATAATCAAATGGAAAGTTTCGTTTTAAAAAAACGCGAACGGCGGCTTCAATAGTGAAACCATTTTTAATACCGTCGGAGTGCGACATATTACAGCTGGAGAGCGGAAATAAATAAGAGTTTTGAATCCATAAAGCGAGTCAATTCGTTATAACCCAGAGGACTGGCGGCCGGGAGGGTTTCTGACCCCCCGCGTCGCGCCGACGCTGCTTTCAATCGTCACACTCTTCCTTTGGCCCTTAAGGCTTCGTGTTAGCGACTGGTCGTTCCAGAACCTTCCCAAGCCGCAGCACAAGTGCACCAGAAATGGTGACACGTCAGATCTGTATTTTTTGCGCGACACTTGCCGCACTCATTTGCGGGAAAAACCGCACGAGGTGAAGGTGTGATTTGGAGCGAGGACTGCGCATAATGTAAAGAGCTCGTTTGTTGCTTAACTGCTGAGAAATATCCTCTGAGATGCCAAAGAGCAACATTTTGCACTAGTTTCTCTAGGTGACCTTGTAGGTAACAGGTTCCAACCACCTGTTCATTTCCTCACATCACATGGTTTTACACGTTATTTTAAACGACTGTATTATAAATGCTCCTTTAAGTGTCACGCTTCAGTCCCGCCCCCTCCTTTCCACACAACCCCTCTTTCCTCCGTCTCCCCAAAATATAACGTTCCACGACAAAACAACCCAAACTGATTTTTCTTTCCCCGCAGCGGCTTCACGCACCGGACCTCAGAGCTTTACGGTGACGCAGCATCTGCGCTGTTTCTCCACGCTCATTTATTCATTCTGATTTGATTTAATAGTTTAAAACATTCTCTGGGCAACTTTATTTACGTCACTCGTTTCGCAATAATGGAGCTTTTATAAAACCCGCATTGTGACGTGGTGACGTGCTGGATGGGGGAACAATACACCCGACTGGGAATAAGGGGGTAATAAGACCTTAAATCTCAGAATTTAATCCCAACAGTGACTGCAATATTTCCAGAACCAGGATCCGAGGTTCACCCTCGAGATGATTGAAATCTGGAGGAGCAAAAAAAAGTTCACGGACGCTGACAGCTGGAGAGGAGCGAGTGACGCAAACTGTGCGGTTGCGGTGACAGGGAACGTGACCTGAAGTGCGGGATTACAAATTGATTACAGATTATGAAAGGAAAACGCCAGTACACACACACACGCACGCACACACACACGCACGCACGCACGCACGCACACACACACACACACACACACACGTTAACAGGTGTTGTCCGTGTCGTTTAGCGAATTTCTGATGACTTTTTATACTGAAAATTGAACCTGAACAATTGAAACGATCTTAATTTATATTTTGATAATATAATTTCTTCTTTCATTTCTGGTTACGTAGACACTTTTTTCTTTTTTCTTCTTATACCAAAATTATATATTTCTGCCGAGCTACGTGCTCACACCTTTGAATAGAAACTTCTTGGCTCATTTAAAATACATTTCCTCATTTATTTCCATTAATTCATTTCTTATTATTATTATTATTATTATTATTATTATTTTGTTCCTTTATCCACTGGAAGCTTCATGATCAGCAGGACAGGAAAGTCAGCCTGTTAGTCCGGGTGAGTCCAGTAAAAATATTAAACATCCAAAACAGCAAGAATAGTTTACACGAGGAGGGAATTTATGTAATTTTACATAAATAAATTTGTAACTACATTGTTCCGGCGGGGTAATAACAGGGCGGGGCTGAACATTCTTTGATTTTTTTTTTTTTTTTTTTTTTTACCGTGGTATCGCGCATTTTACTGTCTTCACCCCACAGGCAGCTGGATGTTCTTTAAACGAATAGTGACGACATGATTTGGAAGAATAAAGGTGTAAAGGGTTCAGATAACAGGTAATGTGTTGACTGCTATTTAAGTCATGAATCGTGAGTTTTTGGGCGGTTTCGCTGAAGCGCCGCGCAGTGATTTCACTCAAGTCCGGTTCACACGCGGTATCAGAAAAAAACAACACTAAAATAACAAAACAAAACCCCCACGAAGGCTGACAGTCGTGTCCCACCCGACTGTAAGGTTTATTCGAACCGCACAATTCATGAAAGAACCGCACCGCAAACGGGTTTTTCTTTCATTCACCGGAAAATAAATCCCCGCCAAAAACGAAAAGCCACCCGCGGACTCACAAGTAAAAGGGAAAACGTTGCGGGAGTGCGCAGGTAAGAGGAGCTTCGACGCCAGGTGAGCTTATCAAGCTCTCGGTGTGAAAAGTTATTTAACCGGAGCGCGAATGTTTCCATGGTGACGCGCAGCGCTGGAAAAGCCGTGATTTTCACACCTGAGCGGCTCGTGCCGCTGCAGAAGAAAACAGTCGCCCGTTTGTGCGGCCGCGAAACGGAATAGTGACGATCGTGTTACGTGTGGCTGCAAGAAGTGAGTTTCGGCGGTTCGGAGAAGCGGCCGTGCGGGGGGTGGTGGTCGGCCCACGGCCGGGGGACACTCACTGTCGCTGCCACCGCTCAGCCCGCCGTGCTCCTGGTGCCCCTTCCCGAGCTTCACCGCCGACACCTCCTGCAGGTCGAGAAGGTGGGTGACGCTGAAGTTCTTCCTGCTTTGACCGCCGCCCAACGTCTCCATCCTGCTGACCGCGTCCGTCGTGGCGCCCCGACACGCGCTGTGCAGTGGACCCCCGGCTCTTCCCCTCCTACGCCCGCATTTGATGGAATATAATAGGGCATAAGTCACGGTGGTGAGAAGACCCCCCCCCGCCCCCGTCGAACGACTGCCACGCTTCTCCCCTGACTGCGGATTAAAACAGTTTCCACCCGCCCACCAGCTACCCGCCCCTCCCCTTCTGAACTCCCCCCCCCCTACGAACCGGTGACATGGACGGTGGTCAAGGTCGGAGACGTCCATCCAGCCCCCCCCCCCCCCGACCTTTCTTCACAGTTTAGAACTGGGACCGTGACGACTGTGCCCTTCCTGAGCGCGAGCTGCGACGCCCCCCGGGAACCCCGACAGCTGCTCTCTAATGACACAGTCACGTCGTCGTTTGTCCCCCCCCACGCAGTTTTTACTGCCACCTGCCATGAACCGCAGTTTTTCCTCTTCGTGGAAAAGTGTCAACAGACCTTCTAGAAGGTTCCTTTTTGATCGCTGGAAACATTTAGTCCGGGATGAAATAACAGACAAATGTTCTAAAACAAGGAAGATGTGTAAAATATAAGACAGATCAAGTCCAAGTCAGCCCAGGAAGGGAAGTGATAAAATACACTCGCCGGCCACTTTATTAGGAACACCTTTCTAATACTGGGTAGGACTGCCTTTCCTCTCAGAACAGCCTGAATTCTGCGTGCTGTGGATTCAGCAGAGGCACCGGAAACTTTCCTTACACATTCCGGTCCATGTCGATGTAATTCTGCGGATTCATGCTGCCAGCCTGCCGTTCTACCACATGCAAAATGTGCTCTGGTGGGTTCAGATCGGGTGACTGTGGAGGCCTTTGAAGTTCACTGAGCTCATTGTCGTGTTTGTGGAACCAGGTTGAGGTGACTTGTGCTGTGTGAGATGGTGCATTATCATGGTGGGAGTGGCCATGAGAAGATGGGTAAATTGTGGTCATAAAAGGAAGCACATGTTCAGCAAACAACACTCAGATAGGCTGTGACACTCAAACGCTGCTCGATTGGTATCAGGGGCCCAACGCCCCACTACCACCAGCCTGAACTGCTGGCACAAGGCAGGTTGGGTTTCGGGGAGCCGGTGTCCACTGTAGCCTCAGCTTCCCGGTCTTGGCTGACAGGAGCGGAACCCGATGTGGTCTTCTGCTGTCGTAGCCCATCCGACTCAAGGTTCAACACGTTGTATGTTCAGAGATATACCTCCTTTCTCCTCACCTTTGTTGTAAAGAGTGATTATTTGAGTTATTGTTCTCCTCTGACCTCCCTCACCAACAACTTGTTTCCACTCTCAGAACTGCTGCTCACTGGATGTTTTTTTGATTTTCACACCATTCTAAGCGACTGGAGACTGTTGTGCGTGAAATTCCCAGGAGAGCAGCAGCTTCTGAAATACTGCAACCACCCTGTCTGGTACCAACAATCACGCCACGGTCAAAGTCACTTAGATCACATTTTCCCCCCCCGTTCTGAAGGTCCACGTGAACATTCACTGAAGTTCAAGCTGGGATTCATTAAATGCAAAAACATTTCCTGGGCAACACAGGGCTCCTCCTCAGGCTCCAGCTCCCCACGGTCCAGCACACAGTCCAGGGGGGCATCCTCGGTTCCCATGTGATCAGTGATTTTCCTGCCACTGTTCTGGGGTCTTCACACCTTCACTGGACAGGTGCTTAACCGTAAAGGTTGGTCCGTTTTACTTGCCTAAAGAGAGAACAATTTATACTCTGCGATTAGGTTTTGCTTCTTTGGAACAAAAAAAAAAACTTCAGTGTGAAATCCAGCTGAAAGCCTCTAAACTTCTGACATAAATGTAGTAGTTATTTAAAATATTAGAATATATAGAAGTATGACGCCAGTCCTAAGCAGTATGGAAACACGGAGGACTTGCCTGTTTATCGGCCATTTTAACCCTGCCGAACCCCTTTCGCTCCCTCGTGTCCCGCCTCCCATCTCCTCTGCTTTTCTCTGCCGGACAGCAGTTTGGTAGGTCTTTCGGGTCCAAGTTCCGCATCCCGCGAACAGCCTCGCGGTCCTTCCACGTTTGCCATTGTCGAGCCTAAGATTGCGAAGGCGGTCTCCACAAAGTACAAAAATAGGGAGAAATCCCTCTCTTAAGGTTATTTCCGGAAGAGGAAGAAGGAAAATCAAAGCCTGCAACATATTGGATCCAGATGCGCCGCCGCTTTCCAGAGCAATTTCATTAAATTCCGAGAGGCAGCCAGGAGGCCTTTTGTGATCAGGTTTCTCTCCTGTAAGGGAGGTTGACCTGCTGTCTTCCTGTCCTTTCCTGACTCTTTACTCTCGTTGTATTAGAATTCCCCGCAAGCGGCCAAACCTTGAGGAGCACAGGAGACCGCAGAAGACAATAGCAGGAAACCAAGGAGGGAAAAAAAAAAAAAAACCCGCAAGAACACACAGATCAGACACAACCCTTCTGCCCACAGACTGTCGGTCCCACTGGGGCCGAGGACTAGGACGAAGATCTAAACTTCTCGTCAGAAGCTGTACGTCTTTAGATAAGAGTGCCGACCGCTCGACTGTTCCGTCGTCTCCGCTCCCACCTTACAGGTTGCGTTCGGTGAATAGGAGCACGACATGTTGCCCACAACCCTCGGTCGCCACGCTGAGCTTCAACCGGCTCAACTCGAGGTTGAGTTGCTGTCGGGTTCTGTGTGTATTTTGAGTGGGTTCATTCAACTCTGATTGATGGCCATTTATTATCCCACTAGACGTTGGTCCTTAGTCTGCCAACTTCTATCATTATACCCAGAGGCCCCTTAAGTTTGACAGTTCTCAGGAGCTTGATCCCCTGCCTGGCTTTTCATCCCAGCAGATGTTGCTGGTGGTATGTTTTTTGAAAGCCGTAGGCCGACATCCAAACCGTTCTTGTTT
Organism: Arapaima gigas; assembly: GCA_900497675.1. Taxonomy (NCBI): domain Eukaryota; kingdom Metazoa; phylum Chordata; class Actinopteri; order Osteoglossiformes; family Osteoglossidae; genus Arapaima; species Arapaima gigas. The sequence continues at coordinate 321,880 of UFQX01000635.1, forward strand.
AACCGAGCGCATTAACAGGGGCTTTAAAGGGGATGACTGAAGGCCGACTTTATTGCGTGTCGTGAAACCTTTTGCATACAACTAACCTAAAGAGCACCGCCTGTTTCTGGGAGAAGGACGTTAAATTGAACTAGTTGAGAACGAAGGTCGGGACTTTAATTCGGGGCAGCGGGTGGGGTTGCGGTTAGAGCCGTCACCTTGTAATTCAAGCGCCCGATTGGAAGCCCCGCTTCTACTGTTAACGTACGTGATCGAGGTTCTTACCCCAAATCGCTCCGTTCAAGTTACCCAGCTGCTTAAGGAGGTAAATCGTAGTATGAGGCCTAGTAACCCAAACACTGTAAGCCCTGGTGAACAAAGAAGCCACAGTAGACATCGAATGATTCACTGGACCGCATCGCCACCCCCCGGCGACTCGGCTCGTCGGGCGTGGGTTTGGATCCAGCTCGGGGTGGCTTTCCTCTCACGCCCCAAAGACGTGTTGCAGGTTAATCGGTGTCCGTAAATCGCAACTGGCTCCCATCTAGGGTCTTGTTCCATATCGTGGTGCCCAGTGGATAGACCACCCGGACCATTGAGATGTGGTGGGGTGGTGCAAGAAGGTGTCTAGATATGGCGAACATCCAGAAAATTGATAACACATCCGACCCTTATTGAACCTCACGAACCGCTTCTGAGGAGGGTTGCAGAAGCAGAGGGTGACAGGTTAGGAAACGGCCCCTGCAGGGGACACCAGGGTGACCCCCCACACAGGACAATTTAGAGCAACTAAGTCACCTGAAACACACGTCTTTGGATTGTGAGAAGAAACCAACACAGACCCAGGGGGCAGGCGGACCCCACGCAGACGTGAAGTCGCACCTGAGGTGCTGTGACGCCTCCGCCGCTCACATTTGACCCTAAGTAATCAAACCGATATGAACCGTTTCCCTTCCCCGCCACTCCGGTACACGCTACCCATAACCCCCCGCTGACAGACTAGTTACATAAACACGTGCGGCGTTTCTCACACTCACGAGTCACACCGCGCCACTCCAGACACAGGGTGTAAACACTGGACTGACCTCGCAGGCCCGACACTGTCTGAGGGTATTTTGCCGCGACCTCCTCAAACACAGGTCCCGTTCGCTCCGCAACAGCCACGTCTCGAGGCGGAAGAAACGGTAAATTTAACAAATAAACCGGAAGATGTTTCTCAAAAAAAAAGGAGCGTTTGACGCAGCGAGCGAACTGTCCGCTGCTCTCCTGAGAACCGAGACGCCTGTTCACCTTTTCGCTGTTCAGTCTAAACCTGCACTCTTAATAACCGACTGCTTCCCAGAAGGCTTCAGGTTAGCCTTTCCTTTGCCGTTGTCGGAACGGCACAGATGGAAAAAGCAAACGTTTGAAAACGTACGTTTTTGCTGCGACCGAGTAGTTAATATCCTTAATTGACACGACCAGTCCTTGCGCTGAATGGACGAATGAGGACAGAAGGGAAATTAGCTGCGACTCTCCACCTCGCCTCACCACGGCCTCTCTTTTATTTAGTTACGTACTTATTTCTGCTGCCCCCCCCAGAACGCGCGCACGCCCTACGTCGCAGGCCGAGTGGAATTTCACCCTGGCGCTGCTGTTTAAAAGCGGGATTTGTTGGAACCACTTTTGAAGCCTCACCGTCGAGGTCCATTACGATCAACCTGCTGCGTGATCTCAGTTTTGAGCTGCTTTGGCAACGTTAGAACTCCGGAAAGTTTAAAACCAACTGAACGTCGTTCTTGAGGTTAAGATCTGCCTTCTGATGCTCGGAAACATCGTTTTACGTCACTGGCACGCGGTACCACAGTGTTGAAACGGACCGAAACCACGTTTGACTACGTAAGGTCTTTGGGGAACCAGTCACTGTGACCTAGTCGGCCTGAAAAGTACAGTAGATGTGAAACGCTCGACTGGGGCTTGATCCCCACCCCAGGTACTGCTTGTAAACCTTGTGCCCCCCACAGGAGCAGACACCTTAAGGTGACTCCCAGAAGAAACCTGAACGTTATCGCATCTAAAGACCTTTGAAGGTCTCTGGTGTTGCAACAGAGACGATTAAGTGTCAGTCAGATTAGAACCCATTAACCGTGAGAGCAGAAGCTTAATGGGAGTGAAGTTCTACTTCTTCTGATCTTCTGAAGTTTATAATGCAAGGTGGGCCGAAATATTCTTTACCCAAAGGGTTGCTTTCGTGCCAATTTAAATACGTATTAACAGAAATATTGATCAGCCTTCACTTGACTGACACTTGTCTAAAGTAACCGAAAGCTTCAGATAACCCGCTCAGCAGCGTTTTGCAGGGACGTTTGAACGAGGAGCGGAGAATTCGTACTGAAATTGAAAGGTGACAACCTTAACCATTATGCCCCCTGCTGGCTGTTGGTCAGCAACTTGTGTTCAATACCTTTATTTTATCCGTTTCACGTATTACTACATGTTCGCGGTCTAGTGGGTGACCGTGCCAACAGCGCCCTCTAGTGTAAGGAAAAAACAGGGGAATGACGACTATCGCGATATTACAGGACCGAGAATAACGTGAGAAACGGTGGCATTTTATCAAACCACCACCTAAGAGTTTGACCTTGTTTGTTATATTATCAATGTGTCAAACGGAGGTTCTCAAAGTGCCACATGAACAAACTCGGTCAAACGTACAATGATGGCAAACAACTTTTGTGCTGCAACTAGAAGCAGTAAATGGCCTTTTTGCCCTCACAGAAGATCCATCATCCGTCTGTGATTTAACTACTTGGGCCACAGGGATCCAGCACCTATCCTGGAAGCACAGGTGACAAAACATGGCGGACTGGGGTTCTGTGCCAGCGTTGCATTTCTTTTGGATTTCTCCGTTTTGGCATTACAAGCTCTACGCTTACCTGAAAACATGATTTCTTTTGGTGCTAAAATATTCTGACCAACATCTGAAACCGTGAATTTAACGTCCAATAAAAGAAAAGTCCCAGTAAATTTTACGCCCCAAACTTGGGGGGGGGGGGAATAAAGTGCCCACTTTCTGCTCCCAGCCTGTGGGGGTGATTTTATCTGCCGTGTTCAGGTCAACATCTCAGTTTTCCTACTACCTAAAAGGTGCGGCAGGACCGACGCGCCACTCGATCCAAAAGCTGAGCTTTAGGCTAAATCGGTCAAACCCAGTCACCCTTCGAGACACTAGAGTCAGTCATCTAGAAAAGTGGAATAAAAATCCAACTTTCAAAAAAAAAAAAAAGCACATGGAACCATTCCTCAGTGTTCCTTACTGCAGGGACCCATTTGCCATCATCTGGGCTCCTGCTCACAATACAAAGACTAGTCTTTTTTTTTTTTTTTTTTTTTAACCTCCATTAACTGATAAGTGTCGACGTAAAGCACACACAGTAGCAGGATATTTACCCAGTGCTCTGGTCTCAGGAAAGAATGGCGTGGGCGCCGATTACCTCTGCAGGACAGGGCATGGCTCCACCAGCCTGTCCCGGGCGTCTGCCATTGACTGACGCATCAGATGTGCGCAGAGGGACGTTGGAACACACTGGCAGAACCTGTAAGGTTTTACCTTGCAGCACAAGCATCCTTAAAACAGGCCCGGTTTGAAGGAGTCAGGTTTTACAGCCAGTTCAAAGCAAAGATGTTCATCAAGGGAAACCAAACTGAACAGCATTAGAGAAGTGCTGTAGTCCTGCACACCCAGACCACCAAAACATGTCCAACACCAGGAGACTCAAAGCATCTCAATTTAGCATCCCAGTAACTGATGGGGGGGGCATTTTCAAGCCTCTTGGTTCAGTGTTTGTAAAGAGCATCGGTCAAGCAACTCAATACAGTTTGAGATTTATTTTATTACAAACATTCTGTTTACAATGCAGTTGTGGCATCATGCCGAGGTGAACGTATTAAAACACCAATGACACTCATCACTACTCAGCAGAGCCATGACGCCGAAATAAGCGCCGCTGCCGGACCGCGTGGAAGCGACGGCATCGCGCAGCCGGCTCGGCTCGACACGGCATCGGGAGGCCCGTCCTCAATCCCTGCAGCCGTCAACTACATCTTACTCGCGCCACAGATCCTCTAGAGGACACTCGGCCTTAAGGTTCTAGGCTGAAAGGTCAACATCACGGCTCAACGTGGAGAGAACAAGACTTCAAGTTTAAAAACTAAATAAATTAGGGGAGGAAGAAAGAAAAACGCATCTGGTACATTTTCTTCATTATAGATGAACACAACCGAACAGGGATTGCAGGTAAAGATCTGAAATTCATGCCCATGCCATTCTTGCTTTGTTGGGCTCTTGACCTTCAGAGCGCTGCTCGCAGGCCATTCACACGCCCTTACGGACCATCATGTAGATGTCTCCAGTCCCACTTTTAAGAACTACACTATACAAAAGTACACAATTTACAGACATGTTAAAAAAAGAGCAACTGAACCAGGCAAAAGCAGCCATATTCACATGGAAGAGAACAGAAGAGGTACAACCGCTGCCACCACCGAATATTAACATCCGTCAAGATTTACCTTGAGGACTATTGGGGGGGGAAATGCAGAACCCATGTGTTGCATCCCATTACCAGACATTTGACATAAGAGTGAAACAAAGACACATCGCTTTGGTGAGAGGAATAATGCCTCTGAGGATTAAACAGTTCTAATACTTTAAATACAAAAGTGTACAGTACCAGCTTTCATATCGCTTTCCAAGATTGTCATGGCAGATTTAACAAAAGCACAAGTCCATCCACGAGCAGGTGTTCATTCCGCTTTTTCCCGGTGAAGCCCGTTGCCGTTCTGGAGAACCTTGGGCAGCCGCTTGCCTTTGGTGTAGGCGTGGTACCAGAAGTGGAGAAACAGCATCAGGAAGACCAACCCGTACAGGCCGATGATGTAGACAAAGACCGGGTACTGGTAGGGACAATCCTTCATGAAGAAGTACTGGCCGATGTGGCTGGTCACGATGACAAACTGGATCTGGTGGGGGTGGAGAGAAAGGCACGACTTATTACTCGGGTTCCCTGCGACTTATGGCCGTCCTATAAAGCTTAGGACTGGTAACAGCTGCTCCACAAGAAACCAGTCATCATTTTTCATGTCCAGCAGCTACTGTGTTTTATATTAACACGTGAAGCCAGGAGAACACTTCTATAGTGGCGCGTTCCTCTTGTTCACAAATGTTTATAGAAAAACTACCCTACATCTTTAGTTACCTGTAGTACATCAAGGACCACCTGTACCATATACTGCCCATGTTTGACAGGATTCCATCTCCCTTCAGACCAGAGTCTCAGCACCGACTCAGGTTCGTGTGCCAAGCTACAGCTTCCTGCAAGTCAGACCTCTTCGCCTTGAAGTGTAAGCCAAGGAAACCATATCTAGGACCATTAGGTGGGGTGAGCATCTTCAGGTATTGTTGCCCGTCACCTGGACGGCAAGATGGCATTGTGGCACATGGGCCACTTAAGCCCCAAATGAAGCTGAACCACATTTCTAAGACTGCAGAAAGCAGAGCGTGAGGTGGAACAAGTCAGTCTACCCTGAAACCACAACAAACTGCTCCCATGGACACCAGCACTTGAAAATTCACCCGAAACTGTACTTCAGTAATGACTCCCAGGGCCGTATCAACCAACACCTTCTGTTCAAGCTTTAAGTCACACTATAGCTTTCAAGGTGTTTCACACTCACACCCCCCCCCCCTCGCCATCAAGGCTTTGACATACCAGCTGGATGGTAGTGAGGTACTTCTTCCACCACAGATACTTGTGGTAGGCAGGGCCCATAGCAGACACCCCGTAGTAGGTGTACATGATGACGTGGACGATGCAGTTGAGCAGGGCGTGGAACGTGCCCAGACCACCTGCAGGGTAACACCAGCTGTCAGTTTCCATTAACAGACGTGGATTCCTCAGTTTGAAGGTGGGCACATGGTGCTGTGTTTTAAAACGCACATCTTGCCTCCCCCAGACAAGGTGAGGACAAATCTGGTGAGGCTGGACAGCAGCACATACCTGGAGCAAACTTGACTCCAAACCACCAGGTAAAGGGCATGATGGAGTGATGATAGACGTGGAGGAAGGTCACTTGGCTGTTCTTTTTCCGCAGGACAAAGAAAACCTGGATAAGGGTGAGAACGGTTAGAAAATGCACCAGCGTCTGGCGGAGCGTGTAGACAAGTCCTAGAAGAGGTGGCAGCACACAAGAACCCAGTTACTTACTGTGTCCAGCATCTCAATGAATTTGGAGAAGTAGTAGAGCCAGCACGTCCAGGCCATCTACGACAGAACAAGAGATCAGAAAACCGATTCCTCCCCTGGAGTTCAGTTCACACACACTTATCGGCCTGAACGGACATTAGCAAGTAGTGCTGAGCCTTCAAGAGCAGAAAGCTTGGATCAGTAAGGTCAAGTCTTACCCTCATTGCCTGGGGAGAGTTGGAATAATCCACTATGTCACAGCCGAACGAGTATCCCGTTGCCCAGCCAGACATGAGGAACTGAAGGCGTAAAAATAAGACGACTGAACACCACAAACTAGACTTCTCAGCGCCAACTACTGGAACTTTAGCTGCATGGATTCATACAAGTGATAAAAATAAGCAACGTCTTATTTTTCCTCAACCTCCCAAACATGGGATTTGAAGACGTCTACAAGCAAACATGTCTTGAATACCAAGTCTGAGGGTTCAGAGTTTGGCTTCCGCAATTTCCAAACTTGGTATAAAGTCACCGAGATGAGAAGCCAAAGCCCTCAGGTTGTCAGGAACACGCACAGGTGACAGTCACTTGCCAAAAACGTCTGGAACGCTGCTTACCCGAAAGGAATCTGACTTAACAGGTACCAGAAGTCTCGGTTTTGATAATAAAAAAAAAATTGAGCAGCTGGGGGGGAAGTGGGTGCATCCAGCACCAATATTTCAACATTGGCAGTTTTACTAGAGCACAGGAGGTTGTTCGGTGACAGGTAAACATGTTTCGCTTTGTCGACAAGGGCCGGGGTGACGAATACCGAGCCCCCCCCCCCAAAGACAGGGTAACCAGAAAGCAACAGAAGGCAACGAACACAGACAAGCCGTGATGTTAACACCCACCTCGTAACACATGTAGAGGGACAGGCCGACCAAGCTGAAGTTGTAGACGATCAAGACTTGTTTGAGGTCAAAGGGTTTGCGATTTTCCATCAGCCGCGGTCCGAGGGACCACACGAAGTATATGTATGAAGCAATGATGATGGTCTGGGGTACCGGGTTTGACATGAGGAGCCAGTTACTTGTCCTGGGATCTGAAACAGCACCGAAACAGAAAAACGGTTGGGGACAGAAGCCGGCCGCAGCACCAGAAATAAGCAAAATGTTTTACATTTAAACCCTCGACTAGTTCTACCACATGCTTAACAGGTAAAATCCACACAAACGCATCGCCGTCTTGGGGACTTAACAGCGCGGCAGCTGCACGGATGGACTACCAAAAATCGCAGCAAAGGTGACGCCGCGTAGGAGCGTCATTCTTGCATTTCTACTCACCAGCATCTTTGATCCACTCATCGTACAGTCGAACCGCTGTAGATGTCAGTTCGTTGAAAGCCATTTTGCACACAGCCTGGCAGCAGGAGAGAGAGGGAGAACATAAACAATCACTGAGGAGCTGCACTTCACATGTTTTCCCTACAAGCCACGGTAAACAGGCCATCCTAGCATAGGTCACGTGCCGGAACAATCCTCAGGGGAGAAGGAGGTTTCCCTGAACGCACAGGCACCTCGCAAGCAGCCACTGGCTTCTACAGCAAGGGATTCGTTTCACGCCACTTGACTCGAGCAGCTACCGGTCGAGGCAATAGCCATTTAGAGGCCCCTGCGCTCAGCAGCTGTGAATTCCATCCATTTAACCACAGACGCCATTTGTTAAAGACTTTCTGAAGCACTTCACGCTGCATGTCCCTGGGACATTCCTGCTACACAAGTACCACCAAGGTCATGAAAAAACAGGTTCTGACCCAGGATTGGGGGAACAAGGGATGGAGCATGCAAAATATAACGCCCTTCAGAAACAACGTGGACGTTAAATGTTGCTGAACATCCAAGTCCCTTCGGCTCCTTTATCAGACTTCAGGCGGTGGCAAGTGAGCCAGGACTGAAGGTCACTTTTGGTAGCACAGAACCCATGAAATACCGCACGGACGAGCGGTTTTAACATGACGGTCACCTCTAAACATTACAGCGTGATGTGAAGACAGAACTCGAGGAAACGGCTGTTCCACGATTCTGCTAGGAGTGGTACCCACACGTCTTACTGCTGGGACGTTTAAGACCACGTTGGGCCCCATTATGACATCATTTACGTTCACAGAGAGGAAAAGAGACCATTTTCATTGACAACCACATTATAGCGTGTTCTGGACCACAGAACAGGTGGCAGGACAGAGGCACGTGGGCCTGGTGCAGCCTAGAGGCAGCATTCACAAACCTGGTACCTACTAGAAATACTACATATTGCACAATTCCTCCAGTAGAGGCCCAGAGAACAAGTCTAGCAAGCAGAGGTAGCAAGCAGATGCCAGGCCATCCTATCACACCACGTTTAAAGGTGTGCCATGTGCCAGCTCTGCTCCAACACCTCCAAAATCATTGGATGAGGAGCCGCAGACCACAGTGCGCCTGTCTCCACCCATAGGTGGCCAGAGATTCATACTTGCTGGTCACTAGCAAGAGCCACCCATAAACCCCCCCCTCAAATATTTACTCGGCTTTGCACGGTCACCGATAACCATTTCCCCCCAGATGAATGATGGCACCTGTTCCACTGTTTGCCAAAAACGTCCACTTTCTTCTGCTTCTTCAATTATTTTTGAATAGCAGGGATTAGATTTCAACACGTTTTAAATACATTTCCATTTCCCTAAGAAGAACACAAGTTCCTGCATGAAGTCCACCGCGTCTAGCTGCCACAGCAACCGTTTCATTTGTGGCACCACATGTGGTTGTTTGAGGAAGGAAGAACAGGTTAGGCAGCACCCTGGAATGCTGCTGCTGCTCCTCCTCGAACCATCTTTTGTGAACCGAGACACGGCTAAAGGTCAGTCCCACACCAGCTGTGAAAAGACTTCTCAGCACCGCCACAATAACAGCTCAAAACAGCCTTTGTTGAAAGACCAGCAGCTCTCAGGAGAACAGCCACCCAGCAAAGAGCCACCTGGGAGTAAAGTTGAAGACCAGAAGGGGAAAAACCACCCCCCATCTTGTGTTGCCATTAAGAAGTGTCCTTTAGTTGTCCTACACGGTTTTTTCTGGATTTTCTACACGGTGAGAAAAATCCCGGGAAGAAAGACTTAGAGCAACACTTAGGTCCACAACCTCCTGTACGGCAGAAGCAGGAGGTCAAGTTCTAACTCGAACAGGCTGGAGGCTTACGTTTTGTCCGTGATATCAGGAAGGGAGCCCACACCGGGGTGTCCAGGAACAGAACTTTCTGGTTTAAAAACTTTCCGTTCTCAACCTGTCATTTCCGTCACCCCACCCCGCCCAAGGTGAGGGGGCCGGGCGCGGCGTGGAGAACCCCACCCGTCAGCGGCGCACGGAGCTCCATCCCGCAGACTCAGGAGCCCAGGGGCCGAATGGTGCAGCAGAGACGGAACTGACGTCCTGCCCCCCCAGGCAGCCGCTCCGGCTGAGGGCGCTGGATCGCAGGACCCACATGCGCAGCGCAACAGGTGCGCGGAAGGATCCTGCGGCGTAAACGGCTACAAGAGGCGCGCGGCGACCTACAGCTCCGACTACCGCGCAAGTTTACGTCATCTACACTATAAAAAATAACGTCACAGACTCCGACAAACTTTTTCCCAGGTGCCCTACATTAAATTGAGTCCCCCCCCCGGAACGTTAAAAACGGGGCGTTTTGTGTAGTAAGAAAAAGCGCTCTACTAACCTCTTACAGTCCCTCCAAAACGAGCCTTTTAGTGGAGGATCACGCTCAACTTTCCCACGCAAACCCCACGGCCGCGCGCGCAGTTCTGCCCGATCGCTGCCCGATCCACGCTTATTCATTAGCATGAGGCCCCGCCCACAGCGTAGCCGGGGTAGGAAAAACGCAGAGTGCTGCGCTCCAATTGGCGAAGACAGCCCACGTGATCCGTCTTGTCCAATCGTGCGCGACTAATTAATTATAATACCGCATAATGACAATGAGAGCGAACGTCGCGGGTGGTTTATTATAATGGCGTGAACGTTTGCATGTGAACAAAACAGCGTTTTACTCTTCAGCTGGACGGATAAGTTCAACCCGCGCGCTGCTGCCCTCCACTTTAAAGCGGAACACAGTATTTCACTGTGAACAGATCTGGTTCCCGTGAAAGAAACACCTTTCCCAGCCGTCAGGGGTCCAGACCCACGCCGCTCTCCACCCAGACCCGTCCAAATTTATACCCCCCCCCCCTTCACCGCTTGACGGACCGAAATAGTAATATACTACTTAATTCGGACCTGTTCTACCCGTTTTGAGGGGCTGTCTGCATATACAGGGTAATTTATATATTCACTTCCCAAATGAATCTACACTATAGAAATGTTTCACGCCCACAGGTACGACCACATGAGTATATATCATTCCCTCTCGAGTACTGAAGCGTGATTTCTGGGCTCCCTTTCGAAAGACTGTAACCAATCTAGACACGTCCTATATTTTCCTGATCGTATTCCCTGTGGAGCAGGAACCAGGTAACAGACACAAATGGGCACACCTGTACGCTACTTTAACAGCAGACAGCTGGGTGTAACATGTAGACTATCATCAGGGATGATAAACCTGCTTTTTTTTAAAAATGTAGGACGCGGTATTTGCACTACAAACCCAACTCCCATATAAACCCACTCCTTTACGAATGGCAGTTACTTGTGGAAGCTGCTGCGCCCAACGAAACTCGTCGGCCGACGTGAGCCGAGGTCGAGAGACCGAAGGACCACGCCGTCCCTGATACCTGGCCCTTCAAAATCATTTCTCCTGGGGTTTCTGGTGAATAGCTTTCAAAAGAAGGGGGCAGATCTGTGGACAGCCTATGCAAAACAATGAGTGGGTGGGTCACCCCTTAGTGCCACACCTTTAGTATAAACATAACAAAGAGTGGATTCTTGCTATTCAGAACAATAAACATTTATACAAAGTATACAGATGTTTTCAGGACCGTTTCAAAAATGTCATCACGACGCTGAGGAAATATTGCTGCTACACATTATAAAGGCAACCGGTACCAATGGAAATGACAGATGGGTTTTGTTGGGCGAAAAGGGGAAGGTAAATTAATACCCACCCCTGCATTCGTCTGGAAGGAGCGTGTCTCGGATTATCGTTAAAGATGTGTTTTTAAAAAAAAAAAAAAAAAAAAAAACATTCAAAATTTTTCACTTGAAATGGCACCTAACCAAATGTGGTGCAGTATAAATGCATTTCCATTTCATACATGGGATTTTCACAGATGCTTCAGTCTTCGTCACTGCTCCACGCATCCTCAAAAGCTGGGTTCAGCGCCGCCTGACTTCCACCCTGATGAAAAACACATTTCAGCCACAACACTGTCAGAAGACTCAGCACCACACTATCAAACAAATCGCAAACAGCCCTGTTACAAATGGTATCCGGGTAGGAGAACCACACAATTTTTTTAAAAAATCATTTATTAAGGCATTTTTAAATATTTCATCAATTCAGAATTCAGAGTTTTCCATTAAAAAATAACCATACATGGAGATCAGTAAGTTACAAAAGCCAGTGTAGCTGGTGTGTTGTGCTCCTGTGGAACACTTAGTTTCTCAGGTATGCCTGAGGAATGCAGGGAATTATAAACCCTGGTGACACTCGGGGTAATTCATGTGCAAAACCGCTTCAGTACAGAACCAAAGGATCTTAAGCAACTTTAGAGAATCCAAACCCAGCATACTTCACACATTGCTCATCGTGGCTCACAATTTTATATGGTACTTTTGGCTAAATTCAACAAAACAACAAAAAGGAAAGTGACAGACTGTGCCCCCACCTTCTTAGAACCCTGCTCCTCTTCAGTATCAGGTGTGCGTGGGGTTGGGACCCAGGCCAGGATGTTGCTGTCTTTTCCCCCGCTATAGAGCTCCTGTAGCGGTAAAGACGCATTTCAGAATCCCGTATTAACTCACGAGCACACTGCTGCGGGCCTGAAAATAAACATCTTGCTGCAAACGTGCACAAGAGGGACAAGTTTTCTACAATGTCACTACGCCACCTTCTTGTTGATGCACAGACTGTTCCAGAAGGATTATTAATGGCACAAGAATCAGGAGCATGTTACAGGCCCCGACAGCTCAGTTTCTGATGCACCTGTGGGTGTGCTCCATGTCATGGCAGCAGTGACAGCACACAGTGCAGTTCCCCATTCTTTACATTAGCTCTCTCCACACCTTTGTGCTACACTTCTCACTTAACAACATTTTTATCCTCCTACCCCACTGGCCCCAACCCCGCAGAAGGCATTGACCATAACTGCAAAGCTTACAGTTTATTTGACTGGTCAGACCTACCTGCCAGGGTTCACTTTTTTTTTTTTTTTTTAAACAAACAGCATGCTTGGGGCACAAACCCAGAGCTCCCACTTAGGATTTGCACCTACAACCTTCACAACCCTTCAAAGGCTTTATGGCACACGCGCTTTCAAAAGTACCCGTCAGGTCGGAAAGGGGACCATCTCCACGTGTTGCCCACCTGATAATCCGGGTGGAACACACAGCAGTCCACGTTGCTGTAGTGGCCTCTCAGCATGGTAACCAGCTTGCCCGAATGCACAGCGTATACGGCCACCGAGCTTCCGCACGGCACGAAGGCAAAGTCCGGGCTGCAGCCCCGCGACACTGCAAACTTCAGGCCTTTGCGGCTCTCGTTGACGACTTTTCCATAGTTCACCTGCGCTCAGGAATCGGGCAGCCGTTTCATCAGGGACGCAAGATACAAAATAATACAAATAAAACGTTACACAATTCTGTTTTGTTCACTCAAACGCTGCGTGGTGAAACAGGGCCCAGAGACCCTCATTTTCATCCTGCTTCAGGCCGTTTCACAACATGACGTTCACGATTTGCAGCATATCTTCACAGAACAAGACACCTTTCGTGATCTATTACATAGCAACGTTGGATGGCAAAAAATAAACTGATATAAGAAAAAGAAGGCTGTGCATTCAGAGCCCCAGCCTGGCAGAACTTTTATGCAAGACAGGTAGCGCAAAACAACAGAACTGGTCTCGTTCTGTCGATAAGGCCTTCGGTGCCTTAGTCAGACAAAGAGCTTTGTCATTCCTCAACCCTTAGTTCAAACTCCTAGACGCCTACCAGGGTATTCGCTCCTGTAGCCGTCTCCCACAGCCTCATGCGGTCATCTGTCCCAGTGGTCAGCAGGAATAGGCCATCGCTCGTGAAGCACAGCCCATTGACCCGCCCATTGTGAGCTGTGTTTGCTGTCAGAGAGGCCAAAACTTTTATTTGTACTAACAGGTCAGTGCGTGTCTCTTCTTCACAGTGAAGGCATAAACTGTCCTCACTCAGCTCTCAGTACAATAACACACTCTGCTCACTCCTGTTGTTATCAGTTTAACTGATGTTTTTCCTTCTTTCACCTACAATGACGGCGAGCGGTTTCAGCTACTTATCCAGGTAGCACTGGAATTGTACTCTTGCTCAAAAGATAAAGCAGCAGGTGCAAACCTGGGTCCTTCAAATGAAAGCGGACCTTCTAACTACTATACTACCTGCTGAATCTTAAATAAAATGCGTAAAGACAGGGGTCTCTCAGAAAAAAAAGAGAGAAAATATTAAAATGATTTTATTAGTAAAATTACCTGGGCTTCGACAGTCATGTGTCTGTAGCTAAAACTCGTTGTACTTTGGTGCTTAGAGAAAAGCATCTGCTAAATCAGTAAATGTAATTGGATACGTTGTCTGTGTTTATGAAATAACAAAACTCCCCCAAAAGGTGGGGTCGAACGCTAAGTTCATTCCCCATTGGCAGACCAGAACACACAGTTAATGTTGTAGTTTGAGCCCCACCCCCCCGACTGTGACGTACAGTCTCAACTGAGGGGGAAAATGGGAAATAGGTAGGCAGTACAAGATGCGTTGCAATGTGAAACAAAGGTGAAAGTAGCAGCAAAGGTGTGTATACAGCCAAGGGCATGAAATACCAAATGTGACACAGCTAAATTTGAAAGAAAAACTGGCTTTGATAACAGTGCAGCTGTGAGTTGCGCCCACCTGCCTCAGATGAGGATTTTGACAGGTCCTCATTGAACTGGTTCAGAGTAAAGAGGCTTCCGGAGGCCCTCCGAACATCCCATAACCTCACACTGCTGTCTGTGCTGTAAAAAACATAAAGACAAGTCTTTGGTGTACTACAACTCCCATCCCATCAAGCCCCACAAGGTCAGGCTTGAGAAATATGGGAAGGATCTATAAAGTCAGCAGATTTTGAGTTCCTCTACATACTCCAGTCCTGCAAACTAGACTATTTAGAACAAGTTAAAAAAAAAAAAAGTTATTTTTCCCCAAATACTTGTTTTAGTTGTGCTTTGATTCAGACACCAGTGCATTGTGGGTGGGAAGTCATGAAAGATGCTGACAGTTCTAGACAATTTGTGTGAAATGATGTATTGAAAACAGTGGCAGTCATGCAGAAGGATGAATGCTGACATTACACATAAATGTAGGACTTACCTGGCTGTGGCCAAGATGTGTTCATACCGTGGGGACCATCTCACAGAGAGGACTTCTCCTCTGTGACCTGGAGAAAAGAATCCATCAAAAAAGGACTCCTGCCATTCACTTATAACACTGCACATCAGTCACACCTGAAGACTGGATAATGGGGATAACTGTGAACAGAATACCACAACCATTTGGAAAACCCACTGCTTCTCCCCGTTCGACATCATAAGCTCAGATCGACGGCACAGAACGCACACCATTCAATGGCGGAAAATAAAAATTTATGACAGGATCTATTAAAAAAGATCAGCAACCATCATTTGCAGTGTCTGGCTAAGGTACAGCGTGTAGTTAGCATAACATAATATTATTTGTCCTTTTCTCTTAGAATAGGTCCTTCTGAGGTTTCGGTAATGGTAATTGTGGCAAGATAAACTACCCTATCGGCCCCTTATACTCATAAAACTGTCCAGTCCTGCCTCAGGACAAATCTATAAGGCCACTGAACCTGGAGTTCCATCGCCGTCAGTTCTCAACACGAATACGCACCCTGTAAGACTTGAATGCAGGAGCCGGACTTCAGATCGCACAGCTGTACTTTGGGATTCTTGGTACCAACTGAGGACAAACAATGGAGGTGATTGAGGGGTACAGAGTGGACAGTGCAGTTGTACAGGAGCAATAGGCAACAGAAATAAAAAGACGCTCATTGTGGCATCTACGCCCTAACGCAACGCAAGCGCCACATCTCGCCACGGCAGTGGAAGAACGTGGTCGCAAAACTCATTCATGATACATTATTACAGCCAAAAGTACACATAAATTAGCTCAATGCAGAGTAAGTTTCATAAGACGGGTTTTGTTTCTGCAATAAACAGATCAAGTGATAAAACGCAGCGCTCCTGAGCGGAAGACTGCATGATTCATTCTTTAAGGAACAAGTATTACCATCAGCAAAGCCTTTTCTCAACAGGGACCAGATTGTTCTCTTTCTTTCTCACCAGATATTCAAGACCAGTCGGTCCTGCTCGACAAGGAAGAATGGGCTGGATTCCAGATGATTCAGTTTCACCAGCTAAGAAACATTTTGCTCCTTCAATACCATTCTAAACTGCGTAATATTGAGGGCAAACACCCATTCTTCGGGGGATCAAAAAGGTTATCAAAAATCCAAAGTGGGCCTCCGGTTTATGTCTCGTCTGCTAACGTAAAAAGAACAGGTCTAATATGACAACTCAAAAGTGTGGAAGGAAAAAACAAGATGCCAAGTCATCTCAAATAGAAGTAATACTTGTATTAGTTCCTACACGTGTTGTAAGAGCGTTATACATAACTGATCAATGAAGGTTCAAATCAGAAATTTAACATGAGAGTTTGAGTGCGTGTATGTGTCTGCGCATTTCAGCGATAACTAGGAAATCACTCTTCTCACACAGTCTCCAGAGCTTTTGTTTACTGTTCATCCACTGACTACATGCTGCAAAGGTACAGTCCAGTGAGTCTTTCTTGCTTGTGCTCTGGACATAGCAGAAATCCAGCTGGACAGATGGAAGCAGTCCACTCAACACGTAGCAGTGACTACATAATGAATATACAGCGTCACAGAAACAAGATTTGGTGTAAAGCAGGGATGTGTAACCCGAAGTGACAGGAAAAAAAATTGTGTGCTGAAGATCAGGAGGAGATGATGTTATACACCTCTGCCCAGCAGCCCTGAAATATACATCTAAAAACACACAGAAAGAGGAAAGTCACCCCCCCCCCCCCCCACATGACTGTCAACAGTAAATGGCCCAATGTGTACAATGCCACAAAACTGTACTCATAGAAAAAAATCTAAAAAGTGAATATTGGGGAGAGTTCTGTTTGAGGAGTGTTGAAGTTGGTGGACGGAGGGTCATACAGGCAGTAAGCTGGAAGGGCAAATTACTTACCAGCAACGAGGCTGTGTTTCCTGGCAATTGGAGACATCTGATGGCAGTAGACATTCTCCTCAAACTTAAAGATCTCTGCTGGCTGAGGAAACATAGAAAAGAGAAACGGGAATAATTGGTCACCTTCCGGTTGTTCTTGATCGTTTAAATTTGATAGGTGCCAGTGCTGCCTCACAGCTCCTGGGCTGCTTGGGAATAGGCCTAAATCTAGCTCGACCTGTGTGCAGTTTGAATGTTCACCCTGTGTTTACTCTGGGTGCTCTGGTTTCCTCCCACAATCCAAAGGCATGTGTTTCAGGTGGATTTGTGGCTCTTAATTGCCCACAGTGTATCCCTGTTTCGATGATAACATGTATGAGTCTGGTTACGCTGTGGAGGATTGAATTCCTGTCCATGTTGCGCCCTTGCTGAACCTTGTGGCGTGAGCTTCCAGGATAAGCTCCAGACCGTGACTCTGACTTGATAATCATTTTATGATAGTGAGTGAAATGCAAGGAATGGAAGGGGCATGACAGTGTTATTTATTGGACTGATGCTTTACTTCAAAGCAGTTAACCACGGTAGGTTTATAGACTGTCTTTACAAAAATGTACCCATTGATATGGTGGGATATCCTTACTGTGCCAATTCAGCTTCTATACCTTGATCACAAATACAGCAGGAGGTGGGACTGAAACCCAAGTCAAACCTGGTTGTTCTGACTAGTAGGTGATAGCTCTAAGCACTATACTATCTACTATGGCTAAAATGCATACCGCAGTAATCTGAAAATTTCACTTCCACAAAAAAAAAAAAACCCCTCTGCTGTGTTCCTATGCATAACTATACTAGATAGGAACACACATTAAGTTATGCTTGTTTAATATATGTAATGAGTAAGACACAAAAGAAAGAATGCCAACTGTCCCGGCCCAAAAAAGTGTCAGGCAATACAAATNACCCCTCTGCTGTGTTCCTATGCATAACTATACTAGATAGGAACACACATTAAGTTATGCTTGTTCAATATATGTAATGAGTAAGACACAAAAGAAAGAATGCCAACTGTCCCGGCCCAAAAAAGTGTCAGGCAATACAAATAATCCAATGTAAAAATCAGACATGCTGAAACTCATAGAAGGACAACAGTGCTCCTCATTCATATCCTTATCGCTGAACAAAAGGGTCCAGAGAAGCAGGCCACTTGTCACATAGAAACCTCCATTGTTTCTGCGCCTTCCCATGCTTATGCAACAGATATTTCATTGGGAAATATTAAAAAGTCTAGCAAACTGTTTTCCTTCATTCTGAGTTGCTCTCAAATCAATTTGCACTTGAGGATTAAGTTCTACACACCAGATGCTCCAGGAAATACTGCAGTTTTTTGTTAGAACTTCTTTCATAGGTTGTGAAGTTAAATCGGCTCTCAATAAGCACAACATTTTGAGCACTAATGCTATGCCTATCCAGAAGTTAAAAAAATATCACGACTCCACAGAATGGAAGTCAAAAAGAAACGTATACACCAATATACACATAAGTCCTAGTAACAATAAGAACAGTAACGCACAGGAATAATCCATCTGTATTTATATAGACAAGACAATAAGACACAAAACGTTCAACACGGTGCTGCTGGAACACAATGCAAACGTTATCCAGGCTCAGTATGGTGGCATGTAATCAATGCAAAAGAGTGTGACACGAGCCACAGAGATGCACAGAGGCACCACTGTTGGCTCATTAATAATAAACTCGCTTGTTGAGGACAGAACGGCGCACAGAAAACACAGGAAGGCAGAGGGCTGAAATTGGAATTTATTAAATCTTTCATGTTGCCATTTTCTTTCCTTGCATTGTCAAGCCAGGAATCTCCCTTTCAACATTAAAAAAAGAGAAAGGTTTGGGCGCGCTGTTTTTGTTTCATTACGCATTTTTTCTTCTATCCTACATGGTCTGGCCAGTTCGGGTGTTTGTGTGTGGAGGGAACACATTTCCACAGACAACTTCACTGTTGCTATCAAGAACAGGTTCGGCAAGTTCTGGCACACTCAGCAACTTTTGCAAATTTCAAATAAAGCCTGTGTTGCCCACCTCACTCTCACAAACACCCACACACAGTGACACTCAGTGACGTATGTCCGCGCGCGCACACAGCAAAGTAGAGTGAGCTTGACTTCTTCAATGGTAACAAAGAACTATGTGTGTAAATCCCTCTGGGCTGGGCAAACTCCTCATGAATAACTAAGGATAACTCTCAGGCTAGATCATTGACAGACTCCTATTTGGTCAGGACTAGTCAGGGTAGTCTGGAATTCCTCACATTCATAGGCACTACGGGAATGGAGTATGAGCACATAATGAGCTTTTGTTACACTCATTCTGCTTTGCATATCTACCAAAGTTACATTAAAGGTAAATGAGGGATGATGAGCAACAAGAGGGTGAAGGTAAACAAGACATAGTGGGATGGGGGTGCAGAAGAGAGAAACTTGCCTTCAGTGTTTCTGTGTCCCACACTTTCATGGTCTTGTCAAACGAGCTAGAGGTGAACATGCCGGTGTCGTGGGGGTACCACTGCACCGTCTCCACGCTGAACTTGTGAACGTGCCGACTGGACCTGGACCACAGGTGTTCCAGCCAGAAACAAACAGGACGCATCACTCGCGTTGGCTCTCAGATACATCAATCATCACTTTGTCTACAAACATTTTAACATTCCGACACATAAATATTTATGCAAAGTGTTGTTACTGTATGCCATGCCACGTCTGCAATAATGCTCTTTTTACAGGCAAACCATATGAAAAGTAATAAAAGTCACAGTTGCAATCTGCAATCAGGAGTGCTCATGCACAATTTTTGCTTTCGGTGCCACTTTTTATTTTCAGCCAAGAGATGCTTTCTGTCTGCCAATACAATATTTATAAAACCTGATTTTGTCTCTCATGAGAAAAAATATGCAAATTTCTGAACGGCACCAGCATCTGCTGCGCAAACACTTTTTCTCTGAGTATCTGAACAGAGGAGTGTGCATACCTGCCTACTGTGCAGACTGCTTTGCAGGTGTACTGTAGATTTCTGCTGTGGTTCTCCAGGTCGTAGATCACCACCACCCCGTCAGCTCCGCCAGACAGCATGCTGAGCAACAGAGGTCACAATGCAGACATTTCAGGGGACAGAGCTCTCATGCTCTCCTATAACACACTGCTGCTGCATGCTTGTAAACAATTGTGTCCAATTGTGGTGGGGAGTTATGGAGGGGGAGGGGTTGTTGACCCTCTTCTGTCTTCACTGTGTTTGAGTGCTATGGGGCGGTAATGTCGTACCCTGTAACGTCCAGTGTTTAAACATGGCACAAAAAACAAAGCTTGTGTTCAGTTCAGTTCATAAGGTGAATAAGTGAGAGACATAATTACAATTTACCACACAAACTTTTAAAATTCCCTCACATTCAGCTTTTGTTGCTCATAATCGCAAATAATCACACTCATACTTAGTTGCAACTCAGTAAAGGGTATTAAATAATTTCACCCATATACGCAAAAATCTCAGAAGAACTCTCACAACCTGAAGACAATTACCATTACAATTTCAATAGTAAACAAAATTTGTGTTCCTGAGGGTGAAAAGTAAGACTCATTTTTACTGAAATATCACCTAAATACCAAACAGTAATTACTGTCACTTTTCTATAAAATACTTTGTTGAACAAATAAATGTAATGTCTCGTGCTATTCAACTGTGGGGGGATGCAAAAGAAAAAAAAAAACTTGGTTCTTGTAAATGCAACACTATAAGATGAAGGATATTAAATTGAAACTCCTCGTAAAGTTGAATGCTCATAACTTCAATGGGAATGTTTCAGGAAATGATTGTACAAGTAAACTTACTATCTCCCCTCAATGACCTCGATATCAATCGTGTTAATGCCATTGCCATGGATTCGTTCAACATTTCGGTCCGGATTCAACTCTAAGCACAGCACCCTAGAAAGGAAACACCAGATTTTGATGACGTTAGAATTCCCCCCTCCCATACAAACATAAACTGTGACGTTTAGATCTACGTATGCATTTATTTATAAAACAAAATCATTTAAAAATTATTTTTGGAAATGTACCCATTACACAATGTTTTACATATCATTCACTGGCTAACAGCACCATCTAGTGGACAGATAAAGTCGGACATCAACACGGCCCCTCATCCATGTCTCTGGGGGGGTCTCAGTTGTTATTAGTAATAATGACACTCCATTACTTAATCGAACCTTTAGATTAAAATTATATAGAAACCTCAAGATTCATTTACATGACTCTCCTTCTACCCATTCGTGTGTGTTTTGACAGTCAACGTGCCAATTCAGGTCTCAGAGTGCTCAAACTTTCTGCTCCCTCTCTGCTGCTTTTCACGAAATCCTTTCTTACTGTTTTCCCAGCGTGTCCTTTAAAAAGTGCTGAAAACAGACTTCTAACATATAACAAAAGGAAGCCTGTCAGAGTTCATCCCGTCTGTGTTCATTAGCCGGTTTAAGGGAAAATAAGAAGGGGCGAAGCCAGAATGGTCAGCGGAGGTCCAACCTCATACCTTCGAGTCGACTCAGCCTGTTTCAGCCGAAGAGGGTCGTCCAGACCGGTCTGTCTTCCGAAAAGAAAACTCAACATGCTTAATGCTCAGCCACCAATCTGCGGCTTCAGTAAACGAAACATCACACAGGGTTTAGGGAGCACGGTTTCAAAGTTATTCGGAACAACTGTCCCTTTTGTGTAAGAAGCATCGATTTTCCAAATTGTAAAACAATTAGCGCACTTAGTCTCGTTCATATTCAACCCGAAACGATCGAGTCACTGGTTAAATGAAGAAATATCTGTCCCGGTACAAAACACACGGGAGAAAACCGCCATCTTGTTGTTACAAACCATTAACAGAACAACGGCGTCGCTGATTGGTGGGCAGGACTCGAGCAGGCCAGTAACGGCGAGTTTTACTGGAGCTGTTGCGCTTCGCGTTGAGTGCGAACCAGATGCTAGTTTTGTAATGATTTTGATGCAACTATGAGCAGGATCGCATACTTTCTGCGGAAGACATTTGGGATTGTAAAGGAACACGTAGGGACAGATCATTTGGGGAATAAATACTATTTCATACCGCAGCAGAAGACATGGACAGGTGAGCGCAAACCGTCGCTGCAGTTGATTGTGTTCCCGACAAGGCAGCTGCTTTCCACCCGGAAACACCCTCCTCTCCGCCTGGTTTCCCTCCGGAGTCTGTTCACCATCTGGCTGCTTAGCTTTGACTCCCGGATTCTGTAACTGTCGTTTCGGGGGACGATTTAGGACTTTTAACTCTGTTACGCAACCATCACGAGCGCGAAAAACAAAAACAGCAGTGTGGTGGAGAAGAGTGCCGCACACGCTCTCGAGTCTGAATTCCTGTAAACATCAAGAAAAAAGAAACAAGTTCTTTCGTACAAAAAAAATATGCTACTAAAAACTGTTTACGCCGGGGTCACTAAAGGGGAAAGAGTTGTAGCTGAACGACCTTTGTCGTCAGGTCAGCTGCAGGACATGAAAACATGGTAAAACACTACCATGAGTGTTCTGGTAGAAATATATTTTTAAAAGTCAAATGTAGACTTTGTAAAAAAATGTGTGGTGCAGGTGGAACGACGCGAAAGGTCGGTCACTGACTGCAGTGTCGTAAACCGTCTTCCCTCGAGGACGGTCACGAACCCGGACTTCCGGCTGCGCTCCCGACGTCAGTTCCGTGTTATTGTTTTTAGGCAAAAGAAATATTGCCATGTGAGTGCAAATCGTGTGTCGTCAAATACAATTTGATGCTGTTCAAAAGAAAGCGGCTTGTTGCGAGTCCCATGTTGTACTACGGTCACAGTGCCTCTTCTGTGCTGCCCCCCCCCCCCCCCCCCCCCCCCCCCTTCTCCCACTCGAATACGACCGGCACGTGTGCATCACTCTTTGTGACGTCTGNGCCTCTTCTGTGCTGCCCCCCCCCCCCGCCCGATGTCGCATTTTCTGCTCACTGCAAGCACCTCTAAGACTTTATTTCAATGTCCAACACCTGCTTTGGTCTGCCAGTCGGGCTGCTCAGTTTTAGCTGCACCTGTAATTCCAGCAAAATATAGAAGCCTCAGTAGTTATTAGTGTTGAGAAGAATTATAATAACAACGCGATTATACAGCAGCTGTCTTTATGATTGTAGTAAATCAGATTACAGGATGGACGGCTGCACTGTGTGTGTGTGTGTGTGTGTGTGTGTTTATGCAACACATAAGCATAGTGACTAAAAAAAGCTAATGATCTATGCACATTTGCAAGGCTTATTCTGTCCTTATTTACATCTCAAGATTTAAAGATTAAACTACAAACGTGCTCGTGTTTATCTGCAGTTGCAGTACCAATATAAAATGAGCCAAAAGTATTATTCCTTATTATACATAGTCCCACGAGACTTGAAATGTTAGGTTTTTATTGTAAGCCGCTTACAATTTCCCCCCACTTACTACAGCTGGGTAATTTTTACTGCATCCGGTCAGGGAAGGGCCCTTGCTCTAGGGTACGGCAGGATGAGTGTGGGTTTCAGCCGGGGTCCTTCGAGTGGAAAGTGAGATCTGTATCTGTGATGCCACCTGTTGAAAGTTCAGGTGCGAAGCTGGACCAGGGTGCTGACAGAGCCGCCGTGCGCGTTAGCCTATAGGCTTCCTCGTCTGCAATTTGTGGTATCAGCAAGTCAGTGTCGGTCCGCTGGGGGTCAGGGATGGGCCTTGTTGTGGCTTTGCTCCAGGCATGATAGGGGGCTTTAAAGGCAACTGGGACCGTCCTCCAACAAATGATCACCGGACCTTGCTGTAGTTTACTGAAGCCTGAAATTGAGTTTAAGTCCGTCTTTAAAAAGTCACTAAGTGCCAGGACTCGAAGCAAAGGGAAGCTTTTGATTTGTTAAAATGCTTATCATGTACACACCCCCTTTCACACGAGAACAAAAAAAGACCCGAATGCCCTTCAAAGACAAATCTTTTATAAAGTGGCCCTAGTTGGCTTTTATTCATTTTATCTCTCTTTTTTTAATTTAAATTTATGCAGAGAAACTGGTGAATCTAGAAGTGCGTCACCTCAAGCCATTGTGAGGTGCGGGGAGTTCTCACCCAGCACGCACTGTCATGTGTAATCCGCTGTTCTGCTGATAACTGTTACCATTTGTCTAATTTGTCAACCATTATTGTAGTTTCATCATTACAGAATGACGGCTTTCTGTATTAGCCGTACCGTTTTCTTTTATGGTGACAATACAGCCAGCAACGGGGCCTTTTGTCAGTTTCTGGAGCTTGACTAATGACTAAAGGGCCTCCTTTCCTGCTTTGTGGTACAGTAAGTCTCAAAGATTTGATGTGACATGCATCTGGAATAACTGGATAATAATTTTTTTCTTTTAATTGTTTTTGAATATGTATTATTCAGGATAGGCAGATAGTTTATTTCATAGAGCTGACGGTACCATTTGAGGATGAGGTTGAAGGAGCTTATGAGAGGAAGAAGTGGAAATATGCAGACCTAGTGGTTGAAGTTCACGAGCGTGAGTGGCAGGCATACGTTAAGCCAGTAGAGGTAGGAGTTAGAGGCTTTGTTGCGAGAACTATTACTTACTTCCTTGCTGTGTGAGTTTGGAATTAGAGGGCGTATGTTAAGAGAAGTGGTGAAAGGGCTAGTCAGTTGTGGATGAGGAGAGCTCAGTTGGAGGGGGGAAATGGGGTGTAGATGTAGGTGTTAGTGGATGTGGTACGGCAGGGCCACATCACCAGGGCCTATGTGGACTTATGACCTAGTAAGCTTGGAGGGGTCGGGTCTGGGACGCCAGGCCTCACTGCTGAACCTTCCGGAGGTGTCGTGGGCCTAAATCAGCGAAACACAGACGAAGGAAGGTGCCTACCTGACGACTCCAGTGAAGAGCTTACAAGGTGGTGTATTACGGCTTGCTTGCTGCGGTGTAGGAGGTAGGTTTGTTAGGTTAGTGTGGAGGGGCCCTATGTGTAATCCCAGTGAAGTAAGCGCAGGATATTTTGTCATCTTGTCCTGTATATTCGTACTTATAATCAGTTTCTTCTGTGTGTTTGATTTGTATTTTTACCATGTTTTGAGGACACTTTGCACTCAGGGATGTTGGTAGAACCGAACAGCAGGGTGGTTATCGGTGTCCCTTTGAACTCAGAGGACCTGGGAAGAAACCGCAGTCCTTCTGTACTACCTTTGAGCAAGGTTCTTACCTTGAATTGCTCCAGTAAAATGGTCCTGCTGCAAATGAATGAATAGTAACAGATTTAGTGCTTCAGAAGAAGACAAGACTTTACACATAAACAGAGTTCTGGGTTACGGCTTACAAAAAATGCTTTTACCTGTCAGGATCCCGTTTTTCTGAATTTAACACGAAAAATAAGAAAATGCGGAGGTAGAAAAGCCAAAGTCAGACCACAGCATGAATCATTCACACTGTTTTTTTTTTTTTCTTTCCCTAGAACCTTCTAGCTTCTGTTGGTGTCAGGTGCTGTTAGCGCTTTCTGTGAAACTGGACTTGTGTCATTGACTTTGGCACGGGGACGGGGGGACGGGGGGGGGTCTAGTTCCTTCCAGAGGTTGTAACTCAACGCTAAATCTTTTTCTGGAATGTCTTTGTACATGCTCTCATTATATTTGATCCAGATGATTCCATTTAGGAATTTTGTGGTGCTTAATTTCCACCACACATTTTATAATATTCTGTTTTTCTGTTTTCTTCAACTAAACGTCTTGTTAGGGTTTATGTTATTGTTCACAACTGTTACTTGTTTGCATGACACTTGTGTTACGGTGACCTTATGTATACCACATGCATTGCTCACCCAAGTCTACCGACTTGTTAAAAATGTTTATTTCTGAATCTAATCTTTTTTTTCAGCGTAGGTTATCGTCAGCTCTTGTTGCTAACGCTGAAATGGTCTGCAGTCCCAGCGACCGTTCAATAGCATGCATTCTGTGAGGCCCGCGGAGCGATAGCTGCGACTGGGATGTCCTAATTTGAAAAGAAAATTATGTTGGACTGTTTTGCGAATTCAACTATTTGGTATGCAGTGAAGAATGGTGGCGCAGTTTGTAGCTCTGGTACATCCCAGTTCCTGAGCCTTGGGCTTGAATCCAGCTCGGTCTGTGTTTAGTTTGCATGTTCTTCCCCTGTTCACACGGATGTCCTCCAGGAGTTCAGAACTGGGCGTTTCGTGCGGACTGGTGACTTTGAATAGTCCTTTTCGCGTGTTAAATTGCAGGGCTCTGTGGGATGGTATATAATTGTAGCTTAGCGCAGTGCGTCTTACATTGTATGTCACTTAGAAAGAAGGCAGCAGTTAAAGACGAATTAATAATAACGCAATAAATCAGTAGCGAAATTGTCTTTTGGTGAAACAGTTCGTACGGCCTGAACCCAACGCCAGACCCCGGTTTGTGTATATTGGCTGCAGTGTCAGGCAGCTGGACTCCCGGAGCTGTGTTTAAGCCCCCCCCCCCCCCCCCCCCCCCCCCCCCCCCCCCCCCCCCCCCCCC